>RDPX01000011.1:2646913-2746583 GCA_003991215.1 Morbakka virulenta | reverse complement strand
TATTATTATTATTATTATCGTTAAAATCTGTTTTCATCACAGGCAGATGTTATACCGAGTATTTGTAAGAGAGCCTGTTACAACAAGTAACCAAAGGTCTCTCACATTCTTTCCCGAATTCAGTACTCCAGTACTTTTCTTAAAATTCTTGCTGTTCCTAATAGTGTAGTTTTTTGGGTCAGTGTTGTATCTATCTGTATTCCTAGTTTCTCTATGTACTTATATTATTATTATTATTATTATTATTATTATTACGTTGAGAGCAACCCTGCTCAAAAAGGTTATATGAATAGATTGTATGATCTGTGGAAAAAGAATCACATAATTGAGCTATCATCTCAAATATTATCTGTTCGAGTTAGTAATGTAAGAACAAAAAATACCTTATCGACAGTTGAGAGAGAGGAAATTGGAAGTAGTGGTAGTATCGACACACCCACTGGCCTTGTTGTGGTTAAAGAACGATTACGTGAAAAAGTCAACTGACGCCTTAATTTCAGCTGCTCGGGACCAAGCACTTAGAACTAACTGGGTTAAAACTAACATTGATAAAAATGAGATAAGTTCTGTGTGTCGAATTTGTCATAAGAAAGATGAGACAGTGTCTCATATTGTTAGCCGTTGTTCTCAATTGGCAAAGAGAAGGTATGTGTTAAGACATGATCTGGTAGCTGCCAGGGTCCACTGAGCCCATCAGTTAGAACTTTATCCCTCATGCTTGGTTTTCTGATTAGAACTTTATACAGGGATTAATACTATGTGTTAAATGTCGTCTGTCCCTCTAACTCATTATTATGCCTTTGCTATATCTGTTCTTTATTTTTCTTTCTTCAATAATCAGTGACCCATAGCCTTGTTTAGGGATGTAAGTGATAAAAAGCAACTTAGGTCTGGTGGGTGCACTTCTATGTTAAAAGAGGTAGTGATCCTAATTCAGCTGTTGTGAATAGCTGACGTTACAACTCCCTGAATAAACTTGCTTGTCTGTTATGTCATTGATTTGGAAAATTCTTTGAAGTTCACTTGAATTGCTACTAAGAAATTGTATTTTTGTGAGCTGATACAATGAATGGAATCAAATTTCGTCCTGGACAGAAAAGTTTTCGTAACTGGAATAAAAAATTTGAGCCTGGGGATATTCTCAGGAAATTTCTAATTCTTAATAAAGTATATTATTATGAAAAAAGCGTGTATTCAGTTGTAGGTATTGGTAGTAAGAAGCTGAATTAATGTGCTTAATTAACTTAATAAAGGGAAAGGTAGAAATCAAGAGTAGTTGCCAAATAAAATTTGGACAGGCGTGACTGGTACGTATCCTGATAGCAAGAGAATAAAGTGGGCGTTCTGTGAGATCAGATTTATTAAAAGCCCAGTGACTGTCAGTTTTGTTTCACATTCGAATAATTAACATTTTGCCTGGAATGATTTAGCTACGGTATTTATATTTATAACAGACGTAAACAGGACAAACTGGGTTTTCTGGAAGATGCAACTTACTCATGTGAAACAATGTGAATGTGAAACAAAATTGTTTCACATTCGAATGATTAACAATTACTCTGGAATGGTTTAGTTAAGGCATTTATAGTTGCAGAAGACGCAATCAGAATAAACTGGGCTTTTTGGAAGACCACATTTATTCACAAACCAGCAATACCCACTTGTGTACCAGATTTGAATGCCAGATTCGAATGATGAATATTTAGTTAGCCTGAAATAATTCAATGATGGTGCTTATAGTTATACTTCACTCTTTTGAAACTGAATACTCATTTGTGACCATTCATAAATGTTGTCCGGCCAGTGTGTTTTTGGGGGGAGGGGGTGTTCTTCGTTTCCTTTTGCCTTGGACCATGCCTGCCAAACAGAATCGAGAGAGGCAGACCTTAGATCTTTTTATATTTCGAAAGAGCTTAGGGGCTTTGCTCTTGATGATGAAAGAATCAAGGGATGTGGTTTTCAAGAGTTCTTCGATCTTGACATGATCGGTCAATTTCTTATTTACCATTAGTTTCTTTACATGATACCAGAATGTTTCAATTTGACGTTGTAATTTTACTGTACTTACAATATTAATTAATATAATTTACAATTTTTAGGCATAATAGGAGTGCTATCTTTTTGTTGTCTAACTGCTGAGGCCTTTATCTGGCTTCTTTTGGTAGTAGTTCAAGGTTCTTTGGTAATAGTCGGAGGGTTTACTTGATTGTCCTTGCTATCTACACTATTTTCGGTGGGTTGTGGCGACACGAGTCCCCTCTGTATCCATTTGCGCCTCCCCGGTAGTTTATTGCGTTTGCGATCTCTTCTCTTAATTTAGATAGATCTAACAAATTTAGAAGCTGGCTTGTCAAAACCTTAATTTTAGGCCTGACCTAAACGCTGGGATGAGGTACTTGTACTGAAACTGCATTTCCTCCATCTGGTATGATTATATATATACATATATATACATATATATACATATATATACATATATATACATATATATACANGTAATAGTCGGAGGGTTTACTTGATTGTCCTTGCTATCTACACTATGTTCGGTGGGTTGTGGCGACACGAGTCCCCTCTGTATCTATTTGCGCCTCCCCGGTAGTTTATTGCGTTTGCGATCTCTTCTCTTAATTTAGATAGATCTAACAAATTTAGAAGCTGGCTTGTCAAAACCTTAATTTTAGGCCTGACCTAAACGCTGGGATGAGGTACTTGTACTGAAACTGCATTTCCTCCATCTGGTATGATTATATATATACATATATATACATATATATACATATATATACATATATATACATATATATACATATATATACATATATATACATATATATACATATATATACATATATATACATATATGAGTATATGTTTGTTTGAAGTAAATTTATTAGAATGCTACTATCTTTTTCCGGGGGAGAATCTGAGATATATTTAAAGGCTGATCTCGGAGGTCATCCTCAGGTAGGAGGCGGCCAATCCTATTTTCAAGGTGAAGGAAGCCTCTAATCAAAAAAATAGAATAAAATAAAAAATGTTCAGCACCCCTGAAAAGCCATAATTTACTATAAAGTAATCTCCTTGACCCTACGAATCTTCGGTAGTATAATGGTGAGCATCCTCGCCTGTCGCTCGAGAGACTGGGACGTCCTTTTTTTCTTTTTTACTCTTCTCTTTTTTGCCAATGTATTGCCATAGCATTTTTTATTTGAAGTTCTAACATCTTTCGTAAGATTACCAAAGTTTGAATTACCTATAATTTCTATACCACACCCCAAGTGTCAAGGTAGTTCCAGTTCTTTGAACTGAACTGGACTGCCATCACATTTCTAATCGAGCAATCCTCCTCCTCCAGGTGCCGTGTCCTTGCAGAACTTTGGCAGTCATGCTTCTCCACTGGATCCTGGTCTTGCTCTTTTCCAAGATCACCATCCGACTGACTGCGCTCCATGCAAATAGGCTTTTGTGGAACATGATCCTTTGTCTTCCTCTTCCTCTTTTCCCACATATCTTGCCAGTGAGAGCTAGATTTTTTCTAAGCCTTCTTTCCTCATTACATGACCTAGGAACGACAGTTACCTTTTCCTTACGGTCTTAAGAAGCATTCTTCTGTAGTTGGCTCGTCTGAGGACTTCCTCGTTACTGATGTGTTCATTCCATGAGATTTAAAATATCTCTCGTAGTATCCAGAGTTAAGCGACATTTATTCGATTTTCTAGTTCTGGCGTGAGTGTCCAGCTTTCACATCCATAAGTCATCACAGGGAAGACGTAGTAATTGAGAACTCTAATCTTTGTGTTTATTGAGATCGATCTACATTTTAAAATTCCTGACATACGCTCGAATACCTCTTTTGCCATAGCTATTCTCTTTACTTCGGCTATACTTCCTCCATCTGAGCTAAGCATTCCTCCTAGGTAGTTAAACTTGTCGACCTGCTGTATCTGTTCTCCATCAACTGTCAGGCGGCAATCAAATAACTGTTGCTTCTTACTTATTATTATACAAAAGGTTTTCTTCCTGTTAATAATATATTTTGTAGCCTCTTGAGATAGTCTACAATGAGTGTTGTATCATCAGCGTATAGGATGTTGTTGATATTGTGTCCCCCTATAGAAAAACCGCTTTCTTCTTCAATTGTTCGCATTATTTGTTCACTATACAGGTTGAATAGATCCGGAGATATAACGTAGCCTTGTCGGATTTCTCTTCTAATTTGACTACATTTTCCAATCGTGTTCTAAACCCTTAATCCAGCTGTCTGATCCCAGTACATATTACTTAAGAGTCGTATGTCCTTCCCATCTATATCTAAAGACTGAAGCATGTCTAACATTGCTTTATGCTTAACCTTGTCGAACGCTTTGCTATAGTCGATAAAGCAGAAATATAAGTCTTGCTGAATTTCTATAGTTCATTCAGATAACATCCTCATGATGAATATTGAATTCTGAGTGCCTCCATCTGCAACAAAGCCGAATTGATGTCTGCTTATTTCGGGTCTTAATGTTTTTCGGATTCTTCCCATGATAATATGCAATAATATTTTTGTTATGTGACTCATGAGGCTGATGGTTCTATGGAGATCGCATTTGGTTGCTCCTGACTTCTTAGATAAAGACAATAAATATCGATTTTAGCATAGCTGAGGGAATTTCTCCACTGTCATAGATTTCATTGACAAGTTCCGTTACTTTGTTGATACCAAAATCATCGAATGCCTCAATAATTTTAATGCAAATGTTGTCTGGTTCTGTGGCCTTGCCCCTTTTCATCTTGTGAATGGCTGATTTTACTTTGCTTCTTAAAATCTTCGGGCCTTCGATAGGTTTTCTGATGATGGAATTTTCCTGTCTATCACCCAGGAACAATTCCTCGATGTATTCTGCCCACCTCTCCATGACCTCTTCCCTTTCCATCAACAAAGTCTCATCTATCGCTTTGATGCATCCACGTGAAACGCATATCGTTTTACCTACGAGTTTGTTGATATTCTTGTGCAGTGTTGAGGGCTCTAATATCCTACATCTGTTAATTTTTGCACACTAGTCATTTACCCACTCTTCTTTTGCTTCTCTACACTTTCGTCTAACCTCTCGCTTTAGTGCTTGATATCTTTCGGAGTGTCTATTTTTCTGTTCCCGTCTTTCCTCTATTAATTCCAAGATTTCTGTTTTCATCCACTATTTTTTCCTGTCTTTTCTTTTTTGTGGGACTAGCTCTTTGGCTGAACCAACTAAAACTTCTTTTACTACCTCCCATTTGCTCACTTGTTTGCATTCTAGAGCATGAAAGTGACTGTGCACCGCGACTGCGTGCCTATACTTTAAGTCTGTATTCTGCTGTAGAAGGTTCCACTGCAGTTTTGCGTCGGATGCAGGTTGTTTCATTTTGCGAAGACGAACTTTCAAAATACAAACTGCTGGATTGTGGTCGCTGTCACAATTTGCCCCAGGATATACTCTTGCATTTTGCACTGCGCTTTTGAATCTATGGTTGATGATAATATAATTGACCTGGTTTCTCACTCTGTCTGCCGGATCTTTCCATGTCCATAGACGTCGCTTGTGGTTATTGAAGTAGGTGTTCATGATCACTTGATTACTACCTTTGCACCAGCCAACTCATTGTTCTTCTCTTCCACTAATTGTTCCAAGTCCATATTTGCCTTAGATAGCCCATAATAATAATGATATCTTGTGATTTCCATTGCCTTCTTGTTTCATCGAGCTGTTCATAGAACAAATCTATTTCTTCTTCACTGCTCTCTGCTGTCGGTGCATACACTTGAAGTATGCTGATGTCAAAGGGTTTGCCTTTTATTCTTATTATCATAACCATGTCTGATACAGTCCAGTAGCCGAGTAAACACTTCCTGGTTGCCTTGTCCAGTATGATTTCTGCTCCTTTTTTATGTTTACTTCCACCAGAGTATACGACTTTCTTGTCATCTGGATCTAACTTGCCTGAACCTGGCCACGTAGTTTCACACTAACCTAGAATATCGATCTTCAACGATCTATTTTTTGCTTTACATTCGAGAGTTTTCCAGCTTGATATAACGTACGTGCATTCCAAGTTCCTATTCTAAGACACTCGTTGTTTCGGACAGTCACTTGATGACGATTGGATTCCACCTGTCGAACATGGAGCTTCCTACCGAGAGAGATGTTAGTTTGACTAACCCCATTCACGTTGTTAGTGGTAACCATTTTCATGTGCATAACATGACATTCTTGGCAGATTACGGTGGCGGTTTGCCATTGCCTTCCAGCGGTGGATGGCCACTTGAACCTAACGCCTCGTTGTGCCCTCAGCATACCACGATACGCTTGCAGGTTGCGCCTTCATCGCCGTTTATCTAATGAGACTCGTTCGCCAAACCTGCCGCTTCCCGTCTTTATGCGTCTGGTGCTAGACGTGCACTACTCACCAACAACACGTTGTTGGCTACCCTCATGTCGTTTAGTCCGCCAACTGAAGCGGTTTAGCGGGATGTGGCCGCTGCTGCGCATAAACAGCTGCTTGAAGCTAGACATGAGAGTTGGATGACTTCATGAAGACCAGTGGTTCCATCCCCCGTAGGGAAGCTGATAGTTGCCACTTGATGATACTCCATTCGATCACCCCATACACCCGAGCAATACCTTACAGTTATCTGGACAGGCCCCTTTCAGCCTACGAAATTGCACTTTTTTACATATATATATATATATATATATATATATATATATATATATATATATATATATATATATATATCGGTGAATTGGGGTTTTTTTCCACATAAACGCCTAAAATGTCCACAATATCCGGTCCGGTAAAATCAATATATGATAAACAATTATTTTGTAATAATTTTGTTTTTGTAAATACCTGAGATCAAAACCCTAAAGATTTGAAACCAATCCCCACTGATAAAACTACCAAAAAATGCTAGCATATACCTGTGGTTTCCAGGTGATCCTACAATATCCCTATTACAAGGTGTTGTTTTTCACAAAGTTGTTTTGTATTTAAAACATACTTTACTCTGGGTCAACATATTACAATATGCTCTCGTTTGCTTCCTTGTAAGGTATACAGTATTTGACATATTCGTTACTGAAATATATATGGGTGGCATTCATTTCTATTGTGAAGTCCCTCTTGTTTTAGGCTTTGTCGAACCACTCACTTTTCATCGTTCCAGAAGAACATTACGTCTACTAGCACGCACATTAACCATACAACAAGTCTTTCGCCTCCCCATGACGAGGCTGTTTGGGAAAGTTAAGTTTAGGTCAATGAGTGACTTGGGATAGCATCGGGTCCTCTGTTGTTTCCTTCTTTTTTCTGACTACACAAAGACAGTAGAATGCGTCTTCTCGTACAAAGGCGATAAGACATGGATGACAGACTGGTCACCTCTTTTACAAATTTTATCTCAAAGTAGATTTTTTTTTCGATTTAGTAGTAAACGACTTAACAGCAAACTCTAAAATTTTCTTGGCAACTAAGGTCACTAATCTGAGTTATCGTCTGGTTTGAATTGTAACATAAATGTTCAACCCCACAAACGCATGGTAAAGCCTCCAATTCTTACTTGCAGGGGTGGGTTTCTGTTAAAAGAGGTTACTTTTTCCTCACCTGAAACTCTTTGTTTAAAGATTATGCATAATGCCTTGTAAGTAGCTTCACAGATTAGGAAAATTTCAATTACTGGATTCGTAAAAGAAATATTTCATAGTATGCTACTATCTAATGCCAACTTGAGTTGATCAAAGGCTACCTGGCATTTGTCTGGACAGATGAATGTCTTGCCTTTAGCTACCAACTCACACAAAGTTTCTGCTATTAACAAATACTATAGAATGTGCCTTGCATAATATTGCAAGCTACCTCACTTCTGTAAAATCTGCAGGGCTACCTATGCTCAGGATATCGTTTTTTCATATTGTTCAATAAAGCATAGCCTTTCTGTGGCGACCCTTCCTCCAAGACAATGCATCTATTCAACGCCAGGTACTGTATTGTTACTCTACATTCTTTTCATTGCAAAAGAATAGCTTTGTCGACACTGGTGAAGCTCTTATGTGAAAATGGCCTATTCGGAAAACATTTAGACTTGGGATGCATATTACACTTAGACCATAGATTTCAATGTTTAGAAAGAAGTTCAAGCGAACAGATGAAGCCTTAGCGTAAAACTATGGCACTGGACTCATGAGACACCTGATTTAATTCTCTTTTACTAAGTGAGCTTTAAATTGGCCTTATCAACAGCTGTTATGAAAGAGCCGACTCCAATCTTGCAAAGATAAATCATGTTGCAGATTGAATTGCCACAAGCAAGCCTTTTCGAAACCCGCTCTAGATTCATCATAGCCCAAGTATACTTTTTTCTCTTCCAAACTCGTTTGGTCATTCCATACCGACTTGTGGACCTTAAATCAAAGTTGATCCAAATCACTACTTAAAGCAGTCCTGTCATTGTTTTCAAACTTCTTTTCTATTGTGGTGATTAAGTGTAAAATTGGAGATAACTTCAGTGGTAAAATATTGCGTTCTGGGTAAACAACATTGACAGGAGTAGTTAAAATTAACCTGAGGAAAACAATGAAAAGGAAATCATGAAATCAATTAATTTGTTTGTTGTACACATACTCTCGAAACTGTCTAAAGGAAGGTCAGCAAAAATTTATTATTTTTTCTTTCAGTTTACTCTAAAGGTTGGCGGGTCATTCATACTGACGTGAATAAGGTGCAATGTCACCCAAGTGATTTATAAATAAAGTTGGCGTAAAATTGCTGAACACACATCCTTCGAATGGGTGTTACAAAAGAAAATATTTACATGTCTTTAGATTGATTAGTCAAGGCACTGCCAAATATAGTTGAGTTGATGTGAAAAAAGAAGTCATCGTAAGTTGGGGATGGTATATAACACAGTAAGACAGATGGTTTTGGAACTGAACAGTGTCAAACGATACTGTAATTGATGCTAAGCCCACTTAAAAAATCAGGCCAATAAACCGCTAGACTACAATACATTCTACTTTAGCTTTATATTGGTATGGCAGTCTGACTAAAAAATTTCGACCTTTCCCAATTAATGTATTTTTTTAATTTTCATCCGCTGAAGTTAGAGGTGTTTAAAAAGTTTTGTGGGCTGTGATTTATGTCCTTTCTTTCCACTTAACATCAGGAACAGTTAATAGATTAGAAAATAAGTCAGAGGACTTTAAGTACATTCAAATAAATGAAAAGGGAGACTTTACGTTAATTGAAAGATCTGGTTTGTATCATTACCATCAAAGTTGTTTTGACAGAGTCAATGTTGTTCCTTTTTTGCAATATTATTATTATTTACTGGCGGAACAATACGAGGCCCCAAAGGACTCAGGGGTAAAAACCCCAGCAAACCTATCTGACTCCAACCCCGATAAGGGTAAGCTTGGTGCATGCATCACACCCAAGTATGTGTGATATTGATGTGAATTGAAACAGCACATGACCTTGCAGATGGGGCCTGTCTAGGTTTCCCAGTTTAGGTGACCTATTTGGCTTGAAACGGTTTCCATAGTGAGGCTTCAGCTAAGACCTCAGGACTAAGTAACAAGTNTATCATTACCATCAAAGTTGTTTTGACAGAGTCAATGTTGTTCCTTTTTTGCAATATTATTATTATTTACTGGCGGAACAATACGAGGCCCCAAAGGACTCAGGGGTAAAAACCCCAGCAAACCTATCTGACTCCAACCCCGATAAGGGTAAGCTTGGTGCATGCATCACACCCAAGTATGTGTGATATTGATGTGAATTGAAACAGCACATGACCTTGCAGATGGGGCCTGTCTAGGTTTCCCAGTTTAGGTGACCTATTTGGCTTGAAACGGTTTCCATAGTGAGGCTTCAGCTAAGACCTCAGGACTAAGTAACAAGTGCTAACTCGGTACTAAACCCTTCAGAAATTGAGATCCACGCTCACAACACCTAGATATGATATTGGCCCACTACTGCCGCCCGTTAAACAGAAATGTGTGATGCGTCAGCCCTTTCGGGACATGCACAACTGGTTAACGTCATGAAACTGACTGGGAAGTCTGCGGTTTTAGCGGGTTAACGTCATGAAACTGACTGGGAAGTCTACGGTTTTAGCGGGTTAACGTTATGAAACTGACTGGCAAGTCTGCGGTTTGAGTGGGAAAGTTTGATCTGGCCCATACATAATTACCAGGCAAAACTAGTCCGTGTACCCAACCAATCCATTAAGATCACAGGTCATACGTCTTACAACACTACGCCACTGACTGACAATAAAAGTCATTACCTGGTGGTGTAATGATCAGGGCAATTTGTCTACACAGGGCAGGGAGATCAATCTCCATTTCCAGCAGTACTAGACATTACTAACTTAAGCCGGCCAATTAAGGTAAACTCAACTTTTCCCACTGTTCCCACTAGGTTTACGCACTCGACTAGGGCAGAGGCGCTACTCCCTAAGGAATTGCCGGGCGACCTGCTGGTCTAGACACTTTCCATCTACCCATTTATTATTATTATTAAATTAAATAATGATAATTATTATTATCATAACAATAATTATAATCATTATTACTCTTATTATTATTTTCATTATTATTTTCATTATTATTATTTTCATTATTATTATTATTATTATTTTTATTTTTATTATTATTATCTCTAACTAAATGGCAATTTGGAAGCTAGAACAATAGCGCGACCTTTACCACACACCCATATACTTCTAGATACGTTCAATAACTACTTTTCAAAGATCACTAGTGGAGTCAGATCCTATGAATCCATACTGAAACCAATTAACAGAAGTGGATTCTGCAAGGGTTCTATCAGTATATACTATATGGAAGTCGTCCAAAGACCATTCTGATAAAAGAAAGAAGTTCGATATTTGCTACGAGCACATTTATAACGTGCACAATCTGATGGACATTAATTGACAAGTTACAACAGCGAGAAGAGCTGTCTTGAACCCGTGTACTCCTGAGCAATCTTTTTTGATGTCCAAACTTTTCAATCAATGTCTATGATAGCCAAACAGGGATCTGTAGGTGTTCTTCCTGTCATCAGAAGTTAGGTTTAAAGAACACACACGATAAAACAAGTCTTCAAATCAAATCTTGATTAGGGGTTTTAAATTGATCAACTCCAAGAAAAAAACTAACCAGAGTCCAAACCTAATCAATTTGTGAGGGGAAATCTGGTATACTCTCCCCTTATCACTTAGGGAGGAACTCCAGGAAATCATTCTAGCAAAACGATCAGCACTTCCCTTAATCGACTGAGAGACCAGATCACAAAGAAACGCAGAGTGAGGAAAATCGCTGATTTGGCAGAATTCAAAACAGTATTGTCAATCGCCATAGATAATGACTTCCAAATCTTCGGAAGGAGATATTTTCATTAACATTTTTGGAACATAGAGACATTTAACATTAAATTTTGCTCTTCTCACAAGCATTGCTAGAATTTCTTAAGCAAATCTAAGATTCCTAAGAAATATCACAAGAGATTGGAGAAATTCTTCTGTGTCGACTTGACCAAATCTAAAAGTCCTATGATGCCATTGGTCTTTAACACGTTCTGCCGGGTGATCTTGATATACAGGGTAGATCGTGTTGCACAAAATCAGATTATCAAGCCACACATAAAGTTAGCCTAACATAAATGGCAAAGATTTATATGCCTTGTAAGGAGTCGTTATGATGAGTTGGGGATAGCTAAAAAAAGTGAAGTAATCATTACTGATTAGAGGATCCAGGAACTTTCCAGAAACTGAAAATTCGTCTGAAAACAAATATGCAGGATAAGATTCAACTTTAATAAAATTATTTCTATAAAAAGCTCGGCTATTAGTAAATGAAATAAAATAAGATTTACATAATTTACTAGCTAATGAGTTAATTTCAGGTTTCTTCATAAAAGGTGGCTGACACCTAGCAGCTTCCATTTTACTATTGGCTTCTAGAAATTGGTGTTTTATATGACTGACTTCTAATTATTTGTGATTGAAAGTTAAATATTAAAACAGTCAAAGTAATATTGGAAAAGAATTGATAGTTTGCTAAACGATATACACTACCTTGCCTTTTGTCAAAGCCAAAGGTAACAAGAATGAAAAATGGAGTGACACTACGACTGAACGTACAGATCAATTTTTTTAAAATTTCACAAAGCATGCTAACGAACAACTTTAAGCAAGTTGATGATATCAAACACATTATCTACAATTTGACTCTTTACAAGTCTGGTATACAATATCATAATGTCAAACTATTAATTAATTTTCTTCTCCTTCGATGTCTTTTGCGGATACTGAGGTCTAAATTGACAATAATACTCCACATCTCTTTTCTGATGAAATACGTTCTAGCTAGTCAGAAAGTCCCACGATTAGTATTGTTCTTTTTTCCATACAGATACATTTTTATTAAAATTGTCGTCGTCTAACGTACTATCTCAGAGCAATTCGAAAGGATCAATTGGCTGAAATATTTCTCCTTTATATTTCTCCATAACTACTTCAATACCATTCACACTCAAATTTTCTCCTGCAGCGAAACATCTTCTCTTCTTGTTCCAACCTAAGACATCATTATATTCTTCACCTTCTGAGTAAGTATGGTATTTTTTGAAACAAATACAAATATTTGTTACAAGTTTCATGAATGGCAGCTGTAATAAAATCTTGTTTAGCAAAACCTTGGCTCCCCCAACTCTATCGAAGAGGACATTTTGTCATCCATGACATATTTTATTTCATCATGTAGGACTTGGCTATTTCAAAAATAGGAAGATTAAGGAAGCTTTCAAAGAACGAACATACGTCTGAAAACAAATATGCAGGATAGGAGTCAACTTCAATAAAATTATTGCTACAAAGATCTCGGCTATTAGTAAATGAAATAAAATAAGATTTACATGATGTACTAGCTAATGGCTTAATTTAAGCTTTCTTCACAAAAGGTGGCTGACACCTTGCAGCTTCCATTTAAGTATTGGCTTTCAGAAATCGGTGTTTTATATGACTGACTTCTAATTATTTGTGATTGAAAGTTAAATATTAAACCAGTCAAAGCAATATTGGAAAAGAATTTGTAAAATTTCACAAAGCATGCTGAAGAAGAATTTTAAGCAAGTTGATGATATCAAACACATTATCTACAATGTGACTCTTTACAATTATAGTGTACAGTATCATAATGTCAAACTATGAATTAACTTTCATTTTGTTCAAAGTCGTTTGTGGATTTCTCAGCTTTCTCACCTTTCTCCGCCGTCTCCTGTTCGTGTAGCGGCTGCAGGCCAACGTTTCGCCATTCCGTGCCATTTTGTCCTGTAAAGAGCATCGTCCTTCTGCAGGCCACACTCTTGCAGATCCTTTTTGATGGTATCCTCCCACCTATGTTTGGCTCTACCTCGCTTTCGTTTGCCACTTATCTGCATCTCATAAAATCTTGGTTCCCCAATTCTTTTAATGAGGACATTTTGTCATCCATAACACATTTTATTTCATCATGTAGGACTTGGCCATTGCAAAAATATGAAAAGGTCAAATCTTCTTCCACAGACGTCGTCTCTTCACCACGTGTAGTTGTGCAAGGATCAGAATTCATCTAAATAAGTAACAAATACAAAATTATAGGAAATATTTAGTTTACTACTATAACAGGTAAAAAAGTCAGAAAAAGAAATATTTCAAAACAGATGGGCACTTATTAGAAAATTATTTGGAAGGATGTTTCAGTACTTGAATAAATATCAAGACTTTCCTTCAGATGGTCAGTTTGAATTGGGAATACTAAATGCTGTCTTTTCTATTTTAAATGTGGTTTTCTGTCTTACTGAATAATGACAAATTTTAGCTTTCTAAGAGATCATTAATTTGAAAATAGAATAACAAATACTTTTTCTTTCGTTTAAAATTGATTTGCCGCCTTACATTCTTAAAATGTGAAACGGATAATCTATGCCTGTAACTGAACAGAATCAGAAATCAGAAAACAAGATAACAAAAATGAAAAAGTGAAAGATGTATCGATCACAAATTCTTTCTTGAGAGACCAGACTTCAGATTCCAATCAAAACATGGTTTATATGACGCTAAACTTATGTTTCTCCTTCCCCTATTATATAATATCTTATGCCTCTCTAAAAAGAATTAAAATTACTACTGTATAGTTACAAATCGCTACTTTCCTAAAATTACCTTAAGTTTTTGGCTTTTTCCAACGAGAAAATTGATTACCCATTCTTGACAAACAATGTCACAATCGCAATATCCAATAAAACAAGTGCTGTATATTTAAATATCACAGAATACCGTTTCTTTCATGGAATGAAGAAAGCTGCCAGCAACTTCTTTTACTGAAGTATCGATTGCTTCTATTTGACGTCATTACGAATAGCATTTACGTAATATATGAAAAGGGAGCCAAAATCTGTGCCTGGTTGCTTCCGGTTAGAGAGGATTGGGATCCAAGGCAAATTCTTTCACTTCTTTTCCACTTTCATTTTTCCCAGAAGACAAATTACGTCTGAATCTGTATTTTAACATTTTTCTTATTAGGAATTTTATCGGATAATAAATGCATTAATTATAAACTATGTCCTGATGCACCAAAGTATTTATTTACGCTTGCATGCTATCCACGAAAAATTCATTTTACTTGGAAGTAGCTTGCTACGTGTATTTTCTTAATTGTCGATGCAAAATGTCAAAGAAGTTGCAGCATTTTGGTTATACAACAGGTTAAATGGTCCTTTTTAGTTTTAAAGAATGGAGAGGAAGTAAAGTAGTTAGATGTTAGTGGTTAATATACACACAAGAATTAAAATGGGCCAGCAAAATAGAAAATATCATATTTGTGTTTATTTTCTTTGCTGCTAGATCTTTCTCTTCCAAGTAGGTCAAAGTGATCCTAATAACAAGCAACACTTCCTAACGTTGGCATTTCATAGGACACTTTCACTGAAAGAGAATAATTTATCTTCAAATTTGAGGGTCGCTCTAAATCACGCAAGCGGTTCAGTGAAGTGACAGCGCAAAATATATTTTGATATCATTGAACTCATCATTCTTTTCATTGGAACAGACTAGCTTTGTCGAAACTGCGAAAATGGCTTATCCGGAATACTTTAGGCTTGCGAAGCATGTTACAAATAGACCATACCTTACCATGTTTGAAAAGAAGTTTAAGAGGACAGATGAAACCTCACAGCAAAACTGTGGCACTGCCCTCGTGAGATTCCTGCTTCAATTCTGTTTTACTAAGTAAGCTGTAAATTGGCCTGATCAACAGTTGGTATTAAAATTACTTCATACAGTAAGAGCTTGACTCCAATCTTGCAAAGATGAAAGACGTTGCAGATTGAATTGCCACGGGCAAAGCTTTTCGAAACCCGCTCGAGATTCATCATAGCCCAAGTGTGCTTTCTAGTCTTGTGAACTCTTTTGCTCATTCCATACCGACTTGTGGAGGTGCAACATTGATACAATATTGATTTGAGCAAGAAAATAATAAATGAAATTAGATGATTTTTGTTGATCAATACTTCTAATAGTGCTATTCTTGGTTTCAAATTACTTTTCTATGTGATAATGTAAAAATTAATGGGTGATGAAGTGTAAAATTAGAGATTACTATTCCATCGTTTCCTGGTTCTTTCCAGTTCCTTGATTTTAGAATTACAAGTACAGCTTCTTCTTTTGTGATGTCTATCAATTGTTTGTTGTTCTTGATTTTCGAATATTTTTTCTTGATGTCTGATCCACACGGTTTCGCTATTATTTATGGGTTTTGATGTCCTACCAAATTCTTCCACGTTCTGTATTTCTGCTGCTTTACTGACCTCGACAGACGTCTTTCCAAGTTCACGGTAAAATCTCTTAGTGTCTTCTTTAAAGGTTTTTTTGCCCATAAAATTTGCTCTGTTTTTTAAATCTACGTCTTCTCTGAGCTTTTGCTTGTATTTGCCGTTTAATTAATTATTTCTTTTACTTCAGTAAGGTTTTAATTTCTGCGAAAGTTTTCAATATTCTTTGTCAATTCTTGATCTGTCGTTCCTTCACTCGGGAATCTTTCTCTATTTCGGAGAGAAGGGAAAATTCCTTTCTCTTTGTTTCAATATCTTTCTCAATCTTCAGTTTCCAGGCAGGTGGTTTTCTCTTCATGTTGGTAGTCATCTTTCGCGGTTTGAGACTCATCGGTTCATCGGTGATGACAGCTGCAGCTGCACAAATTAGTTGGTTCAATTCATTTAGGCTAAAATCAGCATACGTGAGCTTAATCTGACCGATTGCATTATTCTCTCCTATAATTATCTTTTTCGTTTTTTGTCATGTTTTATCTTAGGCATCAGAGACAGTTCGGCCATATCTTCTTCTTTAAGTATTTCCCACTTTCTCAGGATGTTGCCTTTCATCTCAGTTATCACTTGTTTATCTTTAATAACATTTTTTTCATTGCAGTTATTTTTTACATCAACAACAGTCTCAGCATTATCGGCTATAGCTGAGATGACCGGATCAGGTTTGTCGTTCCCTAGGCTTTATTCCTCCTACTCTATTTCAGGTATTTGTAAATTTTCCCTTCCTTTATCTTTAATCACTTTAAGTTCTTTTTTTTAGATAGCCTACGGTTATTTCTATACCTCTTCTAACCGTCGCTAGTTTATTAGGATCCAAGTAGCTCATCTATGTAGGGTGCATAGTTCTCCAGATGGTGTATGTCGCTTTCATTATAGGTGTTTTTCAAAGATCTTGTTTGGCTAGGAAATATGATTCCATGACTTCTTTGTATTCCTTCTGTGACCATTTTTATTTAGTTTTTTGGGGAGATTTTTGATATTAGCATTTAGAAGGCCTCTTTGAGCCGTGGGCTCTACGTGGTAATCTTCTAATATATTTGATTCGGGAAAGTTTTGTCCTGTAGCTGATTTTCCGATGAGGAGGGCACAGCTTGGTAAAGCGTGCTAAGTGCGATTCGGAATGAAATTCTTTTGGATATCTTTTCCATAATGATATTAAAAGGTATGGTTAAGTTTGCCTCCCCAGTAGCCTTGTTCCACTCATCCGCCTTCACCATTAAAAAAGACATTCTCTTCTTTTGTTGACAAAGCCGTTGGTTTCACTGTTTCACATTGTTGTTCTCATCGTCATTATTATTATTGGTATTATTATTATTATTATTATTATTATTATTATTATTTTACTATTATTACCTCTATCTATATCACTCCATTTGATTTCTCTCCTCAGCAACTCAATTTTTTGGATTAAGCATATACTTTCAGATAAGACTTGATCCGTGAAACCTGTTATAAATGAACTCACGGTGTGCTTAATAGGATATATACGGTAGCCTCCAGTACCTACTGGAGGCTATTCTACTGGAGGGTATTCTATAATGCAAAACAAAAGCCACGTATGACTCAATTCGCTACACACATAAAAAAATCAACAACACTTATTCAATTTAACGAAACACTTCTTTTCAACGGTCCACATAGTCGTAACATAAAAAAAAGTGTTTCACTTCACATTTCATTTTGTTGAACAGAGAAAAGCTCAAGAAAAGTAACAAAATTCCAATTTATTTAATTCCAAACACGTCCCTGACCTCGATCAAGAACACAAAGACGATATCAGGTAATGCATTCAGAAGTGACAATCATACTCCAGGCAAAGAAAGACGGTCCGTTCCCACTTAATCCATGCACTTCTAGATGAAGCCAGACCCTATGAATCCATAAAGAAATCAACTAACAGAAGTGAATTTTGCAGGAATTCCATCAGTATGCTTTTGATGAGTCGTCGAAAGACTTTTTTGATCCCAGAAAGAAGAAGATTTAAAGGTCGATATTTGCAACGAGCACATTTATAACGTGCACAATGTGATATACATCAATTGACAAGTTACAACAGCGAGAAGAGCTGTCTTGAACCCGTGTACTTCTGAGCAATCTTTCTTGGTGCCCAAATTTTTTAATCAGCCTATGATAGCCAAACAGGGACCTGTAGGTGCTCTTTCTGTCATCAGACGTTACACCAGAGGCACACGCACATAAGGCAAGTCTTCATATCCAATCTTGATTAGGTGTTTTAGATTGATCAACTCCATGAAAAAAATCTTAAAATCAATCGTTGACTTATGATGATAGTAAAAGTCGGGTAGAGAATCACCCGTGTCATATAGGAAGGAAATAAAAAGATAACATTTTAGCAAAACGATCAGCCATTCCCCTAAAGGATAGAAGAAACTCATCACCACAAAATGCAGACTGGGCGAAGCCACTGATTTGGCAAGGTTCAGGACAATATTGTAAATCGCCAGAGATTTCGACTTCTGAGTCTTGAGAAAAAAACATTTTCTTTGTCGTATTTGGAACATAGAGACATTTGACATTAAACTTTGTCACAAGCACTGCTAGAATTTCTTAAGTCACTTTAAGATTCCTAAGTAATATCACAAGAGATTGGAGAAATTATTTCCTATGAGCTTGACAAAAGTTAAAAGTCCAATGATGACATTAATTTTTAACACGAGCTGCCGAGTAAACTTGATATACAGGGTAGATCTTGTTGCACAAAATCAGATTATCAAGCCACACATAAAGTTAGCCTAACATAAATGGCAAAGCAAAATAAACATAGTTTGTAAGGAGTCGTTGTGATGAGTTGGGGATAGCTAAAAACAGTGAAGTGATCATTGCTGATAAGAGGATCCAGGAAGCTTTCAAAGAACGAACATACGTCTGTAAACAAATATGCAGGATAAGATTCAACTTTAATAAAATTATTGCTATAAAAAGCTCGGCTATTAGTAAATGAAGTAAAATAAGATTTACATGATGTACTACCTAATAGCTTAATTTAAGCTTTCTTCACAAAAGGTGGCTGACACCTTGCAGCTTCCATTTAAGTATTGGCTTTCAGAAATCGGTGTTTTATATGACTGACTTCTAATTATTTGTGATTGAAAGTTAAATATTAAACCAGTCAAAGCAATATTGGAAAAGAATTTGTAAAATTTCACAAAAGCATGCTAAAGAAGAATTTTAAGCAAGTTGATGATATCAAACACATTATCTACAATGTGACTCTTTACAATTCTGGTATACAATATCATAATATCAAACTATTAATTAATTTTCTTTCTCTTCAATGTTGTTTGTGGATACTAAGGTCTAAATTGACAATAATACTCCACATCTCTCTAATCATGAAATAATTTTCAGCTGGTCAGAAAGTTACTCAATTAGTATAGTTCTTTTGTCCATACCGATAACATTTTAATTAAAATTGTCGTCGTCTAATATTTCTCCTTTATATTTCTTCTCCATAACCACTTTAATACCATTCACACTCTAACTTTCTACTGCAGTGAAACATCTTCTTTTCTTGTTCCCATCTAAGACATCATTGTATTCTTCATCTTCTGAGTAAGTATGGTATTTTTTGAAACAAATACAAATATTTGTTACAAGCTTCATGAATGGCAGCTGTAATAAAATCTTGTTTAGCAAAACCTTGGCTCCCTAACTCTATCGAAGAGGACATTTTGTCATCCATGACACATTTTATTTCATCATGTAGGACTTGGCCATTGCAAAAATATGAAAAGGTCAAATCTTCTTCCACAGACGTCGTCTCTTCACCACGTAGAGTTGTGCAAGGATCAGAATTCATCTAAATAAGTAACAAATACAAAATTATAGGAAATATTTAGTTTACTACTATAACAGGTAAAAACATCAGACAAAGAAATATTACGAAAAACATCTGCACTTATTAGAAAATTATTTGGAAGGATGTTTCAGTACTTTAATAAATTAGAGACTTTCCTTGAGATGGTCAATTTGAATTGGAAATACTAAATGCTGTCTTTTCTATTTTAAATGTGGTCTTCTATCTTATTGAATAATGACAAAATTTAGCTTTTTAAGAGATCATTAATTTGAAAATAGAATAACAAATACTTTTTCTTTCGTTTAAAATTGATTTGCCGTCTTACATTATTAAAATGAGATACATTGACAAACGTTTCTTTAATTACATGAAACGGATATTCTATGCCTGTAATTGAACAGGAGGGCTGACTCGTGTAGAAAAAAGAAATCAGAAAACAAGATAATAAAAATGAAAAAGTGAAAGATGTATCGATCACAAATACTTTCTTGAGAGACCAGATTTTGAATTTTCCTTCTCCTTACATGCGTCAGAAATTCCAATTATTAAGAAATCTTTGAGTAGAATCAATAGTACTTATTTTTTCTTTACTGCATTAATATAATGCCATTTATGTGTGTAAAACAAAAATTACACAATTGTTATCTGTAAGACGTATATCACAGCCTTAATCTGCAATGATTTCAATTCATTTTGCAATCCACAGCGTTTTCGATGGCGATGAGGTAAAGCCTTCAGTGATATGTGCCAATCTCTCGATTGATTTGTTTGCAGTTTCGTGAGACATATTTCCCGTTAGCGTTTGGTCTCTGTTGTTAAAGCGCTCACTGTAAGAAATACTGTATGTACGCTTGCAGGATTCCTTTCTCAAGCTGGAATGTGAAAATGACTACTTGGTAATAGTTCAGCTTCTGTGTCATTTTAGAATCATTTCCACCAGATGTCAAGTCTCTTTACATATTTCATTCTACTGAATTTTGTAAGATTTTACATTCTTTTGATCGAGAGCTATCGTTAAAGTAATGGACATCAGAACAGTATATCAATTAAATAGATGGCACTATTAAAAATCATAGATAAAGAAGAAAATAAATATTAGGAATCCAGATATGAAGAAAAAACAATTTATAAATTAGAAACACAATGCAGAGCTTACCTTCGTGTTACTTTGCTCTGCTTGTGCTTTACGCTGAACACAAGACAGAGTAAGACTGGGCCAAAGTGTTTCTTAGGTTAACTGTAATTCCTTGCTGTTGGGATGGACTGTAGAGTATCTTATCAGGAATGTCTGTGAAATATTGAAGAAGAAATGTTTTTACTTGTTTATCAATGTAGTATGTTTAAAATACCGATAATTAAACTAAATAAAAAATCCTCTTTGTCTTATTGGTTGTGTACCAATACTAACATCTTCGTGTAGGTTAGATCCAAAAGTGTTTTTGTTTTATCTTTAGTTGAATTACTCCTAGAAAAGTGAGATCGTAGAATATAGAGCGGTAATGCTTGTTTGCTATGTGTACATCAGTCTACTGTTTATTGTACAAGGATACTCTATCAGTTGTAGAAAGAACCAATTCTCAGTGAGTACATAGGCTTGAAAAAGACAACATCTTGGAAGCACTTCTTCATATTTGGTATATTCCCGTTCGGTGCTTATTATTAGAATAAGAAATGTTGTCGTTTGCTTTTCATCTCCCAAATTTTGTAACTTTAATCTGATTACTGTAGTTCTTTTAAAAGGTAATATTTTAAAACCGTAATACTTCAGCAGACTAGCAAAAACAAATTTAACTGGCTGGGTATCTCTCATAGTAAAGTACAGTTTCCATCAATATAATAATATAATCTTGCTACGGTGGATAATATAATTTGAATTGCAAGAAACAATTTGCAGCTGTTATCTGAGACAAAACTGCTGTTTTGAAATTAGGTAATCATATAACCAGTTGAATACAAACTAAGCACACTGCTACTTTTGTTTGAGTTCTGTTTTGAAATAATTTCAATTTTGGAGTATCCATAAAATTTGCACTCACAACAAATTTTTACTTTGTAATTCGACGTTTCTACTGTAACAGAAAGGTCAGAGAAAGAGGAACATTTACTTGAACAGTTTGTTAGCAAGGTATCAAAGGCAAGAAAAAGTAAAACACACCTTTTGTAAGGGTACAACTAATAATAAATCTTACCAGTCCAAACATACTAATAACATTCAATTTTCTCGTAAAAACAATGGTTTGATAAGAGAATCCTTAACAAGTAGTACCTCTTGTCAGTGCTTTTTTCCCCTTTCTCTCATTCCAGATGACGTGATCCAGTTTTAGAGCTTAGAGACAATATTTTCCATTGTAAGGAAATAGTTTGGTGGGTTTTTATTTGTTATTTTACCCTTGGATATAATTAGAGCGTAGATAATGTAAAAGTAACAAAAAGAAAACTTAATGGGATTTTGTTTTACTGAACAATTTGTAATGAAATGATATGTCTATTACTCCTCTTATACCCTACTATTTATCAGGCATCATACAATCCAGGAAAAGCCTCGATTTTATGACGTTAAACTCATCTTTTTCTTTTCCCTATTTCATTATTACTTTTGCCTCTCCAAAAACAAGAAAAATTGCTATTGTATTATTACAAATCGAAATAAACAAAAAATTCAAAAGGAATTAAAAAATAAAATAATAATAGAATGCAAGTTACTCTAGTTAATAAAGTTAATGAAGTAAGCCACTAGCAACTTTTCTTACAAAAGTATCGATTCAATATATATTTGACGTCATTATAAATAGCTTTTTCTTCTTCTTCTTCTTTCGGCGTTTCCCTTTTCAGGGGTCACCACAGCGAATTGACTTCTTCCACTTGAGTCGGTCACGTGCGTCTTTCTCGGTCAAGCCAAGTTCCCTCATGTCATCTCCCACACAGTCTTTCGATCTCCTCCTTGGCCTTCCCTGCTTTCTCTTGCCAGGCAGCTCCATGTTCAGCACCCGTTTAGCAATGTGATCCTCCTCCCTCCTTTGCACATGTCCATACCACCTTAGCCGTGTCTCTCTCAGCTTTCCTGCGATGTCACATATCCCGATGGTGCCTCTGATCCTTTCATTTCTGATCATGTCCTTTCTTGTGACTCCAAGGGACCACCTTAGCATACGCATTTCTGCTGTTTGCATTTTCTTCTCAAGACTCTTGGTTAGAGGAGCTGTCTCTAGTCCATACAGCATCGCAGGCCTTACTACTGTTTTGTATAATTTTCCTTTGACTTTGACCGGTACTCTCCTGTCACACAAAATTCCAGTCGTGCTCCGCCAGTTGCTCCACCCTGCCTGGATTCTTTTCTTCACTTCTTTTGAACAATCGCCACTTTGCTCAATGGTGGACCCGAGGTACTTGAAATTCTCTACCTCTGGGAGATCATCATGACCGATTTTAATTGGTGGTAAGTCTCTTTTCTTGTTTATGCAGAGGTACTCCGTCTTTGCTCGGCTCACTTTCAGACCACGTTTCTCAAGTGCATTTCGCCATCCTTCCAGCTCTTCTTCAGCCTGTCCTTTCCCTGTGTTCATGAGCACAATATCATCCGCAAACATCATATTCCATGGCGCCTCCTTTCTTACTTCATCTGTCAACACATCCATCACTACAGCAAAGAGTAGTGGACTCAGGGCTGACCCCTGATGCAATCCTACTTTTACACTGAATGCTTCTGTCCTTCCTGCAGCACATCTGACCTCCGTCCTACACTCTCTGTACATTTCTTGAATACAGCGCACATACTTTTCCGAGACTCCTTTCCTTCTCATGCAATACCAAATTTCCTCTCTCGGTACCCTGTCAAATGCCTTTTCGAGGTCGATGAATACACAATGAAGCTCTTGTTGGCCTTCCCGATACTTCTCCGCTGTAGTTCTGAGCGCAAAAATGGCATCCGTTGTGCTTTTCTTGGGCACAAAGCTGAACTGTTCTGGGCTGATTTCGATCTCCTCCCGGACTCTCTGATCTATCACCCTCTCCCAAACCTTCATGGTGTGACTTAGCAGCTTTATTCCTCTGTAGTTCGGGCAGCTTTGCACATCTCCTTTGTTCTTGTATATTGGGATTAATGTGCTTTTGTTCCATTCTCCCGGCATCTGCTCTGTTTCAAGGATATCATTAAATAGGTCTGTTAGGAGTTCAATTCCGCAATTCCCAAGGTGTTTCCAGGCTTCTACTGGTATTTCATCTGGACCAACTGCTTTACCGTTCTTCATTTTGCTAAGTGCCCTTTTAGTTTCCTCTCGTGTGATTGGTCTTATCTCTCTGTCCTGGACTGCTCCACTGTTTTCTCGGCCTTCCCTGGGGTTCTCAACATTCATTAGGTCTTCAAAATACCCCTTCCATCTCCCCAGGATTTCCGGTTCTGACATCAATACAACGCCATCTTCATCTTTCATCATCTTAACGTGTTGTATGTCTTGTGTGTCCTTGTTTCTTTGTTTAGCCAATCTGTGGACAGCTTTCATTCCTTCGCATGTCTCCATTTTGTTGTACAGTTCCTCAAATGCCTCTGCTTTTGCTTTCGCCACTACTCGCTTGACCTCTTTCTTTGCCTCCCTATACACTGCTCTAGCTTCTTCTTCTCCATCTGCATACCACCTCTTGAAGGCTTGCTTCTTTTTCCTTATACTTTCCTGTACCTTTTCATTCCACCACCAAGTGTCTTCCTCCTTCTTTAGCCTACCAGTGGTCTTACCGAGCATTTCACTGGCCACTGTACGAATTCCATCTGCCGCTGTCTTCCAGTTTACTGGCAAGACCTCTCCAAGTCTTTCTCTGATCTCATTCTTGAACCTTTCTCCCATCTCTGATTCTTTAAGCTTCCACCATTTGATTCTTAGCTCCGCTTTCTTAGTCCGTTGTAATGTTATGTGGACCGTAAATTATTACGTAAATAGCATTTACGTAATAAATGAAAAGGGAGCCAAAAGTTGTGCTTGCTTGCTTATGCTTACAGAGGATTGGGATCCATGCATTTTTCTCAGAAGACAAATTACGTCCTTGAATCGGTATCTTAACATTTGTCGTATTAGTGATTTTAACAGATAATGAATACATTTCTTATCAACTATTTCCTGATTCACCAAAGTATTTATTTGCGCTTGCATACTATCCAGCGAAAGTACATTTTACATGGACGTGTTTTCGGATAATTGCCGATGCTAAATGTCAAAGACGTTGCAGCATTTTGGTTACAAAAGAATATAAAGGGTCGTTTTTCGTTTTAAAGAATAGAGAGGAAGTAAAGTGGGTAACGTGGTTACACGCAATCACAAAAATGAGCCTAGAAAACAGAAAATATCATATTTGTGTTTTTTTTCTTTGCTGGTAGATCATTCTCTTCCAAGCAAGTTTAACTGCTTTTAATAACAAGCAAAACGTCATATTTTTTATTTTGCAATTTCCACGTGGATTATGACGTTGCAAATTTCTGATTTCATGGCTGGCGGAAGTAGAATTCATTACACCTGCTGATAGTATTTACGTTCTTTGTTTTGGGTTGCCAAATGCAATGCGTGTAATATTTCTCAATGTTAAGTCAACGAGTCCCGCTTCCTTGTAATTAAAGTCTTTAGTCTAAAAGTAGATATTTAGAGTGCTGTTTTCAACTGGCATAACCCAAATAACTTGCATGTACTTGTAAGAAGCGGTTGCACAAATCATTGAAAAGGCGCTGCGGCGTGTGGATTTTTCGCAAATGAAGGCAAGGAAAAGATGATACGGAACATAAGACATTGGAATATTTTATGTTAGTTGACCAAACGAAGCATCCTAGCCACATGAAATTGCAGGAACTTGGAAACATTTCATTAAGATAGTATTACAGGCTTAATGTCATAGTCACTCTCATTAAATAGTTATTAAATAATGAAATATTTTTAAGCCAAAACTTTCATAATACCTAGGAAAAATGGTTACTCCTTTTGAATAGATGGGTCAGTGCGTAAGAAGGATGGGTAGGGACAGGTAGATCGTGATGTGAAGCCAGCCTTGGATAGAATTTTATTTCCTTTCTTTCAGTTTTTTTGTCCTGGTGGCGAAGCGAGTCAGAAGGGCCTATATTTGAGTGGCGTTTGAAATTAGGAAACCTTCTAAAACCTATAAAAATATATGCTATATCGTGTACCATATGGCTGACATTTGACATGCCTTAAAAATCCGGGAACATCCTGACTTTTAAATATCACAATCAAACCTCGCTGTTAACTTAGTAAATCCTTTTTTGATTCCACAAACTTTTTCTAACAAGTAAGAACAACCTCAGTGGATAGGTTCCCTTTCAGATTTATTAATAGCTGCAGATTTTTAGAAATTTTTGTCTTTTCTCTGGAAAAAGAGAGTATTGCTTAAAGAGAAATTTTGAAAACTATGTAGACGTTCAACGGAAATTTGGAAGAAGGATGGGTTTCCGGCTTAGAAATTCCTCACGTCCCAAACACAAATCCCTGTGAAGGACACCGTCTGCACCGTCTGAGCCAAATTCTCTCTCTCTTTCTCTCTCTCTCTCTCTCTCTCTCTCTCTCTCTCTCTCTCTCTCTCTTAGTGCCATACATATTCCAGGCGTTGGCAATCATTTTTCTCCACAGATTTCTATCTCTAATTATGTGTAGCAGATCTCCAGCTTTTACCTTTTCCTTCTCACTTGCTGATATACACTTTGTACATTGTTTAACATTGTACATTGTTGAAATTATGACCTCTTCCAGAAAGACCTTCAAAAGCTTCCATACCTCGAAAAATCCTTTCATCACACAGGTTGAATAAAACAGATGAAGACACATCCCTGTCTTAATCCACTCTTAATATTGATGTAATCATTCATCTCAATATCCACTCTCACACAAGCAGTTTGATCATAGCATAGATTTCGTATAAAACATAAATCCTTCCCATCCAGGTCTAATCCCTCAAGATCATTGGATAGCTTATCATCCTGTACTCTATGAAATGCCTTGCTGTAATCAATAAAATAAACATACAGATCTCTTTGCATTTCTATTGCTCTTTATGACAGGATCCGTACCATAAAAATAACCTTACTCGTACATCCTATCTTTCATGAATCCACACTGTTCTTTTCGTATATCTTGTTTGATTTTTGACCCTCTGCATAATGATTTTCAAAATGGGTTGACCACATGACTCATAAGGCTAATGGTTCCATTCAAGTAACATTCTATTGGGCCAGGTTTCTTGAGCAAAGCAATAAATATTGACTTACTAAGATCTTCTGGTATTTCACCACTATCATACACTTTGTTTATCTGCTCTGTCAACCTCTCAATTCCCAAGTCTTCTAATGATGTTAAATTTCTCTAACAATCCCATTAGGTTCTGCAGCTTTGTTCCTCTTCAGGTTGCTAATTGCTCCCTCCAATTCTAATCTTAAATAGTAGGCCCATTCATATTCTTTTNTGCATTTCTATTGCTCTTTATGACAGGATCCGTACCATAAAAATAACCTTACTCGTACATCCTATCTTTCATGAATCCACACTGTTCTTTTCGTATATCTTGTTTGATTTTTGACCCTCTGCATAATGATTTTCAAAATGGGTTGACCACATAACTCATGACTCATAAGGCTAATGGTTCCATTCAAGTAACATTCTATTGGACCAGGTTTCTTGAGCAAAGCAATAAATATTGACTTACTAAGATCTTCTGGTATTTCACCACTATCATACACTTCGTTTACCTGCTCTGTCAACCTCTCAATTCCCAAGTCTTCTAATGATGTTAAATTTCTCTAACAATCCCATTAGGTTCTGCAGCTTTGTTCCTCTTCAGGTTGCTAATTGCTCCCTCCAATTCTAATCTTAAATAGTAGGACCATTCATATTCTTTTGTATTTGGATTTTTGTCCTCGGTCATCTTGGAACACTTCAATGATATATTCACCTCATTGTTCTAGCACTTTTTCCTTTTCCAATGTAACACTCCCATCTTTAAATTTTATACACCCAGATGACGTAAAAGATTTGTGACCACTGATGTCTTTGATCTTCCTCACATTTTGCATTTAACCATTCTTACTTTGCCAGATTACATTTGGCCCATGATCTCCTGAACAATTGCTTTAAATTATGAACTTTCTCTATTAGGACTGTGGTGCCTCTCTTTCATCAAACCTAGTATCTCTGTTGTTATCCATTTACTCTTTGATTGTTTTTCTGTTTTTGGCAATACGTTCTTTGCTGCGGTTACCACTGTATCTTTGAAATTATTAGAGCTTGACCCTTCACTTTCATCTTCAAGAACCTCAAACCGGTTTTTGACAGCCACATTAAATTCTTCCTTGGTGCTGATATCTTCCATCATTGGTGCATTGCACAGTTTTGATGTAGATACGGCCCTCGTTAACTTCTTTAGTTTTAACTTAGTCTTACATACCACTGGTATATGGTCACCCCCACAGTCAACACTAGGATAGTTTTGCTGTTCTGGACTGCATTACGAAATCTTTTATTAATTGTTACAAAGTCAATTTGGTTCTTTATGTCCCCTACTAAACGTTTCCATGTCCACAATCTCCATATATGTTCTTCGAACCATGTATTTGTTATAACCTGCATATTCAATGCACACCACTGAATAAATAAATCTGCTCTTTCATTCTGTTTTCATATTCAATGTTCCCCTAGCACATCACTATTGTGTCCATCTCCTACTTTTGCATTCAAGTCGCCCATTATGATGATAACTTCTTTTGACTTGCATTGCTGTCGAGCCTGTCAAACTGTTTCACAAAAGGTATAAATCTCATCTTCTTCACTCTCTGATAGTGGTGCATAGACAACAATGATAGAAACATTGATTGGCTTTCCTTGCAATTTCACAAATAATATTCTGTCAAATATCTGCCAGTAACCTAGAACACATCTTGCACTTTCCTTCTCTAGTACAAGTCAAACTCCTCTCTCGTCTTTTTTATCTCCTGAATATTTCATACGATATTCTTTACTTACAAATTCCCCATGTCTTTCCATCTGGTTTCACATACTACAAGGATATTTATACCAATTCTAGTCATCTCTTGCTTTACATTTTCTTACTTCCTACTCTGATACTTTGTTCTCGCATCCCATGTGCCAATTCTGATAGTATCCTTGTATGAAATAGCCTCAGGTGCTGGATAACGGTCTAGTGCCCCTTGAGGTGTAAGGGCCTCCCAACCGGAAGAGAAATCCTTAATTGTGGAAGTGATCCTCTTCAACCCGTTACTTTTCCTTTTCAATGTGTGCATTACCATAAATATTCTTGGCATCTGCAAGGATTGTTTTGCCACTTCCTTCTGTCGGGTGAGTTTACAGAGATCACCAGCCTCCTTCCAAGAAGATCATCTTCTTGCAAGCAATCATGGTCTTCTGACGTCGTAGCTCATCGGCCTTTCCCACTAATTTCTTGCCAGATCTGCCGTTGACCATCACTCGTAACCCTGAGTAAGGCAACCATACAGGTGCTACCAGCCGGGTCAGCTTGGGCCAGTCCTTAGACTCTGGTACCCTAAAGCCCCAATTACTGGGGAAAGGACGTTAAAACATCACAAAATAATCCCCTCAAAAAAGAAAGCGTGTTAGTTTTCCAACCTTCAAGAAAAGCTATTTAACACAACTTACCTCTTACACCAAGTAAAGACTTTACTGAGTGTTCGATGACGAATCAAAGGCCACAAAGTCTTTCACCTTTTCCATCGGCAATTAACAGAAGAAACGTAGCAAGGTACTTTCATTTGAAAATTATTTTCGCTGGATAGTATGCAAGCGCAAATAAAAACTTTGGTCCATCAGGAAACAGTTTATAATTAATGTATGTAATATCCGTTAAAATTACTAATAAGAGGAGTGTTCAAATACAGATTTAAGGACGTAATTTGTATTCTAGAGGAAATCCAAGTAGCAAAGAAGTGGAAGAATTTGCCTTGGATCCCAATCCTCTCTAACCAGAAGCAAGCAAACACAGATTTTGGCTCCCTTTTCATATATTACGTAAATGCTATTCGTAATGACGTCAAATAGAAGGAAGGTATCGATACTTCAGTAAAAGAAGTTGCTGGCAGCTTTCTTTATTCGATGCAAAAAACGATATTCTGTGGTATTTAAATGTACAGCACTTGTTTTATTGCATATTGCGATTGTGACATCGTTTGTCAAGAATGGGTAATCCATTTTCTCGCTGGAAAAAGCCAAAAACTAAAGGTGATTTTAAGCAAGTAACTTGCATTCCATCACTATCTTATTTTTTAATTCATTTTTCTCCAGGAAGCTTATTTTTGTGTGTAGCTTGTCTCAAGAAAGTCATCACTGACAGTTTTCCATGGAAAATTTACTTTTGAAGTGTTTTCTCTATTTGCGTTTTCAATAATACAGTAGTAATGGTAACTGCAGAAAGAGAAAAACAACTATTTAACAGGGGAAAAGAAAAAGATAAGTTTAAATTCCTCCAAACCAGGTTTTGATTAAAGCCTTTTAAGTATCAAGGTTATCAGACCCATAACAGGCCATAATACATTGTATACATTTGGACCGTGAAATTTAGCTACCTTTTTAATAAATGTTAATGCTGAAATAATGTGGATAATTAATTCAATCATCGCATTTACAAACTCCCAAATACGTTTTTATTAAGAACTCTTCTTTTCACAAAATTCACATTTTTGTGAAAGTACACACACGCCACCGTAGCAAACATTTAAACAAATGCTTCTCAAAGATTTCTATTAAATTAGAACGCTTTATCAGAGATCTTTTCTTCTTCCTTTTCCTTGCCATTTCTATCCTTATTGTGAGTTTTAACAATCTTAGTCCTGATACTCATATATGATTACTTTACCTATATTCAGAGTTCATTTGTTACCTTGCCGTTGGAAGAAAGTAACGTGGTATTTAAATCAAGATTTTGAAGGGGAAATCTCAACGCTACGAATATAGTCTGTCCTTTTGTAATTTGTTCTTCCTGCTGAATGACCAAGTACTGTAAAAAGCTATACATTTTTACTGTACATTACCAATACTGCAAACGTAGAGAATTGTTTTAACCAGGGACTACACAAGTGTGCATAACTGTGATTCGTAATACCTATTTTATATTTCCTTACGGCCAATTACATTTGATATTACACTTATTACATTTTAATCCAAGATTCACATATTGGTATACAGACACAGTGTCTTTTGTATGGTTTCTTAGCTGATCTCATTGCCTGACAAAGAGTAGCATATAAGAGGAATAATAGACACATCATTTCATCACAAGTTGTTTACTAAAACAAAAACCTAATGTGTTGGGCTTTTGTGATCTTTATATTTCATATGCTCTATTTATATGTAGGGGTAAAATTATTCCAAAATAAAGTATTTCCTTACAATGGAAATTATTGTCTTCAACCTCCAAGACTAGTTCATGTCATCTGGAATGAGAAAAAGGAAATGAAAGCACTGACAAAAGGTACTATTTGTTAAGGATTCTTTTATCAAACCATTTTATTTACGAGAAAATGCAATGTTACTATTATGTTTGGTCNTGTAAAAAGCTATACATTTTTACTGTACATTACCAATACTGCAAACGTAGAGAATTGTTTTAACCAGGGACTACACAAGTGTGCATAACTGTGATTCGTAATACCTATTTTATATTTCCTTACGGCCAATTACATTTGATATTACACTTATTACATTTTAATCCAAGATTCACATATTGGTATACAGACACAGTGTCTTTTGTATGGTTTCTTAGCTGATCTCATTGCCTGACAAAGAGTAGCATATAAGAGGAATAATACACACATCATTTCATCACAAGTTGTTTACTAAAACAAAAACCTAATGTGTTGGGCTTTTGTGATCTTTATATTTCATATGCTCTATTTATATGTAGGGGTAAAATTATTCCAAAATAAAGTATTTCCTTACAATGGAAATTATTGTCTTCAACCTCCAAGACTAGTTCATGTCATCTGGAATGAGAAAAAGGAAATCAAAGCACTGACAAGAGGTACTATTTGTTAAGGATTCTTTTATCAAACCATTTTATTTACGAGAAAATGCAATGTTACTATTATGTTTGGTCTGGTATGCTTTATTGTTAGTTGTACCCTTATTTAAGGTGTGTTTTACTTTTTGTGGTCTTTGATACCCTGCTAACAGACTGTTGAAGCAAAAGTTTCTTTTTCCTCACCATTTCCGTAACAGTGGATACTCCGAATTGTCTAGTAAAATTTGTTTTGAGAGAATATTCTACGGATACTCCAAAAATGAAAAGATTTAAAAATAGAACATAAACAAAAGTAGAGTGAGCTTAGTTTGTATTCAGCTGGTTGAAAGATCATCAAACTTCAAAACAGCGGTTTTGTCTGAAATAACAACTAGAAAACTAGCAATTTGTTCCTGCAAATGAGATAAAATTATGAAACGAAACAAGATTGTATTATTACATTGGTTAAATTCGTACTTTACCATGACCAATACACAACAAATATTTTCTTTCATGGCCTCTTAACCCCCCAAAAAAGTATTACTTTTCTTAAAAACTACCGTAATTAGATTAAATTTACAAATTTGGAAAATGAAAAGCAAATCATATTTCTTATTTCATTAGTAAACACAGAATGGGAATATAACAAATATGAGCACGTGCTTCCATGTTATTGTGTTTTACAAGCCTTAGTACTCACTGAGAATTGGTTCCTTTTAGAACTAATAGAGTACCCTTGTACAATAAACAGTAGACTATATTACACATACCAAACAAACTTCTCTAGGTGGAATTCAACTAAAGATAAAACAAAAACACTTTTGGATGTAACTTAAACGAAGAAGTTAGTATTGATACACATTCAATTGGAAAAAGAGGATTTTGAGTTACTTTAATTAGTAGTATTCTGAAGATACTACATTGATAAACAAGTAAAAACATTTCTTCTTCAATATTTTACAGATGTTCCTGATAAGAACCTCTATATTCAATCCCAACAAAATGAAATTCAAGTAAGCCAAGAAACACTGTGGCCCAGTCTTCCTCTGTCTTGTACTCAGCATAAAGCAGAAGCAGAGGAAACCAACAGGAAGGTGAGCTCTTCTCAACTGTTATTTTTTCACTTCACATTTTACGTGATTACCTTTCATTGTGTTTCAATACATAAACTTTTTTTCTTTCTTATCTAGATTTTTAATATTTCCTTTATTCTGTATTTATCGTCTTCTGTAGTGTCATCTATTTATTTGATATAATGTCCCGAGGTCTATTACTGTAACGATAGCTTTCGATCAAAATAATGTGAAATTTTACAAAATTCAGTTAAATGAAATATGTTATGGAATTAACCATTGGTGGCAACGATTCTGAAATAACACAGAATATGGACAATAAAAAAATAGTCTTATTTGCATTACATCTTGAAAGAGCAATCCTCTAAGCGTACAACATTTCTTACGACAAGTGCTTAAGGATAGACACTAAAAGCCAACAGAAAACATATGTCCCATAGGACTGCAAACAAATTACTTGACGGATCGGCATATATCACTCAAGGGTTTATCTTTTTGCCATGTTCAACTAAAGCCATGAATTTTTAGTTTTATGTAATTAAAGAAAATTTGTCAATGTACATCATTTTGAGGGACTGTCACATTTTTCAAAATTACTACAACTAAAATCACAAAGAGAGTAGTGGAACCACTGACTTTATATATGATGGTTTCATCTCAATGAAGTGTCAAGTACTTCTAGAAGCTTCAAATTTGAAATAGAAATTCAGCAACCCTTCTTTCTCTAAGACATACATTTTATTAATTGCAATAATTTTAATATTATTTAGTAATGTAGCAAATTACTTTTTAAAATAGGAAAGATGGCTTATAGTATTCCCAGTTAAAATTGATGATCTCAAGGAAAATCTCTATATTTATTCAAGTACACAAACCTCCTTCCAAAAAGCTTTCTGATAAGTGCCGATCTTTAAATACTTCTTTTTCTGATATTTTTACCTATTATAGTAGTAAACTAAACACTTCCTTATAATTTTGTATTTGCTATTTATTTAGATGGATTTCGATCTTTGCCTAACTCCACGTGGTGAACAGACGACGTCTAAAGAAGAAGATTTGACCTCTTGCTATTTTTGCAATGGCCATTTCCAACATGATGAAATAAATTGTATCATGGATGACAAAATGTCCTCTTCGAAAGAGGTGGAGAACCAAAGTTTTTCTAAACAAGATTTTATTACAGCTGCCATTCATGGAGCTTGTAACAAATATCTGTTTCCAGGGGACAATACTCACTTAGGAAATGAAGACTATAATGATGTCTTAGAAGGAAACAAGAAGAATAGGTATTTCACTACAGGAGAAAATTTGAGTGTGAATGGTATTGAAGTGCTTATGGAGGAAGAGTATGGAGGAGATAAATTTTATCCAATTGATCATTCACAATTGCTTTGTGATAGTACGTTAGACGACGACAATTTTAATGAAAATGTTATCTGCATGTACAATTGAGGGGCTTGCTGACCGGTTAGAGCTTATTTCATCAGAAGAGAGGTATCAAATATCACTGTTACGTTAGGCCCTAGCATCCACATATGATATTGAGAAAAGGAAAATTAATTGATAATTTGACTTTATGATATTGTATACCTGAATTGTAAAGAGTCACATTTGTAGATGAAGTGTGTGGTATCATGAACTTGCTTAACGTTGCTCTTGAGCTTACTCTTGAAACTGTAAACTATTACAAAAAATGTTGAGTTGGTTGAATCGAAGGTTCAATCCGGTTTTCCTTATTGTTGTCACTCTTTTTAATACATGTAACAGGCAATGTAGAGAAGCATGGAAGGATTGATCGTTATGCTTGAAGATTTTCTTGTAATTCCTCTTTAAATGACACTAGTATCTATTAGCCAGATTACTTCTCACAAAGTCTTACGATTTTGGTCTGTGTTACCATTAATGCACAATTGATTTCAACTTTTTATCTTAGTTTTAAGACCCCTAATCAAGATTCAATTTAAGAGTTGTCTTGAAAGTGTGTGCTTCGGACGTATCTTCCTTGCTTTGCAAACTTTTCAGTTATTACCAATCCGATTATGCAAGTAATCCATCTGATCGTAGCAAATATCGAATTGAGGGTCTTCTTCCTTTTTGAAGGACATTATCTGAAATCCAGGAGAGATTTTCTTTAACTGTGTAGCTCTAGCAATGTTGTTATTGATCGTCAAAGGTAGAGTTTTTCTTTGTCCTCCTTTGAAGCTTTTGTCTTTAGACAAGGTGAAGTAGTGCTGCATCGCTTTGTTTGCTAGTACTTCAGGATCTAGTCGTAGGATATAACCAAATGGATTCCATTTACTCTTCAGAATTGTGAGAGAAAATGGTTGTGTTTCAGCTACAACGTTTGGATATTTATTAAGTAGTACTTTCGTCAGTAGTATTCTGTGAAAGCTGTCTAAGTTTGATTCATCATTCCTCTTCAGACCCTATATTCTAGCTCTGTATAGAAGACCAGGTTTAACATAAGTGTTGTGCAATTTTAGTCTTATCTTGTCATTAGACTTATGGTGTCGTATCCACATCTTATCAAACTTCTTCATCATACCACTTGCTTGTTGTTTCCTGTTCGTGACATCTTCTGTACTCCCATCAGTGCCCCTAGCTTCTTCACCGTTCACCAATCCTCATCTTTTTTCTTTTCTCTTTCGAGAGTGGTGTGTTCAGTTTTAGTATGATTAACTTTCACGTTGGGTTAAAAAAAATCATCCCAACAGTGTTCTCCATTTTATTCTTCATTTCTTGGTTGTATTATGATGTAAAATCAACATCACCTGCATACATTTATTCAATTGGCATTGTTGGTATGTATTCTTGACATACAAATGTTCCATGTGTATTTCATTCTCATCAACTCTATTTGCAACCTTTCTCAGTGCTATTTCAAAACAGAAAGTGAATAAGCAGCCACTTAACTCAGCCCCCTATGATGATACAGCATTTGTTGCAAAGGGATCTGGTAATATTACAACAGTACAGTGTAGTTTCAACTTCTAAGGTTGTGTTATACATCAAGTATTGGATCATCCGAACTTCATTTTTTTAAAGAATATTCCCAAATTGTCAATTAGTTTACTATGCAGAGTAGTGCCAAATGTGTTACTCATTTCCATTCCGGTGATGCATATCTCTTAAAATTTCTGTACCCTTGCCGCGAAAAACCGATGAGCTCACACCACCTCAGAAGTAGTTTTTCAAGTTCGGTAAAATGACTGACACTGTGAGAAGTATAATTCTACCTTAGGTTGTATTCTTTCTAAAACTATGCTGGATATTACTTTGCAAACCATTGAGAGCAGACTGACTGGACAAAGCTTGCTTACAGGACTTTTCTTTTTCTTGGGTTTTGGAATTGTAGCCAGTTTACCCTTGCTTGAATTAAAGACCTCGTGTTTCCTGAAGATATTCTTAATAACAGATTTCATTGATGTTTAAAGATCTTCAGGAGTAACTCTGATGAGATATTTTCACAACTTGGAGCCCTGTGGTTTTTTACTTTCCTTAAGCTGCTCTTAACTTCTATTTTTACTGGAATGTTCAATGGTTTGGCTTCACCTATAAAGTTTAAATGGGTCGTGACTCCGAATCATTAAAATGATTCTGGACTAGTTTTTTTCTTTCTTCATTCAGTCGATTCATTTTTACCACATCAGTAAACTTCGAGATTATTGTTTGAATGTCTCTATTTTTCAGATAAATCTGCTATCTTAGGGCAGTAATGGTTGATTTTCTGGTATCCAATTGTTTCTTTAGCAGTTTCAGTTATCTTTTCCTGACGTTTATTTCAATTTGATGTTTCAACTTCAGGTAGTTTATTTCAAAGACGTTGCTAATATTGTTCTTGCTTGCTTGACTTTGTCTTTGATTAGGTTTCTGTATTAAATCGTTTTATTCTGCTAAATGTTTTCTTCTTATTCATTTTGCACAGCTTAATATTCAATTTACAAAAAACGAGTTTATGATCATTTGAAGTTTCAGTTCCTGCATACTCCTTGATATTATGTAGTCGATTTGGTTAAAAGTGGTTATGATGGTGTTATCTCAAAGATTTTCCTGTTTATGTTGTAATTTTGTGATGTGGTTTGCTTCGTGTTTGAAGACCTGATGATAAACAATCGATTTTATAAGTTTTCTTTCTGTCATCAGAAATATCTTCGGAAGTCTTACCAAAATTATACTGAAAGAATTCTTGGAGAGTTTAGGTATCTTTGTTGGTTTCAGTACAGGTTTATAGGATCTGGCTCCACTATTGATCTTTAACCAGTAATTATTGAGCATATATAGAAGTGCATGGATATGCGACAAAGCACACGCTATAACTACTGAAATAGATATACCAGCCTTTAATATTACTCAATACTTTCTCTCAGATAGTAAAACACGTCTGATGAGTATTTGATTAATATTGGTGTTTGTCGAAGGATGATACTGCCTTGTACTCTGGCAATGGCAACAGAGCAACTTAGCAGGATTACGTCAAACTTGTGGATAATTTAGGAACTGATTTTCAATCTTTGAACGGAAAGAGTTAGATTGCTTTTCCACTTGAGGAATGCTCATCAATGAAACTGCTTCATTTGTCATTTTCTTTAGATATTTCCTGGGAATTTTTTATTCCATCTATTGGTAAGTGTACTTTTAGAACGATTGGTCGGAGCCTTCTTTTTATCTTTATAAGTCTACACTCCCTCTTTGCAAGGAGTACGAATGCCACATCTGATCAGGCTTTCTCATGTCTTACCTTAATGTTGTTGATCGAATTCAGAGAAGTGTTTAAAATTTTATAAATTCATACCTTTCTGTTGTTCTTCAACCTTCCTTAAAGTGTCGAAGGAACGTAACTCACCTTAGTCATTTCAATAGGAATAATCATGGAAATTGCTCTAATGAGCTTTCCGGACTGGTAAAACCTGAGTCTGTTTCTATTTTTTGACTTAATAGAGTCAAAACAGAGACAACAGACAACATCGATCGAATAATTGTGGATGAATTGCAAGGAAGCCCATTTAACACCACCATCATTCAGTTTTATGCACCAACATCCAATGGCCATGAGAAAGATATTGAAAACTTTTATGCAGACCTGGATAAAGCCATGGCACATTGCAAATCTCAAGAGATTGTGTTTGTCATGGCTGACCAAATGCTAAAGTTGGTGAAGGTAGTCAGCCAAATGTTGTTGGACCACATGGACTGGGCAAACGAAATGATTCGTGTATATACCTGGGTTCAGTGGTGTGAAGGAAATAACCAGATGATCACTAATACGTACTTTCAACATCATCCCAGACGTCTATGGACATGGAGAAGTCCAAATGATTGCTCAAGGAACCAGACTGATTTCATAACAATCAATAAGAGGTTCAGAAATGCTGTCACACAAGCAAAGTGCAACCCAGGTGCNTCGAAGGATGATACTGCCTTGTACTCTGGCAATGGCAACAGAGCAACTTAGCAGGATTACGTCAAACTTGTGGATAATTTAGGAACTGATTTTCAATCTTTGAACGGAAAGAGTTAGATTGCTTTTCCACTTGAGGAATGCTCATCAATGAAACTGCTTCATTTGTCATTTTCTTTAGATATTTCCTGGGAATTTTTTATTCCATCTATTGGTAAGTGTACTTTTAGAACGATTGGTCGGAGCCTTCTTTTTATCTTTATAAGTCTACACTCCCTCTTTGCAAGGAGTACGAATGCCACATCTGATCAGGCTTTCTCATGTCTTACCTTAATGTTGTTGATCGAATTCAGAGAAGTGTTTAAAATTTTATAAATTCATACCTTTCTGTTGTTCTTCAACCTTCCTTAAAGTGTCGAAGGAACGTAACTCACCTTAGTCATTTCAATAGGAATAATCATGGAAATTGCTCTAATGAGCTTTCCGGACTGGTAAAACCTGAGTCTGTTTCTATTTTTTGACTTAATAGAGTCAAAACAGAGACAACAGACAACATCGATCGAATAATTGTGGATGAATTGCAAGGAAGCCCATTTAACACCACCATCATTCAGTTTTATGCACCAACATCCAATGGCCATGAGAAAGATATTGAAAACTTTTATGCAGACCTGGATAAAGCCATGGCACAATGCAAATCTCAAGAGATTGTGTTTGTCATGGTTGACCTAAATGGTGAAGTTGGTGAAGGTAGTCAGCCAAATGTTGTTGGACCACATGGACTGGGCAAACGAAATGATCGTGGAGATACCTGGGTTCAGTGATGTGAAGGAAATAGCCAGGTGACCACTAATACGTACTTTCAACATCATCTCAGACGTCTGTGAACATGGAGAAGCCCAAATGATTGCTCAAGGAACCAGATTGATTTCATAACAATTAATTAGAGGTTCAGAAATGCTGTCACACAAGCAAAGTGCAACCCAGGTGCAGATTTCAACAGTGATCATGCTCTATCAGTTGCTTCTCTCTAACTGAAATTGAAGAAACTGAAAAAGGTTAAACTTCACATGAAAAATGATAAGGAGAACACTGTGCAGTAGATAAATATGAACAGCTTTGTTCGGCAATTAGTAACGCTACTAAGCAATCCCACCTCCTCTAACACAAAGGAAGAAGCAGCAATGGATGACGGAAGAGATTTTAGAATTATGGAAAAGCGCAAAACAGTAAAGAGATGGTCAGAAGAATATGACAGATTAGATAGGGAAACGCGTCATAAAATGTCGAGAAGCAAAGGAATGTATATGAAACAGTGCGAAGAATTGGAACGAATGGAGAAGACCAGCCCACAGAAGTTGCATGTGTTGCGACAGGCAATCTCAAGAAAAAGAGTGTTACACCCAGCTGCATTTAAGCAAAGGATGGAAGTATTTTGGTTAATCAAGAGGAAATGCTACATCGATGGAAAGAGTATATACAAAAGTTGTTTGCTGGTAACAGAGGAGAAAGAAATATTACCCAGAAACAAGGAGGCAACCCGACTTTTAAAGTGGAAATAGAAAAAAAGCTGTAAAGAACATGAAAAGAGGTAAAGCTGGGGGTCCGGATGGGATTGTGGCAGAAACAATCTTGTCACCTGATGAGTTTTGAATAATACAAATTACAAGATTAGCAAATAAAATCTATAAGGAAGGTCATTTTCCAGAGATGATGTGCAGATCTATCTTTATCACTCTGCCCAAGAAAAGGGGGGCCACGAAATGTGAGTTTTTCAGAACAATCACCTCAATAAGCCAACTAACAAAGCTCATTCTTAGAGTTTTCATAGGCAGGCTGCGGAGTAGAACAGTTGGACAGGTAGCAGAAGAACAATATGGTTTCATACATGATAAGAGCACACGAAATGCCAATCTTCGTACTGAAAATATTAGCAGAGAAAGCAGTTAGTATGCAAAAGCAAATACGTGTTTGTTTCATTTTTCTATGTGAAAGCCTTTGATCGAGTTAGACATGAGCCTTTGTTTGAAATCCTGGTAGCATTAGATCTGGATGGACAGGGTATTGAGCTGTAGAAAAACTTATACTAGGAACAGAAAGCAGCTGTGAGGCTCAACGGCAAAGTTAGTATGTCGAAATAAGGAGGGGCGTGAGACAGAGTTGTATACTATCTCCTGACCTGTTCTCACTTTGCACAGAAATGATCATGCGAAACATTAAGGACATAAAAAAAATATCTATTGGTGGAATAAATGTTAACAACATCTGATATGCAGATGACACAGAGTTGATAGCAGACAGCGAAAAAAAACCTACAAAACATTGCTGATACAATGGTAGAAGAAAGCGAGAAGAAAGGTTTGGAGATAAAGAGAATGATGTCATTTGTGTTGATATTTTTCAAAAAGAAGGAGACGAGATGCAAGATCCTGATTGTGGGCCAAGAAGTGGAGAAAGTTGAACAATTTGTTTATTTGGTAGTTTGGTTTTAGCAGACATTAGATCAGAGGTGGAAATAAAGAGAAGAATTGGCATTGCGAAAACAAACTTCAAAGAGTTGGAGAAGGTTCTACGGTCAAGTACTGTGACAATCAAAACTAGAATTTGGCTACTTTAATGCTACGTTTGGTCAACTCTAATATATGGTTACAAGAGTTGGACTATTACTAAAAGTCTGGAAGACAGGATTACAGCAGTGGAATGTGTTTTCTGAGGAGAATGTTGAGGGTATCATGGACAGACAGGTTAACCAATGTGGAAGTTCTGCGTAAGGCAGGGACTAATAGATGTTTGTTAAAGACGATCGAGAACAGGCAGATTCGGTTTGTAGGGGATGTAATGAGGAAGGAGAGACTTGAAGAGGTTGTGCGGACTGGCCTTGTAGAAGGGAAAAGATAAAGGGGAAGACAAAAAACTACGTATTGGGCATGATTAGAAGTGCAATTGGTTGGAGACCACTGTGCTCACTCAGGATCTGAAGAACGCCACGAGATGGCTGTTATGGCTGCCTCCCACGCCAGAATTTTAGCACGGCACCCAGATTGATTGATTGATCACTAGAGAGAAATTCCTGAGAAGAGATTTTCCGACAAGATTGATAGCACAATACCGAAAAGCTTGGAGAAAGATCTCAGGAATAATTTGGGAAGCAGCAGAAGTAGAAAACATAAAAACACCTTCTTGCCGTGACTGTGCATCTCCAATTATGTATCTGAAAATATTCCACACCAAGGTTCGACTAACCTCCAAAGTAACAGCATCTTTCTTGTGCGATTTTCCTGTGTTATCTCTCCTTTCATGCTTTCCCTACCAAAAATGACGCGTTTTCCTCCAAAAATAGGAGGCTCGGCAAATATTTCTAAGCCCTTCTTTCTTACTGGGTAAGGCTTTTCGTTTACTTTTTCTGATTTTTGCCTGACGCTGCATTACTGTGATCTGGTAAAATAAAGTTGTTTGAAGTACAGAATTTTCAAAAATCTCAGCAAAAGTGGGCTAACACAAAGGAACAAAAACACAGGATATTTTTTGATAATTTATCTTTATTGTAAAAAAACCCCAAAACTTCTCAAAGCAACCCTTATCCAATATATCATATCAGTAAGTCAAATAACTTATATTTATTTTTACAATATCAAGTAACATAGCTATATACAGTGGTTTTGGAATTAAAAGACTTTGCCACACAAGCTGGGCTTATTACATTAATTTTAAAACAAAACTGGCTTTTCTATTTTACAGTTCCTGAGAATCAATCAATAATCACTGCTTAATTTCTTTATGACCCCTTAAATCTATATAATTGTTATGAGGAAGACATACTTCTTGGTTTCCGAGCTAGAGATGCACTTTTAGCTCTGTTTGGTGCACCAGGCTGGATGACTGGTTGGACTCTTTCAGGGATGGCATTTCCCGTCATCCTACCCGAAGGACACCAGGGTCTGCAAGAAAAACGTGGAGTCATTACCAATTACAAATATTCACATTCATTGCACGAAAAAGCACTTACATGCAAGAGATAAAATATTCAATTTATCAGGTTACCATGACAGGTACAAATGCAAAGCGTATTCTTGTGGACTTAAATGTATTTGCCGTGACAAAAATGACTAGCGCCGCAGAAATGACAGAATACGTCAAAATATTTATTCAACAAGATCTACTTTTTATTTCTAGCAACCAAAGGGAACTCAATTCGTAGTAAGTTTTAGTCAATGGGTAGCCCATAACTACAACCTACGAAATGTGGATGTTATCTTCTTGCAAACTCTGTTGTGCAATATAAGTTAGGATGAAACCAAAAAAATTACAAAAAAGGTATTAAATATATTTTCCCTTAAAGATATCCCTGTTTCAAAAAAAATTATATTTTTGATCCCATTATAAAATTGATGTTATAAATTTAGTGAGAAAAGGGGGTGGGTGTGGGTATGCTTCAACAAACGGTATAAAAGTTTAAAAATTGGGAGTAATATAAAGGAGAGGGGAAAAAACTAAATTAAAATCAGGGAATTCGAATAATTTGTTTTAAATATTCGGGTGGTACTATATGTCAGGAACTAAACTTGGAAACTGGACAAAAAATCCCAAATCAAAATTTAAAAATATAGTACGTAAGAGAGTATATCTCTTTCTTTTTTGTTTTAACGTCATTTTAGTAACACAAAGTCCTTTGAGAGGGACTTTGTGTTGACATTGAATTTCTTGGCCAAACGCCCTTCATGACGCCAATCAATGGCTTTTGCTTTTGTTGAGTTCTAAATTTTTTTCGCCCGCTCGGGGAATCAAACCCGGAACCTCTTGGTTACAGTGCAACTTCACTAACCATTAAGCCACGGCTCCTCAGTGCATACCATCAGTCCGAGCGGGCTAAGCGAGTGAGGACAACTATATTACAGTCGAAATTTGTTTAAACATTTCAGCTTCTCCTGCAGGGGATTGAAAATTAGCCTCACATTTAGGTTAAAACATTTCAGCCTCACATTTATGGAGAAGTTGCGTGATGAAGAGAAACTAAATGTTCCACGCATGGAAAAAAAAATAAAGAAAACGACGTCTGGCGTGTTGCAAAATTGATTCTGAGCGGTTAACACATTGACAACCTTAACAGAATTCCAACTTCAAAATTCCAATTTTCTTGCTTCAAATTGTGATCATTAAGCACTGATTTCACGTGGGAACAGGTTACTGTTACATACGAAGTCAGTTCAAATGCCGCTTTTAGCAGAAAATCAGAAATCTTCAACAACAGGTAACTGTTTATTGTTTGCATTTCAAAACTTGCCAAGGCTTAAAATCGCGGCCGTTGGTCTGACGGCCAAGATTGAGACATTTTAAAAATTAACTCATCAAACTGAGCATCTCTTGATTTCATATGAAATCTCGAATTTCGACTTATTCTGCTTTAAATTTTGACACGAAGTTTCAACATTCCCCAAGGCTTAAAATCGCTGCTGTTCATCTGACAGACCAGATTCAGGCATGTTTGAAATCGGCTCGTCAAACTGAGCAACTTTTGATTTCATATTAAATCCCGAATTTCAACTTCTTCAGTCTTAAACTTTGACACGAAGTTTCAACATTCGCGAGGACACGTTCCACACCTATTGGTGTGGACATCTATTTCCTGGTTTGTGTAGGATATTTATCACGTCGTGAGTTCATAAAGTCAAGAGTTTTTAGGAGTACATACTATGTTCACAAATAGTGCTAAAATTTTTTGTTTATTTTTTTTGTTAACCTCAACTTGGGTAAACTTTCAAGAAAAAATTTGTTCCTGATATTAAAAACCCGGAGTGTGCCTAGATTGTTTTCATTGGTAGAGTGAGCTCTTTCTTTCAGTTTCTTTTACATTAAGGTGTGAATGATAAATATATCTTACCTTTGTACAAGTGAAGTTGACCGTGATCTTGTTCTGGCAGGTTTTGTTTCTTTCCATTTTTCAAAAGTCTCCTCGGCTTTTATTTTTTTCTGGGCTTCTAATTTTTCTCTGTTTTTGTCTTCTTTTTCCTTTTTGAGCGTTTTAATTTTTTGTTCTTTCAGTTCTTCCTCTTTCTTTGCTTTCCTAATGACCAGTGTAAGAAATAATAAGACTTTGATAATGAAAAACTTATCATTTCCACTGGGATTAAAAAAAGATGTAGTGGTCTTAAGGTACCCTTGTAAAGGGTTTTAACATCAATGAAGCTTCAAATAAAATTCTTTTTAATGAGTATCAATAACAAAATTCTAAATGAGTACCAATTTGGCTGGCTACAGCAACAAAACATTGTCTTTTACTTAATATACTAGCAATGCGCACATAGATCATGATGCCACTAACAACTGAAAAAAATGTTGCTTCCTAGATAGTGTCTTTTGGGGCTGGATTTCGCAACCTTTCCCTGTGTCCAATAAGAATGGTTTGACAAAAGGTTTTCAAAATGCAACTCTTCCTAGGGTACTTATAATAATCTTTAAAATACACCAATGCAACGATAAAATCACATCTACATCAAATAAAAAAATTGTGTACAACTGAACCTCGATTATCCGAGTTTAGGGTTATCCGAACAAGATCCTCCGGTCCGGTACATTTATATCGAGTAAGGTGTAGTTTGTCTACAGATAATCAGGTATCCGAACAAATTTCTCCCCACTCCTCTTGTTCGAATAATGAGGTTCAACTGTAACGTGTATTGAAAGCATCCTATCAGTCACTGTTCCACTTGGCAACGAACAACTAAATTACTCAAGATAAAGAAAAAATGAAACGAAAACACAAATGGAACAAACTATACTACTAAATTACTATCACGCATTCATTCACGTTACAGGGCGATCTGGCAGCAAATAAAACTTTATGATAAGATCATTGGCCTTAAATCTCTCTCAATCTGAAAACACGAATTCAAGTAGAGAGTGCACCCTCACCATATCTTGTCGATGAGCTAATGCAGATTATCCTAAATGCTTGGCACTTCTGATACCTATTTATGTAGCGCATGAATAGGTGTTGAAAACCTTTATATGAATAGGTTTTGAAAACCTTTATATCGCCAATGACCGAGGGTATCTGCTTATTTTGGGGAGCTGCAACAAAGTCATGATGAGGCAAAATGTTCCATGTGCATGACCATGAGCGCTTGCTTGTTTGCGGTGATTAGTCCAATCGCGGCTTTAGCTTTGTCATCTTGTGAAGGAAATATTTTTTTTCGTGTTACGTAATGGAANTCTAAACACTGGTTTATCAAATAATAGAGAAATTGAAATGTTTAATATTTGAACTCGCCATATTTCAAAGGTTTTCTTCGCATCTTCCTCTTTTTGTTTCTTGTCTCGAGAAGTTTGTTTCACCGTAGTTTTTTCTTCGATTCGACTTTTTCTGTGCTGATCTTTGAGCTTTTCATCTTTTGATGCCTTCCAATCCTCAAAATACTTTTTTGTGTCTAATTTCCTTTGAATTTCTTCCTCCGCTTTCTCCTTCTTTGCTTTTTCCTGTGCTCTGCGCTTTTTTTGAGTTTCTTTTTGAGCTTCGATCTTGTTTTCTTCCCAAAGCTGAAAAGCTCTTCCAGTCTAAAAAGTAACAGAAAAAAATTAGGCACGTAGTAACACTACTTCACTAATTACCTCATTGTTGCAACTCAATCTCCCATTTGATTGTGCCGTTTATTTCTCAATATCTCTATCGTTTGACATGTCATCCAAATCCACGTAAATTAGACCCAGCCTCCCACAGAGCGACTATTCTTCAGAGCAAAAAACATAAAAAATCCTATTTATGTCAGTCAAAGAAAACTTCGTTCAATAACATTTGTTGATCAAAAGACATTTTCCCAGAAAATTTCTCATTCATGGAAATTTATCAGGCGATAGAGATACATAAGATCCTGTCAATACAATATAAATATTTTTGCGAGAGAAAATGAGAAAGACAGAAAGAAAGTGAGAAAGAAAGGAAGAGAGAAAGAAAGAGAAAGAAAGAGAGAAAGAAAGAGAGAAAGAAAGAAAGAGAGAAAGAAAGAAAGAAAGAAAGAAAGAGAGAAAGAAAGAGAGAAAGAAAGAAAGAGAGAAAGAAAGAAAGAAAGAAAGAAAGAGAGAAAGAAAGAAAGAAAGAAAGAACGAAAGAAAGAAAGAGAGAAAGAAAGAAATAAAGTGAAAAAGAAAGAAAGAGAGAAAGAAAGAAAAAAAAGGAAGGGAGGAAGGGAAAAGATATAAACCTCCGAACAGTGTTTAAAGTGCTGTGATGAAGACAATGTTTCCAAGAAAATCAGGAATCATAGGCATACTGATAACATGATAACGTAAAATGTTAAAGGATATAGTACGCACTGGCACTCACAGAAGCAGCTTTAAATGATTTCAAGTTATTCAAATAAAAGTGTTATTACAATATGGCAATTGTAAAGAAAAAACCTAAGTTCTTTTAAAAAAATTATGGATAAATTTGTCCATAATTTCTACTGCTTTTGATGGTCTTGTAAGGATGTAAGGAAGAGGGTCAATACTATTTTCCAGAAAATTATGAAAATAAGTCATATGGTTCAACAATAAAAGGCAATTAGTTTGCTTACAGTACTGTCAAATTATGTATCTTGGGCGTCACATGAGTCAACATTTGAGCAATGGAAGCTGCTGAAGAATTTTATAGCACAGCTTGAATGAGTGAGATTGAAAGTACCTCGGGATAAAACATTACTGGTGTTCTTAATTGGCAAAACAGAGACTCCTAACTGCTTTAAAGTTGTCCAGAACAAAACATGTCTCTGGTGTTTATAGTGGGGAATTCGAATGGCATGTCTCCATAAAAACCAGGGTCAAAAACTTTATAAAAACCGGAGTGAAAACAGTCTAGTGCGTAGTATTTGAAGTGTAATCAATTCTGATTCCGAAAACGTCTATAAAGATTGCCAAAATAAATGCTTCAAATGTATGTTGACTGACGATGCAATCTTTAAATTTACGTCTTTGTGGCTTTTTTTGTTTTGATTTTTCCTTAGTCAAAACTAAGTGCACGTTACCCGAACCAGGCTGAATTATCTAAAAAGCTATGATTTACTTCGTCTTTGTTTATTTATTCTTAAGCAACATACAGGATCGAAATAGCAAATATCGCTTATAAATATCTGTGTATCTGTGTATGACCTGTGAAAATTAAAACAAAAAATATAAAAGTAAAATTAAGGGCTCACAACTGACTCCGATTTCAAAAATTATGTGTTTTACTTACCTCATATTTTTTGTTCTTTTCCAATTCTGCCTTCTCTGCTTCTTTTTGTTTAGAAGTTTCTCTTTCAACTTTTGTCTTTTGTTTATTGACAACTGTCTTGTTTGTTAACCATTCTTGATACACTTGGTCCCTGATTCCTTTTGCGCTACTGAAGGTACGATTTTCCTCAACATTTGTCTTGGTAGCAGCTGGCTGTAAATTACTGATATTATTGTATGTACTTGATGGTTTTTGTTGGGCGTCTTTAACTTTTGACACTTTCCTTCCAACAGGAGTCGAATTTTTCCTTTGTATATTTGTTTCTCTAGGTGATGTGGGGGTTTTAATATTTCGTGGCGACGCTAAAGTTTTTGTTCCACCTGTGAAAAATAATGAACCTCCGTCTTTTTCTCCAGCTGTGAAAAATAAGTTACCTCCAGTTCTTGGACTGGCCTTGGTTGACGTTTTTGTAACACCTGTTCGGAAAAAGATAAACATTGATAAAACTTGAGCGTATACCGCTAAACGGGGTGCAAGGCGTTCTATACTTTGCATGTCTGTTTTCACAAAACTCGTGCATTCTTCAGGAAAATTTCGTCGTACAGTAATGAAATTACCGTATGTTGACAAAAATTTTGCTAAAAAGCGCTATGCAACTTATCTCATCAAATGATAATGATTGTACATTGAAGGTCCACAACAAGAAACTCTACGACATACCCAAATTGAATAAAACAAGAAATTTCTGTATAAATAAATACCACACGTAATTCATTTTAACACTAAGATTATCTAGAAATAGTTCCTTTCCAACAAACAAGTGTCATTGACGGAAAGAACTGTGTGGACCATTCTTTATTGATTAAAGTTAACTATGTAGGATAACGATGGAGCAAAAAAACCCTATAAGCTACTGCCAAATGGGGTGCATTAATGTCAGCCAAGATACACTGAAGCAGAAGCAACAGCAACAAGACTTAAAGTAGATTTTGAGCGCAACGAATATCAAGATTATGATAAACACGGGGATTATGACTGTGATTATGAATCTTATACTTGTATTATTACGAATCAATACTGCACATTTGCATATGACAAATTCCGTACCAATGTCCTGACTGTACACCCGGGTTGTTTCAACTGGCGAATCTAATTCTACCAAATTCTTATATAGTTTCGAGATTCTATCACGTTCTTTCCGTATTGTTTCCAGATGACGAAAATGATAAGTGTTATTATTATTATTATTATTATTATTATTATTATTATTATCATCATCATCATTATCATTGTACTACGATAGAAATTCTGGGTTTAATGTACTCGAAAGCCTAAAACAGAATATCGTTTTAAAATGGGTTCAACTTAGCACAAGTAAAAACATTGAGTTTTGTGGAATACAAACNGCAGAAGCAACAGCAACAAGACTTAAAGTAGATTTTGAGCGCAACGAATATCAAGATTATGATAAACACGGGGATTATGACTGTGATTATGAATCTTATACTTGTATTATTACGAATCAATACTGCACATTTGCATATGACAAATTCCGTACCAATGTCCTGACTGTACACCCGGGTTGTTTCAACTGGCGAATCTAATTCTACCAAATTCTTATATAGTTTCGAGATTCTATCACGTTCTTTCCGTATTGTTTCCAGATGACGAAAATGATAAGTGTTATTATTATTATTATTATTATTATTATTATTATTATTATTATTATTATTATTATCATCATCATCATTATCATTGTACTACGATAGAAATTCTGGGTTTAATGTACTCGAAAGTCTAAAACAGAATATCGTTTTAAAATGGGTTCAACTTAGCACAAGTAAAAACATTGAGTTTTGTGGAATACAAACAGCTGAGTTTTTATCAGGATACCTATCGCCTTTTGTTTTATAGTCTCAAAATCCATGTTCAACCATTCCCCCAAATATGATGAGAACAAGAAATAATTATTACAGACCATACACGTAACTTCAAACTGTTGCTGCCTTAGTTTAAAAAATGCTAACCCATTTTTTCAAAGGCATACAACTATTTAACGATACGGGGGGTGTTGCCAATATAAGGTCAGATTGTAGCTTTTACTGGACCCTTATACTATGAACACTAACTTAAAGCGACTGCACAGTAACCAAGAGTTCCTGGTTCGATTCCCCGAGCTGGCGAGGAGAATTTGGAACTTTACAAATAAAAAAATAAAAAAGCCATTGGTTAGCGTCAGGACGGGCATCCGGCCAAGAAATTCCTCACTGCCAAATCAAAGTCCCTCTGAAGGGGACGTTAAAAAAACATTGAAAATGACGTTAAACCTTAAAAAAAAAAAAAAAAAGAATAGAGCCTAGTTCATAATCAAATTTAATAAAACCGCCTGATAGAAAACTTCCAGTTATTTTCTTTATACGTGTTCCGATGCTCTCTAGCTGTATAAAGCTAATTAACTAAGATTTCTTTGAATATAGTATCTAAATATCTAAACAATAACTAAAAAAATTCATTTAGTTTTTAAATAGGCCTTTGAGCATGCAAATATTTTGAGGAGGCAACTAGAGATGTGCCCTCTAGTGCTTTTTTTCCAATTAAAAAAACGATATAAAATACTATAATTGATGCTGCTCATACTACAGTGAAGGCTAAAGCTTACAACGTTATTTGTCTGAAAGAAGCACCTGATAAAAACAACGCTTAGAGGGGCATATGAAAATAACTCTGAAAGAGCTTTGGAGCCACATGCCAAAACGAAAGAACTTGTAATTCAGCATGGGCTACATGATCAATACCATACTATTAAAATGTTTATAACCTAAACAAAAATAAATAACAGAAATTTTGTTTTGTTTGACAATGCACTTTTTTTTATTTAATCTGATATTTCCATTGACATTGCAGTCAAAATCATAGAAATGTGTCAGACAACAAGTAACATATTTTTACGAATAACATTTTCAATGGTACGCCAGTTTAATAAAGCAAATCAATTATTTTCTACTTGATCGAAATTCAAGCTATTGGAGACAAGCCAAAGAAATTAAGCACCTACTTGTTCCAGTTGCTGAAATTTTTCTTGACATTGGCGGTGTACTTTTACTGTTCTTCTTTTCTTGTATTGGGGCACTTGGTTGAACAGCTTTTGTAGGACCTTTCCTGTCAACCATTTCGCTTGTTTTCCTTGCTGATTTTGGTCTCAATGTACCTGGCCCAATTCCACTCAATGGTGTTTTATGCCTTGGGTTTCCTGCTAACTGTTTCGCAGTATCATCTAAATCTTTTGTACTCTGCTTTGGTTTCACTCCCTGGATTGAACTAATACTTGATACACTACTCTTTTTTGTGATGTTAGTTCCCTTCAACTGGGGTCCTTTCGCCGTTTTATTTTCTGACCTGGAAGTTAGTTGCTGCTTCTGTGAACTTTTACTACTTTGTTCATTACTAAAACTGACCCTACTTTCTGCTTCAAAAATATCATCCACCTTTTGCTCACTGCCATTAATAACTGGGCTAACTTCATTGGCACTTTTAGAACTACTTAATACGGTATCCCGTGGAGACGTTACACTAGATGTTCTACTTCTGCTCCTGGTGGTTTTGTTTTTCACTGTATTTGCTATCTTCTCTTTGGAGGTTTTTCTTTTTGATGCTTCACCACTTCCAATATTGGTTGAGTTCTCTGGGGTATAAAAAACATCGGGAGAGTAAAAAGCTTTTCCTTTGGCATCAGTTTTTTCTTCTTTTGAGTCCCTCTTGAAAATAATTCTACTTCTATCCTTATTAATCTTATTATCTTCCCCTGGAATCAACTTTGTGTTCTCAATAGTGCTGACAGAGCTCAAAGGTGTAGCTTTATTCTTTGGAGACCAATCGTCATTATCGCTTTCTGACGAAGACAGGTCAAAATCTACAACACTTCTTCTTTCGGATTTCTCTGCACTCTCTGTTGTTCTAGATGTTTTAAGTGATGACCTCTTTACTTGGTCCTTCTCTGTATCCTTTTTACTGGTTGTTACTTTGATATCAGTAGGATTTACTTCACCAACTTTTCTCCTACGTGGTGCAGGAACTGGTCTCCTCTGTGCTGTTAAGTAATTGTCTCCTTGGGGCAAATCAGCCTTTACATCGTTTGATACTGGCGTTTTATCACCTACACATTGTTAAAAATAAAATAATTCATGATCATCATATCATAAAGCAATATCAATATCTTAAGGGGGTTTAGATCACTGCATGGTGACTACATTACCACTTAGGTTATAAATATAATGAAGCTGGGACCACTTCTGTCTTTTTCTTCTACGTTACTTAAATCTCCGGCCCAAGCTCTAAATAATTTGGTTCTGAATTGATATCAATCAGCCCCTTTTTGTTAAATGATTGGTTTAATTGGAACTCTTATATTAATGGCTTGGTCAACTCTTAAACTGACAGTGCATACAACGAAAAAGTAAAGATTGCTGTGTACACATACACTTGTTATGTTATTTCTGAGTAAAACAGGATGATTACTGCATGATTATACACCAAGGTTAAGCAAAGACTAGAAAAGTTCTTACTAAATTTTTAATAAATAACTTCTGGACAATTCCTAAAAAAACTGTTTCCTTCGGCACTAGATTTATCCTATCTGGGTATTTCTCATAGCTTGCCATTACTTTGCATCCTAAAGAATCATTAGTAAAAATTTTACCTCATACAAGTGTGGACTGCTGTTGACTTAAAGCAATATATCTTGTTGAGATTTGAACTACAGTTAGTAGCATGGCACAGTGGCATTGACGAGCAGGGAATATAAAATAAGCAGGCAAGTGATAAGATATGGGACAGGGAAACAGTCAGATGAGACACCAAAGTGAAGAGAAATGAGGCAAGGAGGAGTACAAAGAAAAGTAAAAAAAAAAAGAACAGTGAAGGAGAAGATAGGAGAGAGGAAGACAATAGAGACAAGTGGGCAATGCGGTCAGCAACATGCATGCAAAAGCAATGTGGAGAACAACAGAGAAAAGGCGAAAATGTAGAGGTAAGCCAGGAGACAAGTAAAGAGAGGGATAAGGAAAACAAAGAGGCAAATAAGGTGAGAAAAAGGAAAGGGGGAATAAATAGTGGGGCATGCATTGTAAAAGAAAATAATGCAATTGAATTTTAAGCAATTTACATCACGAGCTAGAGAAAAGCAATCAACTAAAAATGAGTTCCAAAGTTAAGAAACTCTCTAGAGAAAAGCAAAAAAATACTTCTAAATGCTTTTGTCTCTCCTTCCCTCATATATCCCCAATTCTCCTCCTTCTTTTTCCCCTTCCTGTTTTGAACTTCTTTTTCTGATCGGAATAAACAATCTTTCTGCACTTTGGGAATTCCTCAGCAAAAATCTCAAAGAACTGATGTATTTACAGATGGTTGGCAAAAAAAGGAGAGGAAAAAATGCAAGTACTTTGAAAAAGGTTTTTACAAAATGGTATTTACAAAGGAGATTTAAAAAGGCATTTCAATTGTGAGAAAGTTGTTAAAGGAAGGACTAAAACAAACGTTCAAACAACATAGCACACACACCTTTGGTAACAAAACACCACCACCTGGTACAAGGCTATATCACAAACCTATAAAGCTACAAAACAATGACTTGTAAAAGAAAACTTGAACAATGCAATGCACCTCCAACCTTTATTCAGAGAGATTGTGTCACATCAGTCAATTATCTTCAAAGTTACAGTTCAGTGTTTTAGGTAGTAATATCAAGAGAAAAATACAATTCTTTCCTCTTACAGTGATGACCATTTGCCAAAGAGTGTCAATTTTCTTAACAAGCTTTGGACATTTAGGAAAATATTAGAGCTATTGTATAATGAAACATAATAAATCTATAGAACTGCAAGTAAATGTAGTGATTTTAGCGGTCAAACAATTTTCATGCCTTGGTAGTCCCATCACAGTGGATGATAATACTCAGACTGATGTCAAATGAAGGTTAATGAAAGAAGCTGGGCCATTCAACAAACCCAATTTAATACTATTCATACGTTAACTATGAAAAAAGGAGCTTATTTTAAGCTATTATCATTTCAAAAACTATATATGCATATGACACATAAAGGTATTCTGCAAGAACTAAAAAACACCTTCACATTTTCTAGCAAAAGTGACAATGAGAGAAGATATTGTGTGACAAGACAAAGTATCAAACCAGAATATCCACTAAGAGGTCTATCCCTCTCTAGGTACCATGCCCATCATGCATGTAGGTTGTCATGGTCCTCCACTTTCTGTGATCTCTTGCAGAAGCCTTTATCAAACATTTTACTTCTTTGTTTTTATGTAGAAAAGAATGAAATTTGCAGACTATTTTCAAAACATTTGGAACCATCACAAGTAAACAATGCCAAAACATGGTTGCACTGCCAGCAAAAAAAATAGAGCAAAATGACAGGCAAATAAAGATTTACAAAACAACCCTGAGGGATGACTTACTTCCTTTGACTATACAGTTTCAAGAACTCAAGTGCAGCTGTGGAACCATATTGTTTTAAGCAGTGAAGAATGATTATAAAAGGTTTTTTTAAGTGACTGTACTGCTAAAAGTATATGACCACTGACTGCTGAGACAATTCTAACTGTACCTGCTCCTTTGTAATGGATATCTAAACAANTCAAAACATTTGGAACCATCACAAGTAAACAATGCCAAAACAGGGTTGCACTGCCAGCAAAAAAAATAGAGCAAAATGACAGGCAAATAAAGATTTACAAAACAACCCTGAGGGATGACTTACTTCCTTTGACTATACAGTTTCAAGAACTCAAGTGCAGCTGTGGAACCATATTGTTTTAAGCAGTGAAGAATGATTATATAAGGTTTTTTTAAGTGACTGTACTGCTAAAAGTATATGACCACTGACTGCTGAGACAATTCTAACTGTACCTGCTCCTTTGTAATGGATATCCATTACAAAGGAGCAGGTACAGTTAGAATTAAAATTCCTGTGTTAAAATCTCCAATTTATTCATTACACAGCACAGAAATCAAAGCTCTCTGAGCAAAAACAAAACAAACAGCAATAAATCAAGGAGTTTAGTAAGTAAAGATCAAAGAAGTGGGGACATATTGGGTGGGGCAAGGAGTTTACAGCCTCAGCTTCCTTGCAAAATGTTATTGTAGAAACCCCTGCATATCTTGGGAATGTTCTCAACTCCTGGAAACAAGTGCAACCCCTTCTGACAAAAGAAGAGGGAACCTCAATCAATTCTGAGAAATAGACCACCCATGAGATTGACTGATAACTACTCCTTTCAGAACTGTCACTCCATGGTGACAGAAACATTTAATGGGCTATATATTTTGTTCAAAGAAAACATATGCATATTTTCATGATGGGTTAGAACCGATTACAAACCACACTTAATATTAATGTCAAGCTCAATCTCAATCCCTGATTCTTTGCCAATTCTCTCTGCGAACATACCTGAGACCAACCACAGCTTAAATACAACATAATATCATATAATTAGGAAGCTTACAGAATTGGAAAGATTTATGGTGAAAAGACAGCAATGTGTTTAGTCAACAAAGAACTTAGGGGAATCAGGAGACAAACATTCAAGCCACTATTCAAAATATGATTAATTGAGTATAAGTTGGCATGGAAGACATTCCCACAGATGTCATACAAATTAGATTCTACAAGAGATCGCCATACCAAAAGTCTTAAAAAAAGAGAGTCACCAAAACCAATCTACACACAAGTGCATCTTTCAGGTCACGGCAGAATTAAAACTAGATCAATAAGACAAAACTTATACTCAAAAACACCATCTATTGTCCAGACATTCAAAAGGCCTATCTTTCCATGACTCTTTTCAAGTGATTAATTCCTCTTCACATTTTACATAGTGACAGTGATGGCTCTATTTAGTGCTTGACTTAGAGTCTGGTTAGTTTTATTAGAGGATTCAGACCACTAAATCTTCTTTCATTAAAAGAAAATTTACAACAAAGCTAAAAAAACATGGAAAAGGAAACTGACTCTCTGCTTGAATGATATCAAAGCTTCCACAAAACTCAAGAAAAGGTTGTGAATAGTAGACTATTAAAACTACTTACAATAGCAGCTACTAAAAGAATTAAATATTCCAGTACTAAACCTAAACCAGAATTAATTCCATCTTGAAATTTTTGTGCTAGCATTAGAGATGCAGCTACAACAAAAAGCAAAATACACAAAAAATGTAACAAATAAGGTCATTATGCTACTTGTTATAAATGGAGAAATGGACATGAGCTGAAACAAAAATGTGTTCCTGGGCATGAGCAGTTTACTTTGTCAGACTGTGACCATTCTGAGTGATTTTTAATGGCACAGTTACCCCTGAATCAGAAAACAAACTCCAAACCAGTAACAAAATAAACTTGCAGCATTTTTAACCATGACAATTGGACTGTAATTCTGGAAATAAATGGATTTGAAGGGAAGTACAAAATTAGCAGTGGTGCTCAGACTAACATACTGCTCTATTACCAGTAAAAGGAATTGTCTTATAACATCTGAATAAATATAACAGATGTAAATCTGACTTTTTACAGTGGTACAGGCATATGAGTAAAAGTCAAATGTAGTTTGAATATTGCATGCAGTTGGAAGTTGACACCTGATTTTTCCACCATTATAGAAACTGCATCTCCATCATAGTTGGACTTCAGAATAGTTCTTATCTGAACCCCATTCAAATAATCCTTAAAATTCATAGCAGTACTGCTTATTATGCACTTAAAGAGCTCAATGAATGCTCTTTTGAAATACGGAAGTTACCAAAAATACACCATATCTATTAAAACCTGCTGTCATTTGTAAACGTAACAAGCTTAACCTTAGGTCAGAGATGCCTTTTGGTACATGGAATGTTCAAAAATTAAAACCCAAGGAAAGCTTGAAAAAATATATAATAAAATGCTAAGAAACCACATTGATATACTTGGTGACAGTGAAACAAATTGGAACAGCAATGGCAGCTTTTGATCAAATGACAACAGTAAGACAAGCATATTCTCTAGGAACGGTGAAGGGGAATATAGCCATGACGTGGTGGTGATTATGTCCAAGGCAGCATCAAAGTCACTGCTAGGATACAAACCAATTTCAGACAGAATAATCAAACTTAGACTCCAGTGAAAACCACACAACCTGTCTATATTGCAGTGTTACACACCAACCATTGCAGCTAGTGATGATGAAATAGAACAATCTTATAACCAATTGCAAGAAACTATTGATTAAATCCCAAATAGAGACATTACTTTGCTGATGGGAGATTTCAATGCAAAAGTGGGCAAGTCTGTGATAAAATGCCCCACATATGGTTTGTTCGGACTAGGCAACCAAAATAGTAGAGGAGAAGACCTTGTGAGCTTCTTTATATCCAACAACTTTTCTATTACCACCACACTGTTTATGCATCATCCCAGGTACTTATGCACTTGGATTTCTCCAAAACACAACACAAAACCAGATTGACTATATGTTGATCTCACAGAGGTGGAGAAGTTCCATCAAAAAATTTAAAAACAAGACCTAGCACTGACTATAATAGCAACTATCAGCTATTAACTATGGACTTTAAGTTAAGATTCAAGCACATTAGAAATATGCCTAATGTTCCAATATGCCTAGTCTGCTCTGAACCAAACAATAATTACACACTACAGCTTGCAAACAGGTTTCAGCCTTTACTTGAACTAGAAAATGAAATTCCACCCAATGAACTCTGGGAACAGGGAAGAGATGTTCTCTGTACCACTGTTAAAAAACACTTCCCTAAGAAAATAAACAGGCAGTTATCCTGGATCTCCAGAGACATTCAAGGCAATTGAACACCACAAAAAGTTGAAGTCCTCTCAAAACAATAGTGCTGTTGATAGTCAAAGCCACGTAGTTCAAAGGTTAATGAGGCACAACAAAAATATTCAAATAAATGGTGTATGTAAGACAATTGAAGAAAAATCGATTAAAAACTCCACAAAAGATCTTTGCCAAGGTGTCAAAAGATTTACAAATAAATTTTGCCCAAGCATTGACACAATAAAATCAGATGATGGTCATATTCTGTTTGAAGCAGTTGATATAAAAAACCACTGCAAAGAGTATTACAGTGTTTTGTATAAAAAAAAATCCAAACATAGTTAATCACACGGCTCCACAAAATAATTTCCATGTTTAAATATATGGCACAATAAAACATGGCCAGAAGACTGGGTATCCTCGGTCTTTGCACCAATTCCTAAAAAAGGCAATGTGCAACAATGCCCCAATAACATAACCATTTCTTTAATAAGTCATTCAAGTAAAATTTTGGTAAATATTATTGCCAAGAGAATGAAAATTCATTTACATCAAGAAATTGATGAAGTTCAATGCGGCTTTTACACAGGGAGAAGTACTAGGAATAAAATATTGAATCTTAAAATGGCGATTGAGAAAAACAGAGAACGTAATATTGATATTTTTCTGTGTTTCACAGACTATAAAAAAGCCTTCGATGCAGTAGATCATAACACTCTCTGGAAATATATGCACGATGTGAGTTTCCATCCACATATTGTTGAACTAATAGGTAAACTCTACAGTGACTAAAAGGCAACTGTTAGAACATCCCATGGTCTAACTGACTGGTTTGAAGTCAAGCAACGAGTGAGGCAAGGTTGTATTCTGTCACCACATTTATTCAATATATATTCTGAAATGGTCATGAGGGCAGCACTAGAAAATACTAACAATAGCATGAAAGTTGATGGTAAAGAAATAAAAAGTTTAAGGTATGCAGATGACACTGCTTTTGGCTGGTAGTATACATGAGCTGCAGGACCTTGTCGGACTTGTTCATTTCTAAATACAAGTAAAACAAAGTCATGAAAATAAAGAAAAATTTTGTACCAGAATCAATCACACAAATTAAAGTCAATGGGGAAAATATGGAAAATGTTACTGAATCCACATATCTTGGTGTCAAGATAGCAAACTCCTATGATTCTGGAGAAATATGAAGACAAATCAGCATAGCCAAAAGCACAATGATCTCTTTAACAAACATCTGGAAAGACAGTCATATATCTTTAATTACTAAAAAGAGGTTGTTAGCCTTCCTAATCTTTTCCATTGATATGTATGGATCAGAGCGCTGGAAAATTAAAAAAAGTGATTCAAAATAGATTGAGGCTTTTTGAACAATGGTGTTTCTGTAGATTGTTGAGAATAAGTTGGACAGAGCAAAAAACAAATGCATGGATTCTCAACAAAATAAAATCTAAAACTCACCTCTTAATGATGATTAACAAAAGGGAAAACTGACTTTTTTCGGTCATCTATGCAGACATGATAATATTGATAGAGACCTCCTGTTAGGGTCTGTGTTTGGTAACCTTGGAGGAGGTCAGCCTATAGTGACATGCTTTAGTGACAACATCATTGACTTAGGTGGTGGTAAATCAATAACTGAATTGTATAGGATGACTCAGGATAGATTAGCACGGCAAAATTTTGTGGAGGGCCACAGCAGGTCTAATAATGACCTACCCATTCCTTGATGATGATGATATCATTTGTAGTTGATTCTTCATCTAGTGCCAATATATTTGTGTAAAAAACTGAAGAAAATACTTCAATGAATGGTAAAAAGAATTGACACTTTATGTCCAGGAATGGATGGTCTTGATAAGTACCCTACACATAGCACAAATATAAATGGAACACTGAATCTCTATCAAGCCAAAAGATCCTAATGGTGTCATTAAATGGGATTGTTTCACTAGCCCTACAATTGAGTAAATCTGATATCAAAGGAGTTATGCTGGATTTTTCACAAAGCTGGACACTTCAAATGCTTACTGCCAACTACAGTTTGACAAAGAAAGTTCTACATTTCAATTTGTAGCACACCTAAAATTTTTTACAAGTGCAATATGGTATACATTCAGCATCCGAGATATGTCAACAGAACATTTTGGAAATCACTAAGAGGTTTAAAAGGCACTCCCAACAGTGTCAATTGCCAAAATAACTTAATAGTATAGGGGGCTGTTAGAAATCAACTGAATGAACAGAAGTATAACCTAACTGCAGCTCAGAAAAATAGATTGAAGCAAAACTTGAGAAAATTCCAATTTGAAAGAACAGAAATATTTTTTCCTGAACAATATTACCACAGAGAAAGTAAAAGCAGGTTCTAAGGAAATAAGTATAATTCTGGATATTTCTGGAGCTACCAGTGTTAAAAATTCAAGGCATTTCTACCAAAGCAAATTTATTTCCAATTTATCTTACCCTGCTGCACTTAAGAGCAGGAGAGAAAAGGTCCAATCTGGTCATTTGACAAACACTAGCAAGAAGCAAGAGGCTTTCTTGAGGTTGAAACATTTTACCATAGACATCCATGACTGAAACTCTATGACTTTCTCCCTACAAAAGTTTCATGTGATGCCTCATTCATTGACCTATGGGTTGTTGCCGGGTAAAAACATGCATAAGGGAAACAATTTCCAATGGAATATTTTCTGATGGAGGGAGGTGCTGTTAGGTATATTTGCCACTCCTATACTTCATGAGTATGTTCATAGAAAGGATACTGACATTAATAATAACCATTTCCCTTTAAAACCTATCTTCAAAAAGCCATTTCACAAGCTACCACTAAGAAGAAAATGATTTCAGCTTTTTCTTGCAATATCAGGCCAGTTTGCAGACATGAATGTCTGAAGTTCTCCAGTCTTCTCTGTTACTGCAAAGGATTGAAGAAGAATGCTTCCTCGTTAAGACCATCATAAAAAGACAAGCAGGTTTTGTTGGCTATGTCATCAGAAAACAACAACATGGGGGGGGGGGGGCAGCAGCAGCTGTTCCTTGATCAACTGAAGAAATGCACAGGCATCAAGGACATAAGAGGACTATTTGACACTGCTAATCAAAGGCAGTTATTTTCTATTTAGTAATTTCATACATTGGCAAAGCCTTTTTGGGGTGACACCAAGACAAGACAAGATACTGGTTTTTTTGAATAGTATCTATGCTACCTATGTTTATCACAAAATTTCTTAGACTGGTGATGTCTGTTTCTCACTGTCCACCATGAGCTTTCTTGCCTTGTATTTCCCCAATAAAATCAGTTTTTCTAAACTGTCTTTTCTAACAGTTTACTCAAGGAATTTCATTCATCTCCCTTCAATGCTGCAGTCAGATATTTTTTTGTCTTTGCCAGGTTGTGAGACTTCCTCACATGCCTATTTTTTCTGTTAATGTGTGAACCATCTATCTTAAGGCCCACATTTCAGTTGCACCCCATTTATTTAGTAGCTGATTGACAAAATCTTATCATTTACAATCACAGAGCAATAATGACCATAGATGTGTCATGAGGATGTGGTATGGAGTAAGATATTCCCATTTCAGAGAATAGGACTTACTTTTTTGAAGGTGTCTCTTGACATGACAATTCACTTATTTCACTGTGAAAGGTACTTGAATTATGATCCCCAGGTCTTTCCCATAAATTTCCACCTTACTTAAGATTTGAAAACGGTTTGCATATTTACTTTATCAAATGGTTTAGAATAGCATATAAAATGTAGGTAAAGATCTGATTCCACTTCCAATGATCTTTCTGATAACATTTATACCCTGTCTTGTCAATGCACCAATATGTTTAAAGTGATCCAAACCTAATTCAGGCTGAAACATTAACAGCAACAAACAAAAACTTCTTCTAAAATACAAAAAGGGGAATGGAGTGCTTTAAAAAATTAAGCAAACCAGACATTTGTCCATATCACAATATTAGGAAGGGTCTGACACAACTTATTTTATCATAATTATAAGCACATTCTGCAAGCCCCTAGACAACCCCCTACTCATCAAGCACATGTAAACAGGCAAACAAATTTTGTTCTGACATTATAAAACAAGATTCTTAGGTTTGTTCAGGAGGGTTGTAGTTGTGGGACCATTGCAGGGATGTTTTGGTCATCTTTCCATACTCAGCCCAAACACCTATGATAGGTACATGCTTAGGCCTAAAGAAAATATTGAATGCAGGATAAATAATGACTGTTTTCTGGACTAATCTGGAACTGGACGTTCACCACCATTCAATGAGCCCTGCAGGAAGATTGTTTACAAGTTTACAATGAAAGAAAGAAAACTAAAATCAGTGGTAGGTTATTTTTCATGGCTATGGAAGATCTTACTAAATATAATGCTGATCCACATTATCAAGGAAACTCCCAACAAGATTCTGGACTATCTTCCATACAGACCCCAGTATATATATACTATATAGAGGAAGTGTGGCTTAATGGTTTTTGCCATTGCACAATAACAAAGAGGTTCCAGGTTGGATTACCTGAGCAGGTGAGGAAAATTTGGAACTTTACAAAAGAAAATGCCATTGGTTGGCATCAGGAAAGGCATCTGGCCAAGAAATTCCTCACTGCCAAAACCAAGTCCCTAAGAAGGGCACCATCTGAGCCCCAATTGCTGGGGGGAAATGACATGAAAACTATATATATATATATATATATATATATATATTTATATACATATGCATACAAAACAAATGAAAGGTAGCAAGACTAACAATATACCTCCTTCTAGATTGCAAGAGGGGTAGCTTTTACTTTCCCTTCCAACACCTGAACTTTCACTACGATTGACAAAGTGCTCTTTCCAATCCTGGTAAACGTGTGCCCCAAATTTTTCACCATCTTATGATCACTTAATGATGTTTTAATAGGTTACACTTTGAAAGAAAGTTTGATGATCTGGTTTGATCAATTTGTCATCATCAATGATTGCAATGGGCTCACTTCAAAAACGCTGTCTATAACCATATAGTGACAGATAGTATGACCAATTTTGTAAAAAGTGCACTCCTAATGTCCTGATTTTTTCAAATCCCATGTACACAATTGTGAGTGCAACAATCTAGTCATTTCTGAATTGGTTTTGCTAATTTTAAATTGAATTTAAACTTGTTACTTTTTTTGGAAATAAATAAACATATGCTAGACAAACTGAATAGACATGAATTGTATTACACAAGATCACATAATGGCACAATGGCAAGTGAGGATAGCTTAGGACAGAGGAAAAATAAACTACCCTGCTGCTTTCTCAAGGTAATCCATACAATTACATAAATATGTAAACATACACAGACAATCTCCATCACTGAGCAATCACCTGTGAAATTTGGTATTTCTATTAAAGTGAAAGAATGATTTTAAATGCTTGACCTTCCTTTTTAACCCTCTCTTTTAAGGACAAAAACATAAGTTGTGAACACCATAGTGTTTCGTTTAATCATAATAAATAACTACTGTCTAGTAGAAACAGGCAGTAGTTTTGGAGAAAATGTAAACAAATAAAATGAATTTTTAGCAAAAAATACCTTCAGCATTGAACTGACTTTCAATAGTCAACTTGTGTCGTTGCCTATGGCTCTCTTTTTCCCTGGTATTTTCTGATTTCTCACCCAAACTTTCTGGTTCTTTGCTGGAATGAAGGTTGTTGTGTACAGTCATTTTCTTTTGGTCTTCTGAATACATCTGGGCTGAATTTTCGTTATCATCAATACAGTAATAATCAGCCTGTTCTAGTTTTGTCTTCTTGGGTTTGACATCAAGGTCGGTGTCTCCAAATGGATTACTAAGAAAGGAATTGTCCACTGAGGAAATGTGGTTTAGAAAATTTGAGTAGGAATCCTCTGTTGGTAAGTTCTCTTTGTCTAACTGGTTGTTTCGTGAAGGAACTTGGAAATTTCTACCTCTATTGGACCCAACGTCTGAAACAGACCTTCTAATGCTACTACCTGACCGGTCAACCACTTGTTTACGATTGGGACAGTTGCTGAACAATGAATTTGGACTTAGTCCAGGTCCATCTTCGCCATCTTCTGAATCGAAATCATCATCAAGGAATTCATCATCATCACTGTCGTCTAAATTAATACTGGGTACCCACTTGTCACTGTCAGTAATAAGGCTTGTGGGTCGATTGTATCTTGTTTGTGAACTTTTCCTTCGTCGGGGGACTTGCGGCCCTTTGGCCATAAACTTTGACAACTGCAAATTTTTTTTCGCATCAAATTCTGGTACTGATGCTAAATCATCGTCATCAAATCCTGTCAATCGAGATCTACGTTTTCGAACTGCCCTGAGAAGTTCTGACTGGAAAGAATCCCTGGTTTGAGGTTCCACATCTTTTTCACCATAGTCATGGTCCATCGAGCTCTCTTTTTTGTCGCTGATGGTCATCTGAAACAAAATAAGTATAAATAGCTACTAATAGATCGATGTATCTTTACATGGGCTTCAAAGCCTAACTATATTTTGACCATAACAAGCACACTGTACAGACATTGACAAACAAATACTAGTAACCTCCCTCTTACATGCACGAGGAAAGCAAATGACAGTTCAAAATTTAAATAATTTAACCTGCTTGTTATCGCCACAGGATGCACAATATATGGAATTAAACTGACGTGAGAAAGCCCCAAGAGAGACGTGCATTTAGATTACAATCACAGAGGGCTATATTTGACTCCAACAAATTCGTGCATCGTTGACTTACTAACCACATATATTAATATACGGTGGAATCTACCAGATTAGCGGTCTCGGTGGATTTGTTACCTTTTCCCCCCGATAATTGTGTTGTTAAAAAAATAGAAATAAAGATACCTACTGTCAGTTAAAAAATACATCTTCGCTTCACGATATTAGTACACAACAACCCAACTGTGAGAAATTTTTTGATGAAGAGACAACTTCGAGCCTCGTGTCTGCGAATGGATTTGGTAGTCAGGGCAACCAAAAAAATCCGTTGTTTTCGTCACCTCATCAAACAAATTAACTCATGTGTCCCTTGCATTTCTGTTGTTTGAACTTGAGGCGAAAACAGGGCGTGATGTTTATTCGTGTATGCCCAGAAGTAATAGAGAATTCCAGACAAACGAAACAGATTTCACTAAAGACTTCAAGAACTAAAGGTAATTAGAATTTGACGTCAAAGCTACGAAGTCTGACATCTCGACGAGCGCTCAGATCTTAGAAAAACGTCGTTAACACGGAGGAATCATGACAGCAAAGGGGGAAAGACAAGCGAGGCAGGCAAAAAGAAGGGCTCAAGTACTTCGGAACCAAAGATTAAAGTTCATCAGTGCATTCCCTGTAGGATTAACAACACCTGTGACTAAAGCATCAGCCCTAACGCCGAATAGGGTTCGGTATGTAAACCAAGTGGGGGGCAAATCAAATAAGACAGGACTATGAAATTGGCCAAAAATNATTTGACGTCAAAGCTACGAAGTCTAACATCTCGACGAGCGCTCAGATCTTAGAAAAACGTCGTTAACACGGAGGAATCATGACAGCAAAGGGGGGAAGACAAGCGAGGCAGGCAAAAAGAAGGGAAGACAAGCGAGGCAGGCAAAAAGAAGGGCTCAAGTACTTCGGAACCAAAGATTAAAGTTCACCAGTGCATTCCCTGTAGGATTAACAACACCTGTGACTAAAGCATCAGCCCTAACGCCGAATAGGGTTCGGTATGTAAACCAAGTGGGGGGCAAATCAAATAAGACAGGACTATGAAATTGGCCAAAAATCAATATGGCAAATTGTAACTTACTCTCTTTTAACGCTACTTCTCTAAATACAACTTCAATAGGTTTTGCCTTTTCACCTCACTTAAGACGAACAAGATTAATTATCTCATCCGGATCTTGGGTAGTTGGCCTGGCCGTCAGACGTGTTGTTTTATTTTAAAGACTATAATTCTATGAAGAAAAAGAGGTATAAGTATCACAACTAGCACCTGTGACTTTTATGATAATTTATTCTATCTTTTGGTAATCAATGAGATCATTTTTGCAGACCATCTCAAATCGGTTATTTTACTTTCCCAGGTACCTATTGTCAGGCAGAAAATCCATATCTACGCGATTAAGGCAGAACCTCTTATGGAACAACGGCTTCTCTTTCATCAGATTCCAACGAGCAAGAAGGAGAAGGGAATTTGTGAAAATAGAGTTGAATTCAGTACTTTTCTCCTGCGGCTTTCACCCATCTACCCAAGATCCGGATGAGATAATATTGTTCGTCATAAGTGAGGTGAAAAGGCAAAACCTATTGAAGTTGTATTTAGAGAAGAAGCGTTAAAAGAGAGTAAATTACAATTTTCCGTATTGATTTTTGGCCAATTTCATAGCCCTGTCTTATTTGATTTGGAAAAATTGCACATTAATGCTACTGATTTTATACATGCCAAGTAGGTAAACAAGAAAAGCTGAGAGACAAGAAGACACCTATTCACCACATGTTTCCAAATAAGGATAAATGCCAAACCTTTTCATATCAAGCTAGAAATTGCGAACCACAACAGTTGTTTTATGGGACTTACTGTTAAGTCCCATAAAACAAAACTGGCACGAAATACCCAAGAATTAAGATTGAATTTGAAATGACGAAAAAGAACACTACATCAATCATTTTCGACTGTGAGAGCAGTTTTTTATTACCTATTGCAAAACTTAGTATACGTGTTGTGTGGTATAACTAGACTGTTATGTGTAGTCAAGTGACAGGTACTATCATTTTCAATGGTTGAAACGAATAAACTAGGCATCGTGGTTGGCCAAATTCCTCTCAAATATTAAAACGTGGTATCCACAATATGAGTATGTGTCTCCCTGTCTGTCTGTGAAGGCAAATGTTCAACAGTCAGTGTATCTGCCTTTTGATACTGCAAGTAACCCACAGAGGGTAGCAACGAGTAATAAACCTAAATCTAAATCTGAACCTAACTAAATTACTTAGCTCTAAACCTAAAACCAACGATGTTACTTCTACACAAAATAACTCAACTCTGAACCTGAACTTAATTCTAAAACCCTAAATCTAATTTTGAAATAATTTAAACTTTAGATAATCAAATCAAGGTAAGAGCCACAAATGTGCTATCACCTCTTACTATCTAAAAGCTCCGAAATCCTGATGTGCCTGTTTTATTATCTTTTATCAATGTTGTTTTTATTGTAAACATGCGAATGCAAGTAAACCTCCCTTTTTAAGAAACTTAAGGACACGTTAAAAGTCTATCAGGAAGGGCACAGGATGCTTCCTTCATGAGTCTACACTTGTGTAGAATTGAAGCTCTACAGTAAAACTACATTTGCAAAACGTCATTGGCAACACCCACGGTTACTTCAACAAACTTCTGCTCTTGGCCTCTTAAAGATAAAGTAATAGATCAACTATATCATTTTTCATTCAGAGTATCGTTGCTTGCAAGGAAAGAAGGGAAACCCCAAAGATCTTATTAGCTACTATAAGTGTGACCGAATGCACACGCCTAAACTTGTTGAGGCTATTTCAAGACCTCATCAACAATCCTATTCTCAACTTATTGCGTCCGAATACTAAGCGTGTGTCGAAATAACTATCTATTCTCGTCTTGAAAGGTACATTTTATTTTTGAGTCTGATAGCGACTTTCAGTTCTGAGCTTCGTAGCTATGTTGCTATTATCCAGGTCCTGGCACGACATTTCAAATAAAGAGAACTACAAAATATGCTGAAGAATATTCGTGAAAAGCATTGACATGAATGAAACAAAATCTGCAAAGTGATTTTCAATATTTCATACAGGCATTTTTTTCACCTAAACAGTATCCAACTTTGCTCTCACAAGAGTTTTTCCTTGCTACCATTATCTGCAACTTCATTTCACAGTATAATGAAAACCAGCAGCTGATGGAAATGGAAACCTTACATTCATCGACGAAAAAATTAGTTCCCAGTTTATTGTCAAACCGTGGTTTACGTAAATTAGATAGTAAGTCCACCCAGAATTTATCAGCACCCTCAGGTTACATTTTTTATTTACATTTCTAACCCACCAATATCGAGCCTTCCTTCAGTCAGCTGAGGGAAAGTAAAAGGGCATGGGTACAGTTTGGAACCCACTTCGCTCAAACCTCTCGCTTTCTATATTTTTTTTCGGAATTCCGAACCCTGACCATCAATATTACTTTTTAACATTATACAAAACGGGTGAGGGGCAGCGCGTAATGGTTAGTGCACTTGCACCGTAACCAAGGGGTTCCGGGTTCAGTTTCCCCAGCGAGCGTCTTTGGAACTTTACAAAAAAGAAAAAGCCATTGGTTGGCGTCAGGAAGGGCATCCGGTCAAGAAATTCATCACTGCCAAATCCAAGTCCCTATGAAAGGTACCGTCTGAGCCCCGTTGACGTTAAAATTAATAAAAAAAATTTAAAAAAATACAAAACGGGTGCTATAAAAGTTTAGTGCCCAGTCAAACTGAGGTTAAAAGGCTGGTTTCCCTGGTTTTCCTTCCTTTTATGTAAAAAAACCCACCTTTGATGTCATTCTGGAAAAAGCAATGATCATTTCAACATCTCAGCTCTTCAGGTGCAAGTTGAAATGATTAACCTGTTTTGGGCTTTAGAAAAACGACAGTGGCCTTTAAAACTTATTTCAATGTAAGCTGTTAAGACAGTTCAGCTTGCTTTGCCTTTTCATCATCATCAAATATGCCTTCCGTCGTTAGTCGACATGGCGCTAAAATCCAATATTTATTGGATTTTTACTTAGACATTCCTCCAAACAGTTTTGGCGCGTCACCAACCAAATCCATTCATACTTACCTAACAGGGAATGAAAGTGTTCCTTTTCAGACTCTCAAAATTATCAGTTTGTAATTCGGATCATACTTTCGATGAATTTACATATAATTTAAATGTTACATGTCCGACGGTACCTTATGTGTAGGACGGGAAGCTTCCAGTCATCCTGTCACGTAAAAACAGACGCTGATAAATTTACGTATTCTGTATACTCAAACAAAAAGTCATTTATCGTAAACGTTTCAGCATATTTCAAAGCCTTACTCAGTAAAACTAATTTATAAATGATTTAATAGTAAAAAATATGTGTAAAATAAGTAAAACGTAAAACAATAAAGCCAATTATCCAATCACCTTCCAATATGTTGATCATTATAAGTCAACACCTCTGTCTTGTGTTATGTTTTACCATTTGAATTTATACTTGTTTACTATTAAACTGTTAACACCTGACAACTAGTACCACAGAAACAGGGCGGTAAATCTCGGGGAGAAAGGGAAATTTAACCCCCTGAACTATGGAGCAAAACGATTTTGTGTGAGATATTACCGTTCGTCCCTTTCAAAGAAATCGAGAACCTGGTCCTGGGTTAACACTACTCTGATTGTCGCTGTGATTGTTTATGCTATAGTCACAGTGTCCTCGAGACAAGTCCAGGTCCGTTTTATGTAACAATTGTCTTTTGCAGGGCTCGTCAAGTGGCGATGCACATCACCAGTAGCTCATATTGGGTACAGATCAGTACAGAAAAGTCATTATTTTATCAAACATATTACTTTTACTATATCCTTTGGGCCTAAAAATGTGCATGTCATTATTGTTGGGGTTGGGGGCGGTAAGGTGACCAAATCGTCTCTGATCACTGTACCACAATTACAAACTCTCTGAATGACCATCGTTATGAAGATGTCTTCACAGAGTAAGGTTTTAAGAACCTGGAAAAAAAGGCATCACAAGAGAATAAATGTTTTAAAAAGAACTTGCATAGTGATTCGTAAAAGACAGCCACACTACTGCTCATTATCATCCCAGAAACAACTGGACTAATTTGCGATGATTGATGATAGTGTAGAACAGGAAAAGTAACGAAACAGGTTTCTGTTTGCTAAAATACTGCAGTAACTTCAGTTTCTTTTATATCAGGAAAGGCGATTCGTGGTTGATGTGATCCTTAGAGAGGAATTGAGGACAGAAATTTTATTGCTCTCCTAATACTTAGCTGTTCAGGCCAAACAAATGTGGGTAATAATGGATGCCTTAATAAAAAGTATAACTTTACTTCTCCTAGGATTCTAGATGACTTAATTAAGGTGTTTGGTATACAGACAATCCGAAACGCTTATGACAAAATAAAAAATTTCGAATGCAGGTAATTGAGTATGACGGCTGACAAAAAAAGTGATGTATCCCGACAGGAACAACTTGCTATTTGCATTAGATGGTTAAATGATGAACTAATGTCACACGAAGAGTACTTAGTCATATAGGTAGTGGATGATTTAAAAGGAAAAATAATTTAAGATTATATTTTGATGTCCTGAAACGAACTGACCTTGATAATCGGGATGCAAGGAGTCAGTGTTATGATCGAGTGGGAGTCCAGAATTGGGAGATTACGGCTGCAGAAGGAATCATCAAAAAGAAAAATGGATCTTTTTAATATCTACACTGTCATAATCTTTCTCAGAATATGGGATGTTGTGACATTATAAAAGACGTACCTATGCTTAAGGAAGCATTTGAGATATCAAGAGAGCATAAAACATTCGCACGTCGCTCAAGAATAATTTACAATAATTTAGAGCCTCTCCAAAATAAATCTGACAAAACATATGCGGGACTCCATGACATATGTCCAATAAGATGGAAGGTAAGGGGAGGGGGGGCTCTTTAAGGCATCATCAAAAGTTTTGGCGTGATCCAGAGTCTACTGAGAGACAAATGTATAATTAGTGATGGACAGCAATGCACCAACGCGGCTGGCTCGAAAGCTTGCATGAAAAAGGTCAAATGCTTGTTGAAGTGCAAGCTACGTTATGAAGCAAGTTGTTAGGCTAAACCAAACTCTGAAAGATCCAAGTCTATTCGCACTTGAATAATATGAGATTACAAAAATGACAGTGAACTCGCTGTAACGGGACCAGACTAATGATTCATTTGAGACGGATTTTTTTATATTATTCAGCAGACCCACGAACGTTATGATACTAAGGAAGTAACTCTATCTGGGAAAAGAAGTTGACCCATCAAGATCACCAATTATGATGCAACAGCAGCCTTTTGCATTCCTGATTCTCCAGGAGAATTTTATGAACACAGGTACTTTGAAGCTCTAAATATGGCAACAGGAACAATAACTGAAAGGTTTCAGCAAGATGATTTTCAGTACCATTTGCACCTAGAGCAAATGCTGTTAAAGGCTTCTAATGGAAAACTCAACGAAGCTGAAGTGCGGTCTTTATTATACTTTCGGTTTTCCTCAGGATTTTGGTCAAGATAATCTTAAAATGGATTTGTGAAACCTTCTGCTCAAGGTCTCCGATCTAAAAGTGAACTTTGGTGTTTCAAAATCATTTATGTGCCGCAGTGAGGTTCAAAAATTGATGTCTTGAGCAATAAAGGCATTGCAAATCATTTTTACAGTCCTCCTACAAGCGCTGTTGGTGAAAGAACATTATCAAAAATGAAGCTCTTGAAAACTTATCTGAGAGGTTCATGTGGAAACGCTGGATCAACTTACATCATGGCTGGTTTAATCCATAAGCAAATCACCATGGTAACTCAATTTCACGAACTGGTTAACATCTTTATTACAGAGTAAGAAAATAGAAAGCATGCCTTTGGGAAGTTCTCGGTTGAAGATTTTTTTAACTTATAGGAGTAAATTGCTATAAACGGGTTTTGTTTTATAAGAAACTGTCTATAAGAAACCGTGTATTATGATAACCAAAAACTTAATAATTCCATGGTACTGAGGCCCCGTAATCTTATAAATCTCCATAAAACCACAAGAAATATGAGTAATTGTTGCTGAGATCCTAATTCAAAACAAATTGTGAAATTTATGTATCCACTGTTCACAGCAAGGTCAATTCAAATCTGAACAGTGTCCAAGACATCTCTCTTGATTTGTTTTCCAGTGCCACGACCCACTGTGCACTTTATATCCATTAGCTCTGCTGGTCCCTCTTACCCTTCTCGATTGACATCACAGATTTAGGGCCTTCCATGGAAGCCTTACGATATAACCTGAGAGGTCTACGATGTCTTGTTTTGGTTTAAGTGTATATTCATCTATCTATTCATCCATCCATCCATCCATCCATCTCTCTATCTATTTATTTATCTATCTATCTATCTATCTATCTATCTATCTATCTATCTATCGAACCATCTATCTATCTATCTATCTATCTATCTATCTATCGATCGATCCATTCATCCATCCATCCATCTATCTATCTATCTATCTATCTATCTATCTATCTATCTATCTATCTATCTATCTACCTATCTATCTATCTATCTATCTTTCTATCTATCTATTTATCTATCCATCTATAATAAAGTTTAACATATGTATTATCACTGGTCCATTTACTGAACAATGCAATCAAAAATTGCTGAAAAAAGTAAAAAACTCTGNTCTATCTATCTATCTATCTATCTCTCTATCTATCTATCTATCGATCCATCTATCTATCTTCTATCTATCTATCTATCCATCGATCGATCCATCCATCCATCCATCCATCTATCTATCTATCTATCTATCTATCTATCTATCTATCTATCTATCTATCTATCTACCTATCTATCTATCTATCTATCTTTCTATCTATCTATTTATCTATCCATCTATAATAAAGTTTAACATATGTATTATCACTGGTCCATTTACTGAACAATGCAATCAAAAATTGCTGAAAAAAGTAAAAAACTCTGGTAACATGGTCAAAACATTGTTACCAAAACCTTTCCCCAATAACATTGGCCTGACTTTGAAACTTTTTTTCAAAGGTGGAAGGTATTTTCAACTGATTTGTTTATTTTCTGGTGCGCTGAATCCATTTTTTTGTGGTCAGGTCAAATTTTTGATATATGATTGGTGGACGTTTTGACCCTTGAATAGTACTTAATTCAAGAAAAAGAGGCCTGTAGCAGACCCAATCTTTGTTTTTATATAGAACACGAAACTTAAGCAGCTTAAATCTGAAACCGAAATTGCACCTGTCTCTAACGTTTGGAAACTGAAACTGAAACATATTCTCTTTACACGTGGATGGTCATTTCTTGTTTAGCAGAGCTGAACTCCAGTCAATGTGACTTGAAATCGCAAGGAACAGATGTAGTGTTTATTTAGATCAAAAGAGAATGATAATGTGATTCTTCCTGATCGCCTTTCAAAAATAACTGTGTTGTGGAGAAGGCAAATCATGCTTACTTTGGAGTCAAGCTTGGAGACCAGGGCAAGCCATTGGCACCCCATGCTAGCTGTAAAACAGGTGTTGAGAACTTGCGTGATTGGAGAAATATCAAAAGGAAAAGTACGTTATTCGACGTTCTTATGGTGTGGAGAGAGAGTAAACATCATGTGACCGACTGGCATTTTTGCATGACTAATCTTCAAGAGATCAATGGCAAGAACAGGCATTGTGCTAAGTATCCTGATATTCCGTCTGTCATAGGACTAGTCCCTCATGGTCCTTACCTACCTGTTTCCGAGCCAGATGTTACAATGGAATCTAGCTCTGAATCGGAATCTGATAAGACACATGACAGAACAGAGGGTGAAAAATACATGACAGAAGCGAAGGGACAGTCAGCGCCTCTAACATAAGCTGATCTGAACGACCTGACACAAAACCAAAACCTCGAAAAGGAATCAGAACAGCTTCTGGGCTTTCGTGTTCGTGACAACAATTCTCTGGTACCTGGAAAAATATCCACTTATATTGAGAGCGAGAATGAGAAAATAGAAAGCTCTTCACATCCCAGAGAGACTCGTCATTGTTTGACTGCAACAATATTGCTGATTTGACGAAATTAATGAGGATGGCCCATGTTGTTGCGGAATGGAGACTTTTCATCAACTGGTCCAGCAGTCTCAGGGCAGTTTTCCCTTATAATGGAAATAAATATTTTTCGATTCCAATTTATCATCCTGTGCAAACGAAAGAAACCCATGGCAATATCAGTTGCTGTCTGCTTTGAACCACCATGACCGAGGTTGATTGAACTGTGGAGATCCTAAAGTTGTTGGATAGATTTTAGGACTACATGGTGGGTACAGAGAGTACCCATTCTTTCTGAGTTAGTGGGGCAGTCGGGCTGATGATCAACATTATATCAGACAGAAATGGCCTCCAAGACAAGGGTTATAGCCTGTGTCGCACAATGTTTAGTCTCGCCCTCTTGTTGAAGCAAACAAGATGTTACTTCCACCGCCGCATATCAACCTGGGACTTATGGAGAACTTTGTAAAGGTAATGGACAGGAAAGGCAGAGGGTTTACTTTCCTCCAGCAGAAGTTAACTCAGATAAGCTTTGAAAATCTTATGGCTTAAGTCAGTAATTACAACCCTTCATGGAAACTACCGGATTGTTGAATACGAGAAGGAAGTCGACGACATCCTGAAGAACCTTTAAAATTAGGGGCTCGCATGTCAGTCAAAATGGTCGAAAGAGACATGAAGAGCATTGGGGCAAGAAATGGAAAGTGGTAAGATCGAAGAGAGTGAAGAAGGACGTGTCGAATGGCTGACTCGACATAACGTTGGACCAGGGCCGAAGGGAGAAGAAGAAGAAGGTGTCAGTCAAACCTACTTTCTACGGTCCCACTTTGACTATTTTCCTCAGAGCTGTGAAGGCTTTCCAGGCCAGTGTAATCATTTAATGTTAATGGTATTCACTTTCGCAGATGTTTCAAAAATAGATAAAATAGATTATAGATAATAGCTCAGGCATCCCAAATCTAATCGCAGTAAGTATCAACAAATGTTAATAACTTCACTAGAAGAATAAAAAGCAAATTTACAAAAAAAGTATTGTTTCGCAAAGTCGTTTCCAACCTCTTACTTCTTCTTCTTCTTCTTCTTTTGGTTTTAACGTCATTTCCCCCCAGTACTCAAGCTCAAGCTCAAGCTCAAGCTCAAGCTCAAGCTCAAGCTCAAGTAGCTCAAGCTCAAGCTCAAGTANTGTAATCATTTAATGTTAATGGTATTCACTTTCGCAGATGTTTCAAAAATAGATAAAATAGATTATAGATAATAGCTCAGGCATCCCAAATCTAATCGCAGTAAGTATCAACAAATGTTAATAACTTCACTAGAAGAATAAAAAGCAAATTTACAAAAAAATTATTGTTTCGCAAAGTCGTTTCCAACCTCTTACTTCTTCTTCTTCTTCTTCTTTTGGTTTTAACGTCATTTCCCCCCAGTACTCAAGCTCAAGCTCAAGCTCAAGCTCAAGCTCAAGCTCAAGTAGCTCAAGCTCAAGTAGCTCAAGCTCTAGTTTACATTAATGCAGAAAAAACGGTACTTACATCGAGTTAATCACGAAATAGTCTCACTTAAGGAGTTACTGCACAATAACTCTTGAGAGAGTTTTAAAGTCCGTCCTTAGGTAACTGACAGCTCCGGTCGCCAATTTATGAATATGAATTCTTTCACTGAACGATCTTCTTCTCCTTCCGGCCTTGTCCATCTTCACGTCGGGTCAGCCGCTCGGCACCTCCTTCTCCACTCTCTCCGGTCTTCCCACATTCAGGCTCGTAGTCCCACGTCCTTCATATCTCTTTCCACGTTATCCCTCCAACGCATCTTCAGCCGTCCTCTACTTCTTCGCCCCTGCACCTTTGCCTGGAATACTCGCTTCATGATGTTGTCATCGTCTCTGCGGATCACATGCCCCATCCATCTTAGTCTAGCTTCTCTTGCTTTCTCTTTGATGTTGACTACTTTTCACTGAACGACGCAGCCACCCAAACATTTAAACTAATCAGTGCGTGACATAGCTAACCAAATTTTAAAGTTTAATTATAATTTATATTATTGTTTTTATGCTTTTAAGTAAATGCTTAAAAACTTCACGGTTACTTTTAAAAAATAACAGCAGTGTGATTCCTATTCATACCGTTGTCCTCTAAAATTTACCCACTACGTACCAGCGAGCCAGGATCTTTCAGAATAGTTCAAACCAGCTTTGATTTTTGTTACTTGTGTACTATACGTACGTATTTAAAAATCGTTTACATGCATCTATCTGTTTACAAACATATATCTATTTAAATGTGCTGGAAAGAAAGTTCAACAAAAAGTTACACTCCATACCAAAAAATCGTGTAAATTTTGGTCGATAAAACTTTGCAAAAAGGCCTTAAATACAAATGCATGACTTTCCAACGAAGTACACATTGTTCTTAGTATTTTAGCCTAAAATACTCATCACGATATTCGAAGAAAAAACAGTGTACAATAATCATTTCGATTTTTCCGAGGTTTGTTTGCTGTACGTAATTTCTCTGCTCGTCATCAATATATTCAATGAATGTAATTAATAATGAAATATAGTGTGTCACAAATAAACAATCAAGCTTTTGTTTGTTTACTTTATAAAAATTTAATTTAATGATTTCCTTTGTAGCGGTGAGTAACCTGATACAGTTTCGTTCTAGATATATCCATTCTGACATTTAGTGGATCAAAATTTTATTTCGTGTCCTTCACCTTTTCTAATTTTCAATTAGACACTAAGAATGAACGGGTTTCATGTGTAAACAACAGGAAAGGTTTTATGAAGCGTTTTTTCTAAAACTCAATTTCATTGTCTTACTTCAGATGAAAGCAAGTTAATAAAAATAATACTGAAGACCACAAACAGCCATAATTAAAATGCTGTAAGGGCTTTTTATACTATGAGAAATCAATACACTTTAGGAGTTAAATCTATATTATTAATAACGTTGATTTAAAGTTCTTAAATTTCAGTTATTGTTATGAAAACAACTTAAAGAAAATATTCTACGACCAGTGGACTTGGTCAAAAACAAAGGATTCAGCAGCAGGTTTAACATAAGAGTTAAAAAATAAAGAGCTCTTAAAAAGACGAATTAAGCCATGGGCGTGGTTAGGTTTAATCCTTTTTTGTTACAAGATTTTACGCCAAACAGGGGAGGCGGGGTGAGAAGACAACTGGCCTTATCGTGTATTGCTGTTAAATATTTTTCTGGATCCTTTCCCGAAAGTTTTTAGTTAACACCACTGAATAACACTAAAATGTAATGACGCTGATGATCCATGATCCTTGCATCTTTAAAAGTTAATTTTTATTTGCAAGTCGACAAGGCGGGAGCTCAAATCGGACCGACAGCAACAGCAAAATACAGGCTCTTCTACTCATGCACATGGAGTCCCAAATTACTTTGCGTGATGATTTTTTAATTGGACCAAACCACGAACTGATATCACTTGTTTCCGGTGTATGAAAGTAATCGAAAATAAAACTTGTTAAGCGTTGTTGCCGTTTAATATTTACCGCCCACTTATGTATTTCAAAGTGCGTGGAACTCTTACATTCTCTGCTTTCTAATAGCTTTGGGAGAATGAAAGAGTCCGAATATGCCCGAGTTTTTTGCCAGTTTCTAAAACAAGACTACAAGAGTAATGGCCGTAACGGTCTACGACTGTCCTGGTGAAAACCCGCTTACGAAAAAAGAATCAAGTATGCCGTTTTTTCTCTACTTGATTGACTGTGAGTTAGACGCTCTCTTTGCTGCACCGAGAAGTAATACGCGAAATGTTAAAACAGAGGAAGGAATTACTTTCAGTATTCCTTTCACGTGAATACTTGACGAATTGAATACGATGATGTTTATGAGTTACCGTTGACAATTTCAAAATTCTTGTTTCATAGCAACACAGAAATAAGAATGGCACCCTATGAAAACAGTAACTTTTGATGAAATGTCTGAGCCTTGAAAGGTTGAAGATGCAGCAGCAGTTAGGTCTATTCTCATCCCAACCCTAGAAAATCGTAAGCGAACATTGTGGAGACGTGGAGACAATTTATGAAAATTAATTTTTTGTAGACGTTCAAAAATTAAATAATTTTTTTTACCAAACTACGTTCCATGATCAACCCATTCTGAAAAATATTACGGAAATTATATTTGTCGACCATTTTTTCCACATTGGAAATCATTGAAAATATTAAACTCTGCAAGAACATACCATAATACAGTGGCATTATTAACACTTCTTTACAAATTATTTGAAAGATTCCACTAAATACCTGGCTGCTGATTTTAATCTTTGCACATAGGTAATAGCAATGAAGCTTACCGTTATGTATTTTTGAATAGCTTAGATTTATATAAAAAATAGTAATACCAAATGGTATTTTAAAAGGAGTACGCCAGTAGTAAAATCACAAAATAATATAGCTTGTGTTCATCGTAAGGCTGCAAAGTTTAATGGCACCAAATTTTAGCTCCACGATTCCAAGTTTTTGACTTTATTTGTATCACACATAAGCAAACAAACACTTCGAATTTTATAACGATAAGTCGTGTAGTCGGTAGGATTATTTAATTGTTGTGGAGCTTTAAAGAAAATGTGTACAAATAATTGCTACAGCCACTCTCAAGAACTATCCCTCTCGATTGGTGAGATGTCGACAGACTGTCTTAAAAGCAAATATCGTTACTAAATGCTGTTGAAATGCAGCTCTCCAACCTGATCACTGGCTTGCTTTCAGTCATAATAATTTTGGTCTTTTGCTAGACAACGGTATGCTAGCCGTTAAATTAGGTTCAAAATGTGGGGTTCATAGAAGTCCGAAAAGAGCAACAAAAACAAAATGAAAATGAACAATATTAACATACAGCAAAAACCAAAAATGGACGTCGTGCTTAACTGACGAAACTAAATTCCAGGTTACACTGGAAAAATAAACATTTTATCAAGAAAATAACAAAAGTACTACATCCAGTCGAAAACTGAATTCAGAATATCTGTTTAATATTATCTCACATTCAATTTACAAGGGGTAGCCCGTATTTTGATTTGAGCATTGCGGTCAGAAAACAGTTGGAGGAATGCCATGTTTCTTGTTTATTCACCGCAATCGGAGCGTGGGGGCAAGCAAAGACTTGTCTCGCGTGACGCGAAAGACAGACGGAGATGGCGTGCGGCGATAGGTACCGCTGACCCCTGACTACTGGGATACCAGCATCGGAAGAAGAAGAAGAGGCTGATTTACGAAAAGAAAACTATTGCAGCCGATGTCAACACAATTCATGCAGAGAATCCTATTGTCACGCTCGTTTTTCCTTGAACTCAAACTTATAATTTACTTATACTGAATTCCCTGAGGATGAATAAATCAAGCTCTCTTTTAACCAATTTTAAACTCCATTCTATTACCTTACTGCCGTCAAGATGGGCCGGCCTCTCTTCGATTTGTGGCGACTTCTGCCGACTCTGACGATGGCAAGGATGCGGCACTTCTGCTAGTGTGTGACGTAATATAACTCCTTCCCAGAGCTTTTCTTTGATTTAGTCAATCAAACTACCGCATTATTTTATGAAACGGTAAGACGAAAAGATAAAGTGGGACGCTGTTCCGCTTCTACGAACTGAAATTACACATTCACACGCACATGCACACACACACACATACATATATATAGTATACAATGTGGCAAGTCAGGCTTTCTCAGATTAATGCATTTACTATTTACATCTTACCTGCCTAAACAATGGCAAAAATCAATAATCAGCCGGACAAGTTTATCACACACCTAGAAATCCAGGTACACCAATAAAAATTTCTATTCAACTCCTATTCGAAAGTATTATCCCACCCTTCTTTTAAAAAAGCCTCTTTTCCGTTTTCAAATTGAGTGATTGTAAACATCACATTTGTTGCCAATGGTATCCCAGAAGATAATGGTTATGTTAAAATTTCAAGATACTAATGTAGAGGAATTTGGGGCCTTGACCGCCCAAAACCTCACAAAAATCCGTATCGTCTGGATAAAACGATAAGGTGCTTGTTCTTTCAGCTGAGGAGAGCAGCTATTCAAAGTGCAGCATTTTTTCGGCTGTAAACTTGATATGTACTAAAGTCAAGTTTGCAAAATTGTTCATATCTCATCTGGTACACATATGTTTTGTAAAAATATGGTTCATAAGAGCAATAGTGCTTAAATAACCCCAAATTCAAAAATAAATGAAGAATTAAACCCAGGTTTAACTCTTCAAATAGACAGGTTTCAATTATTTAATAAGATTTTGCTGCAGGGTTCTCAAGAATTCACGAATACGCGGCTTGCACCTGTTAATCACCCACTGTGTGAGCGTGTTTTTAGAATTGCTGGTGTGCACAGTGTGCGGCTTCGCTGTGGCTCTGCCCTGAACATTGCCTTCCAAGACTGAAAAGCATGTTGTTTTTTGTAAAATTAGTTTAACAAAGTATTTAGGTAAAGACAAAAATACTTTGAATATCGAGGTTAGCAAAAAATTATATTGTTTTTCTTATCTTACAATGGCCTCAGTCAACTTGTCAACAGTCATTGAATTACTTCTCTCAGTCAATGCATGAACAAATTCCGGTGTCAGTTGAGCTCCCCAAGCCCCTCTTGTAATCTGTAATGTCAAATACTTTTCTTTCTTAACACTCAAAATATTTAAAAATAATTCCAAATCAATCAAAACAAAATCAAGAAGTAATCAGTGATACGTCTTGCGCTCCTAAAAAAACTTAAGGTTTTACAAAACGGGGCTCTTGGCTACCATTGACCATGAAAACAAAAATGATTAATGCCCTTCAAAGTTGACCAGAGTTGTTTGCTGCATTAAGAGAATTTTAATAATGTGGTAATTAAAACCAGAAAACGGACAAAGCAGGAGATAATTGTAACTAACGGCCTAAAACAAAAGCAAATTCAACATCGACAGTATTTCCAAACAAAGCATGTTGCATTTGAGACATGATTTCCAAAGGAAGGTAAAAGTAGGGTATCACTGTTCTGCTACCAGTCAATGTACCATCAACTAAAACAAAACTACGGGAACACCGTCTTGCCAAGAGCTCACTTAAAAACAAAGGAGAGTTTTCTGTTAATAAAAAACCTGGTACGGGAAGAAAAATCCCAATCAAAACAAAACCTTACCTCTGTTTCCAATGAACTCTGGCCACTGACGTTGGCTCCATAATTTTGACTGGAACTGACAGCATTTGCCATCGAAGTCTATAAACTTTGCCTAAAAATCTATTTGTAAACTTCACTGTGGTAATTTATACATTTGAAATATCGTATTTTGTAGCAAGGCCAGTCATATGATACTGGAAGTCAGAGGTAATATGGTATCCAGACTCCAATGGAAAAAAAGAGTAACTGACCCAAAGAAAATGAAAGTTGAATCATGTTAAAAGAACGTCCTGGGAAAGGTGATTGCAAAAACTCCGCAAAGAATAATGGACTAACCACGCGTAACTGATGTTCGATTGTTCATAAAGATGAAAACACCACTCCACTGTTAACATCATAATCATCTGTATTCGGTTCAATGAGAATGTTTTTCCTACCTTTTAGAGTCTGTAATTTTGGTTTTCGACATCTCCAAACTTGCCCTTTCTGAACATTCAGTCACCTAATATCAAGTTGATGTTCAATAAGCAACGATCAGAAATGCCTTCACCATGTGAAAAGTAACACTTCTATTCAATTGGGCATCGAACTAAACTCAAAACAGAACCACAGAAAACCTGTTAATTTAAAAGTAGGCAAAATCAATTCAGTCAGTCGGTACAATGGTATCTCTGATTACAGGTGTTTACACGAGTATTATCCCACAAAAAGACAAAAAGGTTCAACCAACATCTTAATGGCGTGATGGGCAAATGTAAACTGAACACCAGGTATTAAGTGGAGACTTAATTCCTCACAATGCCGATGTTTCTTACTGCTGAAGAATTCAAAGAACATGCGGATGAAGGCATTCTTAGTCAATCATGTCAAACAACAATTTATCCGCAAAAGCACCGCCAAGAAGGGGTGCAGGGTGATGCATAAAAATAAATTTGACCACGTTACGTTACATCCATTTCTCATTAAGCATGTTCACAAAGTACATTTATAATCAGAATGTATGTTATGTGTACTGCATTATCCACAAATAAGGATAAAAGAGGTGATTAAAGACAGGAATCTTTATATTTTAAAAATCCAACAACTTGATCGTCAAGTTAAATGGATTTGAACATATATATTTATTCAAGTTTCTGTTTCAGCTCTGTTTACAAAAGTACTGAGAATTCTCCAGCATACGTATCAGCGTTTATATATATATATATATATATATATATATATATATATATAAATATATATATATATATATATAAATATGTGTGTGTGTGTGTGTGTGTGTGTGTGTGTGTGTGTGTGTGTGTGTGTAGTTATATGTCTACCTTTTGCGTCTTAAGCTTTCACCGCCCCAATAAAAAAGCAATGATAGTTGCGTTTGCTCATGAAAGAGAAAGCGAATGAATTGACTTGTCACCAGACTACTGAGTTAGATGACGGTGTATTTGGATTCCAGACGGGGTTTTTCAAACGGAAGCTTTGTCTTTTGTATGTACTTGTTTCTTTTGATATACGACTTTGCAGTGCAAAACTTGTTTGCATTGAAAGTCTAAATTGGTGCTGATGTGGTATTTCGCTAGAAAAAAACCAATAAAAGACATCTAGTTTATCATGTAGAGTAAGTGCTGCATCCAACATCACCGATTCTCTAAACCTTTGGTTTTGAAAATCTAGTATAAATACTTAAGCGTCTTTAAACTTTTTATCATATTTGCATCAAGCAAGTAATGGGAATCTTTAAGAAAACCATTTGACCTCCTCCTCCTCCTAACAATACCGAATGCCTCTTTTACCCAAAAAGTACCGAAGGGCTAGGACTTTTCAACATAACTAAAAATACAATAGACTGTTGCAAAATTGCTAACAGGTAAGATAAAAAAACTATTCATAAAAGTAATTGAGCTACTTTTACATTACTTGTAGTTGTAGCAATATTTTGATGGGGACCAAAATGAGCTTTTTTAAGAATGGTACAGAGATTAATTAGTGTGATTTATTCAAGTTACAGAAGATAAACAATTACACAAATGGAGGTATCTAATAATGAAAAGAAAGCACAGGTAACAAGTTTTGTAGACACGTATAGGCCAGGATAAAAAAGGTCACTCTTAAAGAACAAACTATTCAGACCGTTGATAAAATTTAACGGCTTACAAAACACACACACAACAATAGCTTTAAAAGCCTACTGTCTGTGCTTTATAGACGGACAAACAAACTGACCACTTCAAGCCAAAAACGAAATTGCTACATTCCCTACACGAGTGGAGAAGGAAAAGATATCTACAGTAATTGTTTCCTTCATGTAGAAAAAGAAATAGTGCTCTTCTTTCTCGTCCGACGTGTCCCATCAGGGGTCGTCGTAGCGAACGCACCTTCTCTTTCTTGCTCGGTCCTGTGTTACGTCACTTGTCAGGCTGTCATATAATCCTTGATGTTGTCTGCTAGCCTGCGCTTCAGTTTTCCCCTTTTCCTTCGTTCTGGCAGGGTCATTCTCATACATTTCTTTCCTACATACGCTTCATTTCTCCGTTCTACATGGCCATACCACCTCAACCGTACCTCTTGCAACTTCTTGGAAGCTTCCCGACACCAACCCCTCTTGTTATTTCTTCATTTGTAACACGGTCCAGTCTAGTCACACCGGACCACCATCGCAGCATTCTCATCTCTCCTACGTCGAACTGTCCTGTTTGATTTTTAATTAGCGGCATTGTTTCCATCCCATATAGCATTGCAGGTCATCCCATGGCCTGCAATGCTATATGTTTCTTTGGTATATGGTTGTTGCATAACACATCCTTTGCCTTCCTCCAGTTGTTTCTTTCACCCAGCTTGAATTCACTTCTTGGCCTCCTTCTCAACAAAAGAAAATAGAGAAGCTAATCTTTCTTGAAATGTCTTCAATCAAATTGTATTGAAAATAGAGGATTTGTAGAGCTGGAGATGAATCTTAAGCAGGCAAATTGAGCTTCCATTTGGTTATCAAGAGTTGTTGGAGGGTTGCCTTGCCTGCTTTAGTCTAGCTTGCCGTACCTCAACAAACTGTTTACTTGCAACTGTGTCAAAATTTCTTATTGGGTACCGGAACAGAAGCAATATTGAGATATGAAATCTTCTTAGCACAATTTTCAAATGCTTTCATTAAAACAATAGCTTTCCAAAAATCGGTTTCCAGTGGCACATCAATGATCATGGTAAGATCACTTTGACTAGCCGCTTTAAAGGATTAAAATTATATGTCTTGTTCACTTTCTAGCTTTTTCTGTTCCCATTACAAGTGATATAACCAGGCTTAAATACAGATAAACTGAAGACATAGCATGGTGCCTCTGGTATTCTAAGGACCCAATAGAAATTCCTAATTTTATTTTTTCGGTGTGAATAAAAGCTAACAGAGGTATTTTCATAATTCTGTATGACAAAACCTATCCTACCCTGAAGGAACTTCTATATCATATTCAGTACTTACGCAAACTCATTTGAGTTAACACATTAAACAAGTCCGACACAGCTTCCAATCCCGTAAGACTTACGTTATTTTTAGATTGAGCCTTGAAAGTAGTACTAATGTAATCGAGAAACGAAACAAGTTGTTGCTATCTTTTGTTACCATACAGATTCAATAGACAGGTAGATAAAATCCATATAAGATATCATGAAGATCTCGTACGTTTCAAAATATTACATTCAGACAGAGAGAGAGGGGGGGGGGGGACAGCTAAATAAAGGCAGAAAAAGAGAGACAAAGACACAAGACAGACACATGGACAGAAAGAGACAGAAAAAGAAAGAGAGACAAGAGAGTCAGAAGAGGGCTAACAAAATAATTATATTTTCCATTGAAAATTTTAGCATTTTGTACATTATTCCTTTAGTTTTAATAATGTTCTTCACGCACCAGTTTGTACCAGGAAGATCTCTCACAATAAACTTCAGCCTGTAAATTTACAGCGATAAGAGTATTCTCCATACAAAGTGACATGGTGTCTGACTGAACTTAACAAAGTAGCTCCTTACTGTGCAAGACTCGCCCAGTCTATCTAAACTCTATAGCCTGTTCTCATACCATGCTACCTATCTAACTCAGCCGTCGTTCAGGACGCACCACATTGCTGACACGAGCTCGCCACTGGGTTTTGTTTTTCATTGCCACTCTCAGTTCTTCAACTGTTGCTATTCCACTATTCTGTTGCAGATTATCCACATACGTCAACTTTTTTCTTCCTCTACTTGGTTGCCTTTCAGTTGGTTGCCAGAGAACTAGATTGCTAGCAACCTCCTCTGGATGTCTGACACAATTACCAGAAAGGCGCATCCTTCTTTGCCTGACTTTACTTGAAAGTTTTGGAAGATTGCCACACAACTGAGTATTATTCATGTGTATATGTCATGAAACATTTTTGACCATCATGAGCGTCCTGGTCTAACATCCATAATATCAGAAAGATAGTAAGTCATAGATTTTCAAGAGAAGACTGGGTACTTTCTGTCAAAATAAATTGAAATAAGCCATCTAATGTATAATCCAAAAAATGTTTGGGGCAGAGAATTTTCCCCTTTACTTGCCATTTACCAGGACTGTACAGGCATAATAAATCTGCATTTTTGCAACACTAAAAGAAAATATCGCTACATGTCTGTGTATGAAAAGCAGTCAACCTTCAGCAGTACTCAATGGAATAAAATTTCGAGAACGTTTTGACAGCATCTGCAGAAATAGTTCAAAGCTTGGGATCAGTGAAAGTTATTAATGCAATATCCTAACAACTTGCAGTACTGAACACCTTTATTTTCCCAGAACTTCTGGTTTGAATTAGATTAGATAAATAAACAAAATCACATGGTCAGATGATATAATCAATTAACAGATCAGACAAATGCATTCTGGAATTTGGCAAAACATAGTATCAAAGAAATGATGCTTGATGCAGCACACATCACAGCATTATCATGTATTCCTACTATGCGAGTAATACAGTAATCCTTTGGTAGCTTTTTACTCAATATATTTAGCTTGTACCTTTGACCAAAGTCTAGAAAATACCTTTTAGGCTGTTACTTGGATTACAAAATATCATGACGTATTTCCAAGGCTTGAATATGACTTTTGCAAGATCTAAGCTTCTTCAAACTTGAATTTACAACCCATATGCTATAGGTCTGGCGGAAGCAGTGAGCCTGTACCCTATTACTTTTTTTCAAAATGGTGGGTTTAAAAAAACATTTGAATTTTGAAGTGTGAAAAGGTTCGATAGTTTAACAATATTTCAAATTTACATGTTCTCCGTTGCAAATGTTGTTATTTCAGATGTTGCTTATTTTTATTGCAATTGTGCAATTATGAATGCTTGATTGAACTTAAAACAAAGAAGAATTTTAGGAGGAGGATAAATACCTGGCGGAGAGCGTTATGGACTGTTGCAAATGGACTGTTGAGCTCTTACCGTCCACAATGTGAATACTTTCCAATCAAATTTTACTTTCTTTAAAATTCTGTTGTGCTCCCAGAAAATGGTGCAATACACAATATTTTATAAGGACACTAAAAATCTTGTTGTCAGCAAACTTTCATTTTCAGCCCTAAATTATTCTTTAAATATTTTCAATTTCTCAGGGTAACATAACTAAAGAAAATTGCCTTTTTTGATCGTACTTATTTTTGAAATATATACAAGAACAAAAATACTTTATAAGAATCAATGCATAATCAATATAAAATGGTTTGAAGAAAATCAAATAATATCATTTCAACACGAATAATCTGCTCAAGACCAATGCAATCTTCGGTTACATCGGAATATACAATTCTGTATTTGTTCATTCTTTCTTTGCAGTAATCTATCTATCTATCTTCCTTCTGCACCAACCTTTATCGTACAAGGCTTCCAGTTCCCCCTCACAGAGTTTATCATCGTACGGTCGATCAGTTTCACCATCTGCACTGTGCCATTTCATCAAGTCGCCACAGTAAGCTTTCCTTGTTTTAGTTTGATTTGGTTTTCTGGAACCTATTCGAAAGTTTTCCTGACACAAAAAGGCTAGAATTGCCTGCTTGCATTCCACTACTGTTCCTGCTCCTGTCTGTATCCTTTTCATAGTTTTAGACCTGTTTCATTGCAAATTGAAGCTCACTTTTCGTCCTTAAGCACTCACAGCCTTTAATTGTTCAAACAGTTCAAGGTAGAACACGAGATACTTAACCGATTTTCTTTTTCTCTTAAACTTTCCGTTATTCTCAGTAGCAGCAGTTAGAATATTTTCTATGTTTTTCAGCCATTTAGAAAGGAGGGATTGGCTGACACAATGCATATTCGTTAGTTCCTCTTGTGTGATACCAGGATGTAGTTTACAAACAACATTAGCTTGGAACTCAACAGTGTAACTCTTTGGTATATGTGATCCTCTTTTCGCCTGCTGTTAATATGAGTGGACTTGATATCGATCACGAATAGCTTTTTAGGTACCAATGAAACCCGTATCTCTCTATGAGTTGAGGCGATCTCTTAGAAAGATCGCCTCAACTCATCAGCATTTAACTTTTACTGGAAAAAACATTCATTTGTTCTGATCTCTATTTTTAAAAGAGTTGACGAAATGGATGTTATTAATCACAATTCGTGCATTAAAATGTCAAATTTTCGCATCTTCGCTCTGGTCTCTGAGCTTGAAAACTGTTCCGCCGGAATTCTGCTAAAAACTACAGTTGTACTCCAAATCTTCCAAAAATAGCTTTAATTTTCCCTCAGCCTTTCTTGACGTCATAAAATTCTGTTGATTCATCACGACAAAGGGAAATTGTTCAGTGACGGAAATTGGTTACATTTCACTGCAGTTAAAACATTTTTCGTAACAGCTTATTGCTTTATCAGATTTATCAGTTTCAGGTATTCTGTATCCCTTCTCATAAATTTCGCTCAAAATCACAACCATTTTGATGGATAGCTATTTCACCGGCACTCGACTGGATCAAGCTGACAGCACAGGAAAACTGAAGTCAAATTTGTTTTATCAATACTGAAAACCAAAGAGAGGATCAAAAAAGCCTGCCAATAGTTGTGACTGGCTGTTTGCTGCAATAAAAGACGATGCTTAAATTCCTTTTTGTCTGCAAAGAGAAGGTGATAAAAGTTGAATACAAATTAAGCAGGAGATGCTGTGTTACTGCTTAATCACAATTAACAATTTTGCATGTAACCTTGAATTGTCTTTTTGGGTGAACACGATTGGTGCGAGGCTTTTCTCTGCAAATATTGGCTGCAGGTTGTGTTTTCTTTCGATTAATCTTACAGGTGCCCGGCCCACATTCCTGGCTTCACAGCAGCATTTGAAAGTCACGAACTTAAATTTCTTGCTATCAACATGTCCTTTGTAAATTGAGGAAGAATTTTATGTGAATTGAAAATTACTTTGAAAGCAGCAGCACGATAGCATTCGGAAATCGTGCCTTTAATTTGATTTTGTGGAGAACTGCGCTGTCCAAATAATCTTATTTGCTTTCAGAACAAGTTCAGAACGAATCAACAATGGTGCTAATTCGCTTGGTTTGTCTGTACTGAGGCTGGAAGCAAATTTCTTTGTTTGTGCTGACGGACGACTCTGACCTCAGAAAGCAAGGTTAGTCCATCAGATTCCATGAAAGCTTACCAACGGAACCTTTTCAAAGGCATTATTTGTGAGACATCAAGGAATATGATTGATTCGCAGGGCCCACGCAACGATTTGAAAAGTGGAGGGGCCACACGAGTTACTATCTAAGGAGGCCCCACCATGGTTGGGGCCGACGGGCCAGAAAATTTTTGAAAATCAGGGTGTCTTCATTTTCAAAACAATCAACTAAAGCAAACAAACTATCTGACACGCGTGTTGCATATTGATGAAGCGCATTAAGCAATTAACACTTTTAACACTTTTGCTTTGCAAAAAAGTGAGGGGGCCATGGCCTCCTCGGCCCCCCCCGGTAGCGTGGGCCCTGATTAAGACTACAAACAATCAGCAGTCAAAGAAACAGAACCTTCATGTTTTAAACTTTACCATCAAGTCAAAAGGAAAAATTACTCTTAATCTCTAAAATTGTCATCCATCTCCACAAAAAAACCCTTTTTTTTGAGTAAAAACCCCTGTAAATCTCATATTTTGTTTTGTTTCGCATGAGGTGACCAGTGATGGCGCGACTGGCACCATCCAGCTGTGTCCACCTTGAGAAGCATTGCAGGATCGGGTCCAGACAGGGGCTGAGTACTCGGCAGTTGAACACAGAGCAAGAGCAGTTGTTTTGATTGTCATTGGATCTTCTCCCCATCTGGAGTTTGCAAGCTTTTCGATTGGTTCGTTTCTACTCCATAGTTTTTCTTTCCGTCTTTTTGTTGTTAGCACCTTGTAAGGAATTAGGAAGTCTTCTTCCCCACGACAAACCCAAATTGACCTAATGTCCAGGCTCACTTCACTAAAAAAATTCTCTTTCGTTGCCATATATATATATATGCTGTATGTATATATGCTATATATGTGCTGCACTGATGAACCCACAAAGGGCGAAACAGTACTGTCTGTAGATTGAGTAATTACGCTCCCTTACGAAAGTTTGGTTGAGCACTCTGTCTGAGATGGGAACCTGTCGTTTGCGTAATGCGGAGCTCACTGCGCATGCGTGGTTTGAGCACTCTGACAGGATCCCACAATAACTCTTTAAGTTGTGTTTGCTCCGGCAACATGGCGAGAGAGTTATGTCTCAGAAGCTCTGTGCTGCACTGATGAGCCCACAAAGGGCGAAACAGTACTGTCTGCAGATTGAGTATATATATATATATATATATATATATATATATATACATACACATACACATACACATACACACATATATATATATATATATATATATATATATATATATATATATATATATATATATATATATATATATACAAACACACAAAAAATATTAAATAAAAAAAAATATTCTCTCTTTTTGTACAAAAGGTCATTAGAAAGGGAGGCCATGTCGGAGGATTTATTTTTCTGCTTGTCTCATCTGAGAGCGAGAGAGGGTGNTTTTCTTTCGATTAATCTTACAGGTTCCCGGCCCACATTCCTGGCTTCACAGCAGCATTTGAAAGTCACGAACTTAAATTTCTTGCTATCAACATGTCCTTTGTAAATTAAGGAAGAATTTTATGTGAATTGAAAATTACTTTGAAAGCAGCAGCACGATAGCATTCGGAAATTGTCCCTTTAATTTGATTTTGTGGAGAACTGCGCTGTCCAAATAATCTTATTTGCTTTCAGAACAAGTTCAGAACGAATCAACAATGGTGCTAATTTGCTTGGTTTGTCTGTACTGAGGCTGGAAGCAAATTTCTTTGTTTGTGCTGACGGGCGACTCTGACCTCAGAAAGCAAGGTCAGTCCATCAGATTCCATGAAAGCTTACCAACGGAACCTTTTCAAAGGCATTATTTGTAAGACATCAAGGAATATGATTGATTAAGACTACAAACAATCAGCAGTCAAAGAAACAGAACCTTCATTTTTTAAACTTTACCATCAAGTCAAAAGGAAAAATTACTCTTAATCTCTAAAATTGTCATCCATCGCCATAAAAAAAACTTTTTTTTGAGTAAAAACCCCAGTGATGGCGCGACTGGCACCATCCAGCTGTGTCCACCTTGAGAAGCATTGCAGGATCGGGTCCAGACAGGGGCAGAGTACTCGGCAGTTGAACACAGAGCAAGAGCAGTTGTTTTGATTGTCATTGGATCTTCTCCCCATCTGGAGTTTGCAAGCTTTTCGATTGGTTCGTTTCTACTTCATAGTTTTTCTTTCCGTCTTTTTGTTGTTGTTAGCACCTTGCAAGGAATTAGGAAGTCTTCCTCCCCACGACAAACCCAAATTGACCGAATGTCCAGGCTCACTTCACTAAACAAATTCTCTTTCGTTGCCATATATATATATATATGCTGTATGTATATATGCTATATATGTGCTGCACTAATGAACCCACAAAGGGCGAAACAGTACTGTCTGTAGATTGAGTAATTACGCTCCTTTACGAAAGTTTGGTTGAGCACTCTGTCTGAGATGGGAACCTGTCGTTAGCGTAACGCAATGCTCACTGCGCATGCGTGGTTTGAGCACTCTGACAGGATCCCACAATAACTCTTTAAGTTGTGTTTGCTCCGGCAACATGGCGAGAGAGTTATGTCTCAGAAGCTCTGTGCTGCACTGATGAGCCCACAAAGGGCGAAACAGTACTGTCTGCAGATTGAGTGTATATATATATGTATATGCCAACATTCACCAAACCTTGAATGAAAAAACAAATTGCCTCTCTTTTTGCAAAAGGTCATTTGAAAGGGAGGCCATGTCATGGGAATTATTTTTCTGCTTGTGTCCTCCATCAGCGAGACACAGGGTTTGTGATTTCAATCCATGTGCTGGTGAGGATAAAATTTCTCAAGGAAGTTTTTAGTAAGCATGACATGCTTCACCCGATGGGTATAAACTTTATTCATAAGCAGACTGCAAGAGCATCAATGGCAACATCAATGTTAATTATAGAATGTTTTTCATGTCATTCATCATATTCTCGATAACTGCATCAACGTTGCTACATTCTTCTAATAAAAGATGCAAAAGGATATTTTGTAACCCATGGTCTGTTTTATGTCTATCAAAGTAACCACCCATTTTTTGACGGCTTAAAATAACTAGATTAAAATATCAGCTATTTTATATCTAAAATCCACTGCTCTTTGTTTTTTGATTAATAAATTGGTAATTATAGTTTTAAAATTACTTTAAAGAGGTATTCATAAACATCTTCTTATTGTTTTTGAAATGTTGAAGTCTACCTGTTTCGAAGTCGACCTTTTTAACAAAGATTTAAAGCCAAGCCCATAACTGCAAGCTCATTGACTACACCATTGTCCTTTTTTTTCCTTTTGGTCTAAACAAACCAGAACTTTGTCCTTAAGGGATCATTTAGAGAAGCTCTTTTACTAACGGAATTGCTTTGTCGACACCTTATTTAGGCCCCAGTTTCATTAAAAGCATAAAATTACACAAAACAAGCAAGCACATATCAAACACGTGGCTTTTATTTACACGTAAAGCACCAGAACTATCTTGTACTTTGTCAAAAATGACAAATGTTTGCGCACGATATTACAATTTTATCATGGACGAGGTACAACTACTCTAAGGCCAATTTTAGCATCTACACTTGTTCAAAGTACAACATTAAAATATCTCAAAATTGTACCAAAGTTGAAAATATAGCTACTTTATTTCATAAATTTCCATTTCATAATAGGAAGCCTATTTAAGTTGATCTCCAATTTTAATAGATTTCTAGTAGAGTTCACAATCTCCAGTCCTAATTTTATAGCATCATTTTCGAATTCATGTTTTACTTCAGTCCTAAATTGAATCATTCTTAATTCCAACTTTACACCATTAATAAAAATTCAAATATTTCAGCCTTAATCAAACAACATCATTGTTGGATATCCTTCGACTTGTTTTAATACTCTTTATTGCTAAAGTATTTTCCTCATTTTTCAAAGTTTTTATAGTTTTTTAGGCTATATTGTTCTATCCTTATATTCAAATTTCAAAATTTTGTTCAACAGGACAAACATTTTTAGCAATTTTCATTGCATACACGGTATTATATATAATGTGAACCTGAAGATTTTATCCCAATAAATATTCNGCAAGAGCAGTTGTTTTGATTGTCATTGGATCTTCTCCCCATCTGGAGTTTGCAAGCTTTTCGATTGGTTCGTTTCTACTTCATAGTTTTTCTTTCCGTCTTTTTGTTGTTGTTAGCACCTTGCAAGGAATTAGGAAGTCTTCCTCCCCACGACAAACCCAAATTGACCGAATGTCCAGGCTCACTTCACTAAACAAATTCTCTTTCGTTGCCATATATATATATATATGCTGTATGTATATATGCTATATATGTGCTGCACTAATGAACCCACAAAGGGCGAAACAGTACTGTCTGTAGATTGAGTAATTACGCTCCTTTACGAAAGTTTGGTTGAGCACTCTGTCTGAGATGGGAACCTGTCGTTAGCGTAACGCAATGCTCACTGCGCATGCGTGGTTTGAGCACTCTGACAGGATCCCACAATAACTCTTTAAGTTGTGTTTGCTCCGGCAACATGGCGAGAGAGTTATGTCTCAGAAGCTCTGTGCTGCACTGATGAGCCCACAAAGGGCGAAACAGTACTGTCTGCAGATTGAGTGTATATATATATGTATATGCCAACATTCACCAAACCTTGAATGAAAAAACAAATTGCCTCTCTTTTTGCAAAAGGTCATTTGAAAGGGAGGCCATGTCATGGGAATTATTTTTCTGCTTGTGTCCTCCATCAGCGAGACACAGGGTTTGTGATTTCAATCCATGTGCTGGTGAGGATAAAATTTCTCAAGGAAGTTTTTAGTAAGCATGACATGCTTCACCCGATGGGTATAAACTTTATTCATAAGCAGACTGCAAGAGCATCAATGGCAACATCAATGTTAATTATAGAATGTTTTTCATGTCATTCATCATATTCTCGATAACTGCATCAACGTTGCTACATTTTTCTAATAAAAGATGCAAAAGGATATTTTGTAACCCATGGTCTGTTTTATGTCTATCAAAGTAACCACCCATTTTTTGACGGCTTAAAATAACTAGATTAAAATATCAGCTATTTTATATCTAAAATCCACTGCTCTTTGTTTTTTGATTAATAAATTGGTAATTATAGTTTTAAAATTACTTTAAAGAGGTATTCATAAACATCTTCTTATTGTTTTTGAAATGTTGAAGTCTACCTGTTTCGAAGTCGACCTTTTTAACAAAGATTTAAAGCCAAGCCCATAACTGCAAGCTCATTGACTACACCATTGTCCTTTTTTTTCCTTTTGGTCTAAACAAACCAGAACTTTGTCCTTAAGGGATCATTTAGAGAAGCTCTTTTACTAACGGACTTGCTTTGTCGACACCTTATTTAGGCCCCAGTTTCATTAAAAGCATAAAATTACACAAAACAAGCAAGCACATATCAAACACGTGGCTTTTATTTACACGTAAAGCACCAGAACTATCTTGTACTTTGTCAAAAATGACAAATGTTTGCGCACGATATTACAATTTTATCATGGACGAGGTACAACTACTCTAAGGCCAATTTTAGCATCTACACTTGTTCAAAGTACAACATTAAAATATCTCAAAATTGTACCAAAGTTGAAAATATAGCTACTTTATTTCATAAATTTCCATTTCATAATAGGAAGCCTATTTAAGTTGATCTCCAATTTTAATAGATTTCTAGTAGAGTTCACAATCTCCAGTCCTAATTTTATAGCATCATTTTCGAATTCATGTTTTACTTCAGTCCTAAATTGCATCATTCTTAATTCCAACTTTACACCATTAATAAAAATTCAAATATTTCAGCCTTAATCAAACAACATCATTGTTGGATATCCTTCGACTTGTTTTAATACTCTTTATTGCTAAAGTATTTTCCTCATTTTTCAAAGTTTTTATAGTTTTTTAGGCTATATTGTTCTATCCTTATATTCAAATTTCAAAATTTTGTTCAACAGGACAAACATTTTTAGCAATTTTCATTGCATACACGGTATTATATATAATGTGAACCTGAAGATTTTATCCCAATAAATATTCATAAATAGATAATTAGCATAAAAATTGTGTGAATGAAGCTATGTTTGGGAGCAACTTGTAAAATTCTCGGAGTGACCTCCCCTATGTGTAGGTTACCAAACTGGGATCAATACACCTTTTTAAAAACAAGGTGTACTGGTAACTTATGATAGCTTCTAACCGTAATAAAAATGAAAAACTTTTTAAGAAAAAACCTTTTGAAAAGACCTGAATAAAAAATAAAAGAGAAACCAAAACTATTACGGTTACGAACCATAGAAGGCATAAAGCCAACAAACTTATGGAACTATTAAAAAAATCAGAATCAAATCTTGATGAACCCCAATACACTCCTACGTTAAAGATTTCCACAATATAGCCGTCCAAGAAAAGATTACAGTCGTAGTAAAATTAATTACTACAATTCATCAGTGCATTGTTTATATGCCATTCAAAGGCTATACTGATGACAGAAATAAGGCTTGCAGGTTGATATTTGTCAGGATCAGATGGACTAACTGCAATCATGAAGACAGATGCAACATTAGAAATCCCCCAGGAAGATGGAAAGCAGGAATAATATTACTCAGAAGCATATTCTTTCGAAATAACTATCAGAATAGAATATGGACCAGAAGCTTAAGATTGATCAAACCAAACAATAACTTAGGCAATCAACTTTAGATTTAGGATAGAACAGTCCAGAACCGTATCAGTCTTCGATGAGAAATCAGGCAAGAAAATACTAGTAACATTTTAAGAAAAATTAGCGAAAAACAATCTAGGGAAAAGATTACACCTTTCCTCAGAGAATAGAAAAACTCTGTTTGAACATTTTACAAATGGTGGAGAAGACACTGACTTGACAAAGTTGAAAATGCTACCGTTAAATCCCACAAGCATCTCATTTTTAAAGTCTTTGAGAAAAAAGAGATTCATAAATTCGCTCAGCATAGTGAGATTTAGCATTAAAAATTAACCTCTTACATACATTGCTACCCTGCTGACAGAAACCCTGAATTTATCCGTTCCATCAAGTTTCAACTGAATTTAGAAATGATTGCAATAAGACATTACGGAAAAACAATAAACATTAAGGCATTTAGGGTAACGAGGTCTGACTTTGTAACTATGAAGAGTACAAATGTTTCAATACAAACCTGTATCTGTTCTGTGTGTTCGGTTAAATATCAGAAACTAATTTGCTGAAGATGAATCAGATAGTCAACAGCAGTCAGCCAAACCAAATTTAAAAAATCTTACGATAATGTAGCTTGTCAACAAGTCTTGAAACAGTGCCCCTGGCCTCTACTGTGACTACAACATCAAAATACCCAAAAGGAAGCAAAGATGAAACTGTACAATACTAAGGAACAAAAATAAAAAAGAGATCTAAAAGATAAGGTTCCCCTGAGTCTGAGTAAAGAAATCCTGTGGAGAAATCAACAATCTGTATAGGATCAGGGGCAAAAGCAAAGTTGTAAGTAACCTTTCCACACCTTTCAGTTCTATTAAAATGAGTATAACAGATTACGCGATAAACATTGAACTCACCAAAGTCAAATATGTTGGGAGTATGATTCTCGTCCAACGACGTATTAATGGAGTCTTATACTATCTAAAAAAAACAGCAAAAGTAAGAAAATAAATAGATCGACACAAGAAAAATAGGAAAAAAGTGGTTTGTAGAAGAGACATTAGATTCAAGGTTTTATACACTAACAGCTGGAAAATCTTTTCGAGCATAGATAGGAAGACCATGAATATGAGTTGTAGAGGGTATTCGAAGCAAGGATAAATGGCTGCATTATGAAGTTCGTTATTTCTAACACTGTCACCTACGCTTCTATCAGGAAGCATTACCATATGACAAGAGTAAGGAGAAAATATTTCACAAAAGAAAAATTGAAACAGGTCTCTAACATGACCGAAAGCGAAGAAGAATGTACTTTCAGAAGATAACAGGGTTTTTGGATTTGTGTAGAGACAGTACTACCACATATTGGATCAACACTACTAGATGTACAGGTCCGTTTTGGGTTCGAAATTTCTTAGCATGTACGGATATAGAGAGCCATTTTTCAAATTGAAATTGCCATCAAAAATAGACTATTAGAGTGACGACTAACTGACGTCTGCTGTGACGTGAACGTTAATAAGCAGAAAGACAGCAGACACTATTTACTATACATTCCTCTCACTAAAGAGTTGTGGTGATGATGCGACACTACGACTGATATTTTTATCAAGACATCATACCTAGAAGGTTGCCAACCAAAGCTAAAGAGACCATTTTCCCCACGACAGACGACCCTGCCATCGTCATAATTGCTACATAGAATTTTCAAAACTCCATGTTGCAATTGTGATGTTTTCATTAGGAAATCAAATAGCTTTGACAAAGTTTGAAATAGATGCACCCTGTAATAAACGCCACCTTCCAATAGACGCTGTAGCCTAAAAGGCGTCGTTTGTTGCAAAAAACTGAAAGATTTAGAATAGCGGATAACTGCTCTGTCTATTCTTTTATTCGTCAACAATACCATAAAAAGGATATTTTTTAATAATTTCCCTTTGAATTTTACATATTAATTCAAAATAAACCATTCATTTTTTATTTTTACAATTTCGTCATTAAGAATCATTGCTACAGGCCTTTTCTTTGTTAGTGCAATAAACCCTGCGTGTACAACATTGCCAACTTCTCGTTTGCGCTTCCCTGTGACATTTAAAATCAGACAGTTTTCCTATTTCTTTTAATAAGCGCCGCGGGGTATAATAGAGAAAATTGGGTAGTCTGTTCGCATAATGTTTCTTGTCGCTTTGCTCTAAGACTAATTCTCTGACCTAATTTTGACCATAATTTCTATTCTCTTTCAAAGTTTGGATTACATTTCTGCAAAGCAATAGTATCGTAGGCTTTTGCTTCGCCTTCTTTTCTTTCTTTTTCTCTTAGAAATTTCGGGGGAAATCTGTAATAAATTTTCTAATGACCCTTTCTGTCGGATTTCTTGGATCTACACCGCTCCTCATTGATATGTCTGTTACCAGGAGGTGCTCCTGTGTTCTTCTTATCCAGGGGTGTAACTGATGATGGTTGATGTATATTAGTTGTTTGAGGTACTTCATAGACTCCAAGTTACAAAAAATACGAACCTTTGTAAAGGGGCTGCTTCTCCACATCTCTTCCTCTTGGAAGAACAGTGACCTTATGTACCAGTTGAGCATACGAGTCTAAATAAAAGTGGTGGAACTAAAATAAACTTAGATGATTCTCCATTAGTCTGAGATAACAGATAAAAGTAAAAACCAAATATGACAATCTCTAGTCAAAACCTTCCGAAAACCAGTATGACTGTAGAAACTAAAAAGTACAGTGTCATACTTACTGTATCAATCAATAAATTTCTGTAGACTACAGTGACAATAAATTCACTGTTGGTCAGTTTCATCTTTTGACAATTTCACTGTTTTTAGTTTTATCAATTTATCAGTTTATGCAGACAGAAAAGCAATAAAAGACGTCCACTACACCAACATCATTCTTCCCGGAAGAGGCTACCATCTAGAAACAGCTTTATGGACTCAACACAGCCTCTATCAGCACCTGTGAACATAGTAATCGATAAGAAATGGTTGGACCAGTGGAATGAGGATAGCATAGGGGATTAATCTCTTACACGGGGTATTATATCAACCCAACAACTTGCTAGTGAAAATAATCTACTCTGGACGACCTGGACGACCTGGACAACCTGGAAGACTCTTAACCGATTGCGGGCCTGACATTGGAGATGCAAAGTCTCACTATTGGCCTTGCGTATGAGCTCCACCGATGCCTGTGAAAGTATCGAGTAGCAGACTATGGAACATCTCACCACCTGGAACCTTGCGCCAAACTGCACCCCCGACGACCTTGCAGAGCCAACAAATAGTGCTATGGCCTCTGCCATATTTTGGTCAATGACGATTTGATGATAGTTGAGACTCAACGAAGAGAGATTTATCAATTTTAGTTCTGGATAAAAGACACTGACTAAAGGCACAGAGTGTCCGCATCCTTAGCAATATAGCACAACTGTAACGAATAACGAAAGCTCACTACCAGTTTAAGTTAAGACAACTAACAGCTTAGCTGAAAGAGTAAAAGTTACTTAGAAAAACTTTCCCTGTCCACACAAAAAATTGTTCAAAATAAAATCACAAAAACCTCTGTAAAAATCAGTTCTTGTTTCTTTACTGAGTTTCTCCTGTCCTAAGAAATAAGAGTTACTATCGACCAGAAAAGAAAGTAAACATTGTGCCTTCAGCATTTTTTGCCAAGTATATCTTGATATTTGTAATTTTTTTCCACAATCTACGTTATTTTACACGTCAAAAAGCAAAAACAATGGAACAGTAATAAGATTTATTTTATGTTGTATCTCTTTGGTTCAGTTCCTTCAAATATAATGTCTTTAGCAATCCAAATACCCTTTCTCTGCATTTTAGTACATTTAATCTTTACAGAATTCCCTTTATTTACGTCATGATAATTTAGAGCCATTTGAGCTAACATTACTCATGGCATGATATTTTAAGGTGGTCAATTACACGATTCACGGTATATGGTTTAAATATTCCCTTTAAAATCAGGTTTGTTTGCATAGAAAAATTCCTCTGAATTTTTAATTGGTCCAAGTGGCTTGAATGAGAAATTACAACTGAAGCGACAGTTTATCGTTTGGAAAAAACAACAATACAGCTTCTTGTTTGTTTTTTCCGACTGACTTGCTGAAACAATTGCAGGCAATATAAGGAGCCTTGTTGTCTTCGAAGCAGGAAGAACGTACTGGATATAAGTAGTCTTTTATAACTCTAAAACGGAAGACTCATCATAGAGCAATTATGACCACATACCCCTATGGAATCAAGTATGAAGATTGACATCCTTGTTAAAGGCTTAGGAAGATGTTAGCCTTCAAAGAAACAAACCAATTTCAAGTGAAAAAGGCATTATCATCAGATTCCTAATCGAAATTTTAGTATTCCCCCTGATATAAAAACCATTAAAAAATTAACTACGTAAAAGACCACCTCTGCTGATTACAACTTTCACCAAAATTTGAAATGGAGAGACCCCTTTTAAAAGCTGAAAATGAGTAACTTTACTTTCTAGGTTTAAAAGCAAAACATCTGCTCTTAATTCGAGTTCTTTTCAGAAAATGCATCTGGGTTTCGTCATCAAAAGCTTTACAAAAGCTTCACACGTACACAATGCTATACTTTACTCTGAAATGCAGGCAAAGGTAGTTTCAATCTAAGATTAGTGAAAGATAAGGACCTAAACTTAAGAGGTTAAATAAGAGTTGGTAATGATTGTGAAAAAATGTGAAATTTAGTATGGGAATTAATAGCTTGTTTATTTGGGTCGAAAGCTGTTTTCCTCCTTCTGATTGGCCAAGACATTGGCTACAATAACAATTGATTCCAGCAGTATTTTATGAATGAGAAAAACAAAGAGAGAATACACCTTTCCCGAGATTTTCTTCTGCTGCATGAAAACGAGGCTGAACTTGCGAAAAAAAAATCAAAATAAACTATTTCAGCATGGAGGACGCACAGAATCTTATAAAGTTACTGCTGAAAAATGTTGATGAGAAAATCAATATTGTTGTTATGAAAGAAAAAAAGAAATTGAAGTGGGGAAAAGATCTTTTAAACTTGCCATTGTTTACAATAAAAGAGATAGAAAAGCATCGTTTAAAGAGTGGTAAAAGAGGAAAGTCGATAGTAAAAACAA
>RDPX01000011.1:2620691-2633340 GCA_003991215.1 Morbakka virulenta | reverse complement strand
TATACGCTAAACTGATACCTCAACTAATTCGATCTTATATTTATATAGATGTTCTGGATACCACAGTGAGACGTGGAAGAGCACGAAAAGAATCAGGAACTAATTGGATAGCTTTCATCAAAGAAATTTGAGAAATATTCTTGGAATTACAGGGCGAGACAGATTTACAAATGAGGAAGTTCTGAGAAGAACAATGGAAAGGCCACTGCATTTGATAGTTGAGGAAAGGCGATGGAAGCTAAGAGGGCATACTCTCAGGTTGCTTACGGAAAGTCCCCCACACCATGCAACATCTTGGAGACCAATTTCAGGAAAAGGAAGACGAGGCAGGCCAGTGAAAACATGGCAAGCAACTTTTAAAAAAGACAGAGAGAAACGGGGTATGAAACGCATGACACTCAAGCCTTGGCGAGAGACCGAACGCGTTGGCGATATTTAGCTGTCCGATGTCCCACCCAGGACACGAGGAACTAAGATCTAAGGTAAGCCGTGGATACTACAGAGCCGTTCCAGGTAAGCTGACTGACACAAGATTTTTCTTTTGGGTAATAATTGATATTCTCCATTTGTGAAATGTAAATTTTCTTAATATTTAGCAAAACAGTGTCTTAATTATTCCATCAGAATCTATCTTGTAAACTTACTCTTGGCAAATGACTTCGTTTTACTTTTTAAGTGGTTATAATTAATGCATGTCAAACAGTAAAAGGAACAGTTTGGACACCAGTTTCATTATTTATATCTTTAAAGACTGTTTTCTCCCATCAATCATTTGGATTATATAGGACAAAGAAAAGAAAAATATATCCATTATCATGAATAGATTTTCCAGATTTTCTAAATTTCTATTTCCTCTCCTTCAATGTATTTTCGTAATGCAATTACACCTATACAATTTAATAACCATAAGGTTCATAAAATGTAAACAGACAGAGTAGATTAAATACTGGCCTTTTTCTTTATTTATAAACGCGTATATCGGTAGATACATACGTAATTACGTATTCATTTTTGGTCAATGTGAAACATATGACTTGAATGCCTTTTTAACAAAACTCCCGAGTCCTCACGATCGTGGCATGCTTCACGAGGGTGTTCCATGCTTTTAAACCTTCTTCAATCAAATTTTTTCAAGTATTTTTAACTTTTTTTCTTTCGTGGTATTCCTTAACCAAATTCTCCCGAAATCTGAATTTTTGGGCAATTACTAATCCAAGAGTTGCTCGGTTGAGTGAGTCTATACTAGCGAAAACGTTTATTCTAGAGCACTCTGTTTAAAAGCATAATCTTTCTACATTTTCGAAAGCATCAGGTAAATAAGTATTGCTCTTTCGTTTTGCCCTAAACGCTTTTGTACTTCCTTCCTCAGACCTGACATAATTAACCATGCAACATTAAGTACCTGATACATTAGTTCGAAGTTATTCTCCGAAACCTTGGTGACAGTGTTTTACAACAAAGTGAAAAAAGAAACTTCTCTCGAGGCAACCTAGTCATTTTGGCTATTGAAAGTTTACATGACAAAATTTCATCATCAAGAATAATAACGCTGTCTACAACTTTTAGTTAATCAGGACTATATGGACTGGCCTAAGATCAATAGCACAGGGTATTATGAAGACATCTTCAACACTTGATCTTCATTCTGTCTAACGCATACATCAAAATATTTATATTCTCAAGAACAACACATAATTCAGTTGAGAAAATTCTTTCCAGCCCTTTCTGCATACTTAAAAATAGCATATTTCAAAGCCTTTTAAGATGTTCAGTTCTATGGTAGAAATATTAACACTTGTCTCATTTGTGTTTCTTCTCTTGTCCATAGGGCCAATTATCTCTCTCCATAATATTAACCTGACCTTAAGAACAAAATTTCGGAAATGATAACCAAGTAATTTGGCTAAAATAATTCTGGAAGGAAACCCTTAAGAAAAGCCAGTCAGTGACAGGATTTCAAATAATATTGATGAAGAAAAGAGACCTTAAAACAAGTCTTTGGTTAACCCCTCTGTTTATAGCAAACACATCACTCAAGGGCTTTTTTTATTCGTGCACAATTTCTTATATTCGATTAAGTAGCCTGCCCTATGTTGAGTATCCTTTTTAAAAGACTTCTACCCGCGTTGACTACTAGATTAGTTGAAGTTGACGCCTGCATAGGCTATTTTCAGGTCAATAGCAAAGTACCGTACCCGGTATTCTGACTGATGCTTTTCTGCAGTTGCTTCAAAATCAAAACTACATTAGATATGGTACAACTAGGAAAGACCCCCAAATACCACCACATCAAGTATGGTACTTTCTAGGACCCATCAAGTACGTTGATAATCTAATCATTCAGCTTTAGGCAATTCTAGAACCCACACATTAAAACAAAGAGAAGTGTTTTGTGTGTGAGAGAGGAGCGGAGAAAGGAGTTTTTACAAATACAACTAAATCTGGACAGCAGACGTTCATGCGATGCCTTAAGTAAAGAGTACCTCACATTACTTTAATTATTATTTCAAGATTGAGCGTTTAATTGATGGTTTCAGCGAGTATAGCTACAAATATAGCTTAACTGCAGTGAAATAGCACAGGGATTTTTAGTTTTCTTTTACCTCAGAACATCACATTAAATATTCCTCGTCCACGGAATAAAACGACATTTCCAAAGAATAAATGTCCTTAAAATGACAACTTTTTGGCTGGAAAAATATTTGTATGTTTTGTAGTCAAAAATCTGATAAAAAGGCCAAGGCTGTGTAGACAATGAAAAGAATAGTTTAAGAAAAGCAAGATGACATTATTTCTTGCCGAGTAAGAAATCTTTTTAAAATGAGAGGAATTAAGAGTAGTTATCATCTACACGGTCATGAAGAAAACAGTTTAAGCTTCAATTGTCAGCACTCCTCCTAATTTAGCATTTGATTATCTTTTTTGAAAAATGAAGCCCAAATTGAGGATTGCATAGCTTCTGATATTATTATGTGGTTTTGAAAATTATGCACCAGAAAAAGATGTCCCAAAAAAGCCCGTCAAAAATTGTTAATTAAAGTACAGTCAAAAGGGAATTTCATTCCTTTTAACAGTCCACTGGTAAACAAACCTGACATATAAGCAATACTTAATCGAGAATCAAAGGTGTTATCAATAAAGAAGTTGATTAGAAGAAATCTGAAAAAAAGTCTTGACTTTCTCTCCCTCTCTTCTGATTTTAGCAACGATATATTTTCTGGAATGGAAATATTGCCTTATGCTTACTAATTATAATACCAGTCAGGAAGACGAACACTTTTCTTGAGTCAACTTAATCTATCGTATATTTCTTTTGAAAAATCCCTTTCATTAACCAATTACCAGTTGCACACTTTTCTCAGTTAGATTCTTCCTTCTGCTCCACCAGAATTAATGGACATTGTTTATTTAAATTTATTGGAAATTGAAAGTGAAACTCTACACAGATACACAATGTCTCTAGCGTAAGATATAAAGTTCTTGGCATCAAGAGGCATGTGTAAACCACAGATCCTTATTAGATAGAGTCAAGGTTTGCACAAAAAGACAGAAAGGATTTAATAACTTTAATGAATAGATTGGCTACTACTGGTGCACACAGAAAAGCATCTTGGGCATTTTTTATATAAAGAACCAATGGCACACCAAGACCAAAGAAACATGAATTCAGTACAGGCAGTTCGAATAATTATTGGCTGGAAATATTTGAAAAGCTTCTTGTCATTGGACAGTTAAGGAATATCCTAGTCAAGGAACTGATAAAATACGAAACTGCTTCAATTCAACTAACATTGTTTTGTCTCATGCTCATTAAAGAAAAGACTTCAAAGTGCACATGACCGAGTGTAAAAGAGGTACTTCTATTTCTGACCACTTCCAAGAAAAACCACTTTGTGTTGTTGTTGGAGGTAACTACAGGTTAAAGTTTCGCATTCGAGAAGCTGAACGTGCAAAAAGAGGAAGTAATGAAATGAACTAGATAATAGACAACTCACGAATCACATCAAGAAACACATGCTTTTTCAAAACAGTATAAAAAAGAGATGTAAGAGCTTTATCATGTTATGAGTCGTGAGCTTTTTCCGACGTACGTTTCGAGAGACAGACTTATACGTTTCAGAGGTTCTTTGTCTTCATAAGTAGGTCTATTACCAAGGTATAAAACAGCAGTATCTACTCATTTCAGTAGCCTGATGATGGGAGAAGTATCTCTCAAAACGTAGCTCGGAAAAACCTCACAACTCATGACATGATAAAGCTCATACATCTATGGCTTCCCCTGAGTCCATAAAGTTCCGAATTTGCAAGATTATTAAGGGAAGTATCAAGAATGTTACTCAACATGCATAACAAAATAAACATTGCTAATTTTATTTTAACAGACTAGCTAAGAAAATGCTGAACCAGGGCATGATAGGTGTCTGCTCTGATAGTTTTACTGATCTTCAAAAAGCAATTTGTATCACACAAGTTGAACAGAGAGAGATTGATCCCCTTAATTGACAACACAAGAAAGTTATAGATGTAAGAAATTTATCATCTATTGAGCCGTTTTAAGAGATACTTCTCCCATCGTAAGGCTACTGAAATGACTAGGTACTGCTGGTTTTTATTCCTTGGTAGTCCGGACTTACATGTGGACAGGGATCCAATTGTTTCGAGGAGTGGTGCCATACGTATGTTGTGTTTGGTTTGTTTGTTGTGTTTCCTTCTTTTGTGCTGGAAGCCATATTTCTGGAATGGTGTAAGATATGTTGTTGATGTGATTGCCGTGCCGTAGGAAATGGATTGTTTCTTTTATTTTTCTAGTTGTTGTATTGATTTCCTTTAGACAAGGAAATCAACACAAGGAAGTTGATTTTCATATATCTATGTTTACTTTTACCACGCTATAATAACATTACAACCAGAGAAACTGATATTGTAAAGTATTGACACTGAAGTTGAAATTATGTGCCTGCATCTTATACTTTAGTATAATTTACTGGAGCTGTTGTTGAAAAGTGGAACGACTTTGAGACATCACTTTATTCCAATGCAAAGAGGAAGGAATAATTTGGGGTGGTCCATGTCTGCTGCACTACACGTTATCAATGCATTGCTTGTTTGTGTTTCAACCAGTGGCTTTATTGTTATTGAAAAAAATGGGGTGGCTGAAATTTTTATTTAACAATACAGACATTGTTGAAAGGTTATTTTATCTTAAACAAGATCCTACCAAAATGGACAAAGATAGAAATAAACCGCGTGTAGATTGTTGTGTCGCTGTTGTACACAGAAGAAATAACACGATCTTTAAACCTTGTTAGGTACCAGCTCTTTTCAAGAAAAGTCATTTAACAGTGAAAAGTTTTCATCAACGCATGGTTCTTTTAGAAAGCACTTACAGCATGTCAACTACCTGGCCTATATCTGGTGCAATACAATACAGCCATTACATGATCTGACATCTCTAGTAAGGCAGCAGTGGATTCAAGATGATACGGGTACCTTACGTTTTGACTTTTTGGCAAGACTATCTGCTCCATATGCCGGTCTTGAGTTCACTTAATGCAACTGTTACATCAACTACTTGATCAGACACTGTGCATGTAAAAGAAGATTTCATCTGTACAGATGCTTGTGGTTGTTTTTAAACTTCATTTAGAAATTAGAGAGCAGTACATAACAGACATCGATGAAAATAACAAAGGATTGGTGAAGATGTATATTTTAATTAATTATTCCTTTTTTTGGTCCGTCAAATTGGATGAATTAATGACAGAGAATGCACAATTTCGGTTTTAGATGATTAACGTTTCCCTGCCAAAACAATAAACTGACTGTAATGGGTTTAAAATCAAAGGAATTTTTAAGAAGAAAAACTAATTTCAAGAACTACACCTGTTTATTCTAGGTAACTCATAAATAGTTTTAATTCGTCATTCAACCAAAACATTTCTACAGTTTGGGTTGCAAAGAAATACCCTTCTTTGGTAACAGCTAACAAGCTACAAAGAAAACAGGGGCCAGCAACAGGAAGCTCAACTTCCCAGACCAGTGCATCAAAACCTTCCTCTTTGCTACCCCAATACCATTGGTCATTGAGCCAGAGGTGTTAAAACGAGAGACAAAGTGTCATAACAGGGCTGAGAGAAAAATAATGCAAGTGCTTTGATTGGCACTACAGGGTGAAAAGGTCGCGTACTTGCATTTGATAACCGTTTTATCGGAAGCCCATATCATGCACCTGATAAACTGACAAGATCCAGGATCTGGCTTCAGAAGAGTCAGTAGATAAATAATAGGAAACCTTAACATTTGCTCCCCTGATTTCCATGTAATCCTTGATCGCACAGAGGTAAAATGTATACTTCCATGGGTGATAGCCATAAAGCAATATGTTTTCTCATGATATGAAATGTATGTGTGCAATATAAACGCAGCAAACACATCTTCTAGAGACTGTTAAGATCAAGACGTTTGAAGTTTTGGACCTTCAATTCATTCCTCTATCACAGCCCTATTTTTCTCAAAAGTCTTAAAGCAAACTTTGATCACAAAATCATAGTTTGCTGTGAGGCTAAAACAGACCATTGGAATTGGTCTCTAAAGCATGGAGCGATATGGGTACATATGTCTGACAGATTTTGTAACTTTTAACAACTTACTTACTTAATCCTCTTACAGTTGAGTAACACGAAAGGCCTCTACCAGAGTTTGACAGTGACGCCTATTCTTTTCACATATCCGTACTTAGCCTCATCTTTGATCCTCTCTCTTGATTTCTTTCTTCACAAATCTCTTCCAGGTCTTCTTTGTTCGGCCTCTTCCCCGGCCTCCTAAAGGCATCCATTGCATGGTATCCTAAAAATTGTCAATTCCTCCATGCTAAAAAACATGTCCTGTACAACGCCATCGTCGGCGTCTGATTTCAAGTGAAAGAGGATTTGTGCCTGTTCTTTGATAGACTTCATGGTTTGATATGGTATTGAGCCAGAAGATGACTCTAATGACTTGCTCCGTTTTCTGTTACTGTTGGGGGCCCTGTCTCCATGTCCCACTTGAAATGTGTTTTCCTGCACTTTAGCTTTTCTTTATTTCTTGCGATTATCTCGCCTTCTCCATTGCTTACTTGACTGTCTGCCTGACCGCCTGTCAGTACTTTGCTGATTCTGTAAATAGTATTAGTTCCTGTGTTGATACCTTAGTTTCACCCTCGACCGTCATATTGTCAATATAGACCCGTTTAGCTGACCTTGTCTCCTTCTTGATCTACTTGTATAGCCCTGTNGGCTGAAATTTTTATTTAACAATACAGACATTGTTGAAAGGTTATTTTATCTTAAACAAGATCCTACCAAAATGGACAAAGATAGAAATAAACCGCGTGTAGATTGTTGTGTCGCTGTTGTACACAGAAGAAATAACACGATCTTTAAACCTTGTTAGGTACCAGCTCTTTTCAAGAAAAGTCATTTAACAGTGAAAAGTTTTCATCAACGCATGGTTCTTTTAGAAAGCACTTACAGCATGTCAACTACCTGGCCTATATCTGGTGCAATACAATACAGCCATTACATGATCTGACATCTCTAGTAAGGCAGCAGTGGATTCAAGATGATACGGGTACCTTACGTTTTGACTTTTTGGCAAGACTATCTGCTCCATATGCCGGTCTTGAGTTCACTTAATGCAACTGTTACATCAACTACTTGATCAGACACTGTGCATGTAAAAGAAGATTTCATCTGTACAGATGCTTGTGGTTGTTTTTAAACTTCATTTAGAAATTAGAGAGCAGTACATAACAGACATCGATGAAAATAACAAAGGATTGGTGAAGATGTATATTTTAATTAATTATTCCTTTTTTTGGTCCGTCAAATTGGATGAATTAATGACAGAGAATGCACAATTTCGGTTTTAGATGATTAACGTTTCCCTGCCAAAACAATAAACTGACTGTAATGGGTTTAAAATCAAAGGAATTTTTAAGAAGAAAAACTAATTTCAAGAACTACACCTGTTTATTCTAGGTAACTCATAAATAGTTTTAATTCGTCATTCAACCAAAACATTTCTACAGTTTGGGTTGCAAAGAAATACCCTTCTTTGGTAACAGCTAACAAGCTACAAAGAAAACAGGGGCCAGCAACAGGAAGCTCAACTTCCCAGACCAGTGCATCAAAACCTTCCTCTTTGCTACCCCAATACCATTGGTCATTGAGCCAGAGGTGTTAAAACGAGAGACAAAGTGTCATAACAGGGCTGAGAGAAAAATAATGCAAGTGCTTTGATTGGCACTACAGGGTGAAAAGGTCGCGTACTTGCATTTGATAACCGTTTTATCGGAAGCCCATATCATGCACCTGATAAACTGACAAGATCCAGGATCTGGCTTCAGAAGAGTCAGTAGATAAATAATAGGAAACCTTAACATTTGCTCCCCTGATTTCCATGTAATCCTTGATCGCACAGAGGTAAAATGTATACTTCCATGGGTGACAGCCATAAAGCAATGTGTTTTCTCATGATATGAAATGTATGTGTGCAATATAAACGCAGCAAACACATCTTCTAGAGACTGTTAAGATCAAGACGTTTGAAGTTTTGGACCTTCAATTCATTCCTCTATCACAGCCCTATTTTTCTCAAAAGTCTTAAAGCAAACTTTGATCACAAAATCATAGTTTGCTGTGAGGCTAAAACAGACCATTGGAATTGGTCTCTAAAGCATGGAGCGATATGGGTACATATGTCTGACAGATTTTGTAACTTTTAACAACTTACTTACTTAATCCTCTTACAGTTGAGTAACACGAAAGGCCTCTACCAGAGTTTGACAGTGACGCCTATTCTTTTCACATATCCGTACTTAGCCTCATCTTTGATCCTCTCTCTTGATTTCTTTCTTCACAAATCTCTTCCAGGTCTTCTTTGTTCGGCCTCTTCCCCGGCCTCCTAAAGGCATCCATTGCATGGTATCCTAAAAATTGTCAATTCCTCCATGCTAAAAAACATGTCCTGTACAACGCCATCGTCGGCGTCTGATTTCAAGTGAAAGAGGATTTGTGCCTGTTCTTTGATAGACTTCATGGTTTGATATGGTATTGAGCCAGAAGATGACTCTGGTGACTTGCTCCGTTTTCTGTTACTGTTGGGGGCCCTGTCTCCATGTCAGGTGGTGTATCTGCTGGCTCAAAATTGGCCTCGGAGTCTGGGTCATTCCAGTTTAGACCCACTTGAAATGTGTTTTCCTGCACTTCAGCTTTTCTTTATTTCTTGCGATTATCTCGCCTTCTCCATTGCTTACTTGACTGTCTGCCTGACCGCCTGTCAGTACTTTGCTGATTCTGTAAATAGTATTAGTTCCTGTGTTGATACCTTAGTTTCACCCTCGACCGTCATATTGTCAATATAGACCCGTTTAGCTGACCTTGTCCCCTTCTTGATCTACTTGTATAGACTGTATAAATAAACAGACATGCGGTTCTATTTGCCTTGATTTTGCCTGATCTGACTTCTTTTTTGTGTCTTTCTTTTCACTATTCCTCTATCACTTCTCCCTGAATATCCACTTTTCTCTCTTTCTACGCTTTGCTCCCGGCATCTCTTTTCCAGTTTCCGGTATCTGCTGGATGAATGCATTAGTGGTTAGCTCCAGTTAGTACCTAACCAGCCTGTGTCTGTTTTCTAATTGGAAGCTTCTCTTCACCTGGGGATCTTTTAGCTTATCCACATCTAGAAGAGACTGCCGCTGCACTGCTTTCTGAGATTTCTTAATGTTTAGCTTTACTCTTGCTACCAGTAGAGCATGATTATTATTATTAATGTCAGCACCTCATAGCTCAAACATCTTGCAGAATATCTCTCCATCTTCTGTTGATAAGAATGTGATCGATTTCGTTCTTGGTATGACTATTAAGTGAATTCCAGACCCACTTGTGTATGTCTTTGTGTTAGAAAACAGTCCCACTCATGAGTAAGCTGTTACCCTCGTACAGCCTGACCAAACCAAACACTCTTCGTTGTTGTTACTGCTGCCACATCTACTAGCTCTAGTCCTGGACTCCCTGCCCGTATTGTCGCTTCCTACTATTCCAATGAAATCACCTATGTCAAGTAAGACATCATGTATTGAGGTGTTCTATGTCGCCTCCTGTAGCAGGTCATAACAAGCCTCCTTTACTACATCCTCTACCACTTCAGCAGCTGGATAAGAAAGGATAACTGAAAGCTTTGCATATGAGGAGTTGAATCTTGCTGAAACGAGTCTCTCATTGATGGGTCTCTATTCCGGTATGCTTTTGTGTACTTCTCTGTTTATAATCAGAGCCATTCCTCCGTCGTCTTACCATAATCTCTTTCTTAAAGGAAGATGTGGTTACTAATAGCTTGTTACTTAATTCCAGTCCCTCTCCATCTGGTTTCTCTAGCCCCGAACAAACATAATTTCTAAGTCTCCGTCTCTCTGACCGGTTGAATAAGTCAGGTGGTATGGTAGTGTATACGAACATTCATAGAAGATTAATGCCATGAGGCAAAAATATTGCTTGCTAGAATTTCCCTGGCCTCTTCAGGACATGATAACAGTAGCAAAAAAGACAGCTTTATTAAATCTCTTTGAGGAAAAATTATGCGTCACTGAGATTTGCGGGGGCAATCCTGCGTGATGAAGAAGGTCAGCCAAAAAGCAACGACAAAATATAAGCACTTGACATGTCAGACAATCTATTCAGCTGGGCAGAACCCTCAGTATCAAAGTGCTCGAAGATTAAGATAAATTTGCGTCCAGTGTATCCAGCCACGTAGCCCAAGAAAAAACTGCCCCCAGAACCCCTAAACACAATCAGCTCAAGAATCATAACAAACAATAAAATCAAAATAGAACAACTATTGATAAGGTAACTGTTTATTTTTAAGACCCCAGATTAAAATTAGACACTTTTGCAAAAGAGATAATCACCTTACCTCGACAAAGGTGGGAATTTTTACAATTTTACAATTATTCTCTTTAATTACTGCAGTTTACATTTTACTCGACTAAAACCAGCCAGCTTGAATGAGAAAACAGAAGTTAAGTGGTATTTTATCAATGACGAATACAAAAAAAGAAGGAATCAATATTTTAAAGTTCTATTCCACAATTAGTTGATTTGAGGAACTATGTTACTAGTAATCTGACGATTTCCGGAAATGAGCAAACATAGCGTAGAGAGGTGCTTGAGCAGACATAGTATTTCAAGGGAAAACGTACTTGAGCTCTCCTTCCTGAGCTGAAATAGAGGGTGTGCCCCCAAATAAGCAAAATCCATAAAATTTTTCATCAAATTCTGGAAAGTTCCGGCTAATCTTGAGGACCCTTTTGCACTTAGCCTTCCGTTTGTGTACAAACATTCCCTAAAGTTTCGTTTATCCCAGTCGCTTTGAATGAAAGTCACGCTCTTTGCAAAAGAGCCTGCAAATGAGTTCTAGGGCTTTACAGGCATCCTTGCATATGTCTAAAGAATTGCTAATTTTTCCAACACGTTCGTCTTTGGGGATTTTTACTGATTTTTATATGCTCGCTGCTTCTATTTTACACTTTGTTTGAGGGTTGTTTTGGTACACATTACCCTTGAGATACCCTGTCCAAAACATCTGGGCAGTTCAAGTCCAATTAAAGTGGTACTCACTCAACGCCACAATTCCTGCTGATTAGTCTCTCCCGAAATAGCTCTCACCTAGGTAGTCAAATGGGGAGCCATTTGATGAGTGTTGGTTGTCGCTGTCTTGGTGGAACCACTACTCATCTCGACATATCCTTCTGCGTCGTCCCAAGGATACTCAGGACTTTCTCAGCGGTGCCATCTAACATTCCGTATTCAATACTTAAGCTCTCATTTTCATATTTCAAACTATATGGTTCGATGATGATACGTCTGGAGATAGCTATGTAAACTCAGCACTTCATTGAGAGAAACGGCATCTGTTACTTGATTTTTGCTGTTTAGATGTCATAAGAGTAGAAAGGTAGATCTATCAGAGAACCAAACATGATCCAAGAAGCTTTAAATATCTTCATTTGTCTCACAAAACTATTCAAATATTCTTACTCGTTTGCTCATGTCCGCTTTCCTAAATTTTTGCTGTATTTCAATTTAGTAGGGACAAAATCAGAACCAGAAATCACCAAAGAAGAATGTGGATTTGTAAAAGATAAAAGTATAAGATATGCAATATTATTGTTGAGAAGACTTGTAGAACGATCAATTCAAGTGCAACGAAGTCTATATTTGTGTACACCTATATAAAGAATATGTTGGATCCAACTTGTCAATAGTGGGCAGACACCACAGAAGGGCAAAGAAAATTTATAAGTCCTATTATACAAAAAGAGAAGTTTTAACAAATCATAATGACAGCGATGATCCAAGAAAAGAAAACGAAAACAGAAGATTATGCATGAAAAAAGCGATGTTACATGCTACAAGAGATCATAGAAAGGGGGGTGCCATGGTAACCTACGCTTCTAATGGGCTTAGTACAGAGAAAGAGAGAGAGAGAGAGAGAGAGAGAGAGAGGAGAGAGAGAAATAGATAGATTGATAGATAGATAGATAGATAGATGGATAGATAGATAGATAGATAGAAAGAAGAATAAAGCGAAAACCTGGGTTAAGAATATC
>RDPX01000011.1:2538342-2616954 GCA_003991215.1 Morbakka virulenta | reverse complement strand
GCTCCCTACAAACTGGATATTGCTGCTTATTCTTACCTTCCTGGTCTCAGGATTGTACAATATTAAACCTTTCTGTGTATCACTATATCCCAAGAATACACACCTAACACTTTTGGCATCCAAGTTTTTTCTTCTTTCATCTGAAATGTGTACATAAGTGTGAAATTCAAATGTCTTGAAACTTTTCACTGAGGGCCTCCTATTTAAAAAAGCCTCAAAGGGTACTTTACCTTATACTGCTTTAGTAGCATCCATTTTGTAGATGCATTGCATTCTAAAGACATTCTGCCCAGCATTCCTATTTAAGGTCAGCATTGAATGGGAAAGACTTCACAAGGGTCCTGTTTTTTGTTGAGCAACTTGATGCTGTTATGGAATATAGGGCATGATCAATTGCCTTTGAATTCCTGTCCTGTGTGAAAACAAGTCAAAGTTCTTGTTTATGTATTCACTGTAATTGTCAGAGCCAAGTACCTTGTGAAGGATGTAATTAACCATAAAAATTGGGTAAAAACTTGGGTGCAGTGAATGATGAAACAGATAATTGATAGAGATTTTTTGAGACAGTAATAAATTTAAACTCCACAATCAGGATACACACTATAAATGTGATTAGTAATCTCATAAGAAAACATAAGAAAATAACAAATCTCATCTTTCTTTAAGAGTCTTTACATTATGTCATTGCATAACAAGTCCATAGATCAATATCAGCTAAAGTTACTAATTTTGCATGACCTTTATCTAGTTATTGAAAGCAGTTTCTCAACATAAACATCTCTTTTTGTCAAACCACCAGCTGTTTGCAGGGCTGTTAGAATCTACTAGATGTTGTCAATTTCTTTTTCTTCAAAAAGTATTGAGCTTGATTGAAGTCAATGCATAACTGTCACTTTCTTTGATACTTTCTTTGTCTTTTGTCTATGAAGGCTGTGGTGGCAATGCAGCTTTTTGTAAAGTCATTGTACGGAAACTGATAGTAGACTTGCAATGAAGATGGTATTATTGTTCATTTCTATAATTGCTAAGGCTTCTGCTTCCAGGGTACTGGAAACCTTACACTTCATTTTAACCTATGCCATATCTAGTAGAGATGTATTTCTGTTTGCTTTGGGTACTATTACAAATCTCTATGTGCTTGAACAGCCATCTGAAAGGTTTGCAAAAACCAGCACCAGGATAAACTTTCAGTCTAATTGAGCTGCTTATTGGTTTGATCATCATCTCAGATGACAGACTTCAATTTCTTTACTACTTTTCTTCCTCATTTAAGTGTTGCAACTGATGTTTTATCTCTCTTGATACTAAGATCTAAGCCATCAAATCTTAAATCAGATCTGGTTTGAAAATCCATCAATTGAGTTTGGCCAATTATATCAAATATCTATCCCAGAGTTTTTTCCTTCAGATTTCTCAATTGTGGGTTTTGTATGTTGATCAAAGTTCAGTTGCTGAAAATGTGCAAGAGTGGTTTGTGGTCAATTACAACTGTGATATTCTGGCAACCAAATATGAAGTAGTGAGCCCTGTTGAGGGTTTTAGCCATGGTAAGTGCCTCACCTTCTATGGGTGGATATCTTGATTCTCCAGCATGGGTGAATCTGCTCCCTACTAGGGATGCCCTCCACCCTATATTGCAGCAGAATGGGGTAGCTGTACTGCAAAGGCATTGTTTCTGAAGTACACAAAAGCTGATCCCTTCCTTTGACCAATCTGTTGTGATGCATGTTGGGTGGTTTTTGTCAAAAATCTTGATGGCTTCCTCCATCTCTTGTAAGATTTTGGTCTTTGATTCTTCAAATGCAGTGTTCAGAGCTGGGGTCCATTCAAATGGTGAGTTAGGTTTGAGAAGATTGTGGAAGGGTTGCATTTTCTCTGCCATGCTAAAGGTGTTTGTTACTTGATTAATCAAACCGAACCATGATTGGATGACTGTGATGGAATTGTATGTTGGAAAGTTTCAAATAATGTCTGACAGGTGTTTGGCATGGTCAGACATCTGGAAGACCTATTTTAAATCTGGTAGATTCAACATCATATGTTCCAAATTTGTATTTGGCTGGGTTCAATGATATTCTGTGCCACCCACAGATGTCTAACCAAGCAGCAGTCGGTTGGAAGTTTTCTTCAAGCATACCTGCCCAGATGAAGGTGTCATGAATTCATTTTGTTTTATTCAGAATTTAAGAAACCAGTTCATCATACCATTGTGTGTATTGACCATCTGAGGCAATGTATCCTTGGGGGGTTGACTTATAATGGTACTGCACCCATGGGGGGGATGAAAGTGGTCAAATGCTAATCTTCCTCATGAATGGGTACACTGTGGTACCCGTTCCATGCATCTAAGACAGTTATGTTTTTGCCACTAGGAACTGACCATGTTTGGTGGAAGGGAAAGGGTATGTGGTGGGTTTCATATTTAAGCCAATGAAATGTAAGCTGCAAAATAGTCTTAAAATACCTTCATATTGATACATAATGAAGTACAATGCTAACTAAAGTTCAGACTCATCTAAAGTTGTTGTAGTACCAACTGAAGACTGCCGTATCTAAATGTGATTGAAGACATCCCAAATCGGTATGTGTTTCTTTAACTGATAGAAACCAATTACAAACAGGATATAATAAGCCTGTATAATGTTTTGTATAATCTCCAAACTCAGCCAGAAACCTCAGCTTCAGATAGTGGAACTATATAAATGCCCCCTTTATTGGTCTACCCTGTAAAAATGCGGCTTTGATATCTATTGTTTTAATTGGCCATTTCTTGTTCACAACTATTGCTAGTATCATATGTCATTTTTGTAGCTGTTGGTTTGTTTGTTTGTATCACTTCTTCAAAACCCTGTATCACAATTCTTGCTTTGGTTTTAGTTAAACCATCAGTGACTTTCATTGTGATTTCCATTTATACCAAACACTTCATTGCATATTTAAAACAAGAGATACCAAGCTTTCATAAGTTTGATTTTTTTCTTGAAAATTTTTCTTTCCTCCTATATTTAATTGGTCTATAATGTGGCACTTGTGGCATATTAGAGTGACATGAATTAAATACCAAGTAAGGTAATTTTTAAGATTGATATATTCCAAAAAACTAGCACATGCTTTCCAAAATGTGGATGGTTTTAGATTACTCTATATCCTTAAAATGGAATATATTTTTTCATTCTTGAATTTAATCAACTTCAATATGTTTCTGCTAGCAGCAGGGTTTGGATTAACACTTCACATTTTGCAAAGCAGTTTTTGAATTTTGAGAAAAAAATGTGATTTTGTTTTTGAATGAATGCCCCCAATTGCCAAGGAAAAAAATATGATGCTACACTTTCTTTTGGATTGCACTTTGTGAATAAACTGCATGAACACTCACCAGGTCATAAATACCCCACCCCCCCCTTTAAAACTTGATAAAACAACAACTTTGTAAACTCAAAAATATTTTTCTCCCAGCACCTTTTTCTCAATCAAGGCTATTTCACAATTAAGATCACAGCCTGGTCCCTGGGTCCAGTCCAAATTTCTACCCCTGAGTTCTCCCACTAGGCAAAAATAATTCAGATCAGATCCAGGATCTGCACAAAATATAAATCATCCCAAACTTCCACTCAAAAGGTTGCACACAACCACTCTGTATGATCAGAAATTAATTTTTCTTCTTTCCAAGCTGTGATGATGACAAAGAAAAGGAGTTGAGCAAGTCTTGCTTTTTTATATACAATTCAGTTCAGTATTCTGGATCTGACAAGATCTTGACAATACAAAAAAATGTGTTTTGCTTTCATTGTGAAATTTTCATGCATGACATGAACAAACATCAGGGGAACAATACTCTCACTTTGTTTTCTCTGCAACAGATTGAGTGGGTTATTTTGCAAGCAATCACCATGAGTTTCAAAACTAATCTTCTGATCATGCAATTTTGTTGTCCCTGAATTTTTGTCCAGCAAAATTTAAAAGCAATTTTTATTGCCACCAATTACGTTCTATGGCCTTTTCAGAGCTGAAAATGCATTTGCTTCAGGGGCTCTGCCCTAGCCCTGGTGGGTGGCTCAGAATGCCTCATGGTTCCCATGACAACCACATCCACCAGTTGTGCTAAAGCCACACTCTTCATATTTTTGGTGAAGTATTTGGAAACAATAATTTGGACCGTGAGCTGAACATTTGTTAAGGTTAAAGCCCAATATTATCCACATTATTGTAATAGAAAATATCTTGCCTGCCATCTTGAAATATAAGAGTGTTCAAACTATTAATTGAGTCAATCATCAATTCAGTACAAGTGTAGCGATTTGTCCTTTTACTTCATGTATCACACATAATTGCTTTGTTATCATTTTCCCTCTCCCTGGTACCCATTGTTTTCTTGTTAGTTAATTTTCCTTTTGTATTATCATGTCCCTATTGTTTTGTTTCCTAGTAATGTGTAATTAGTAACACCTCTATAGCATCCTTTAGATATTAAGTAGATTTTTTAGTTGAGGTTTTCAGGTTGTGTTTTTAAAATAAGAATCTTTCGATCAATAATGATGAAGTAATAAATGGAATATATTTCTCATGCCAACTGCAAAGATTTTATATTTACAAATTACTACATGGAGCACTTTCATTGCTTAAATATAGGATTGTTTACATCATAATATCCTATACAAACATATGAATGTAACAGGATATGCAGGGTGGCAGTGCATGAGAACGAGTAAGGATTCAGGGATTCTCTTTTGGCAAATTTATTAATCTCACAGACTTGAAAGTGAAAATAAACGGGAGCACTAATGTCTTATCTTTGCCTGCGAAACAGGTCTGATGTCTCCTCTAACCAAGCTAACACAGTGCTTTACTGACTTCAGCACACTGACACTCAGCTAAATATTGTGTGTAGCTAAATATAAGTTAACATCAAAAACCAAATACCCTGCCCTTAATCTAAAAGAACTGCAAACATCTGTTCTGGATGAATTATAAAACCACGGACAATATTCTAAAACACTCCAAACCTAAAAAAAAGTTAAACACTATTGAATTAAACTAAAAATGTAGGTCCAGTGACCCTGTCACATGAAGGCATGGAGACTGTGACCATTTATGAAGTTTTGATGTTCTACCATTGCTGGAGAGAAACTTAGTCCTCATCAATATTCAACTATATACATCTTTGAAGCATAAATGCTCTGTTTTCAATATTGCATACAAGCATTGCAATTAAATCCTTATATGTTTTATCACTGTTCAACACACCCACCATGAGTATAACATTTTAGTGTATAACACAAACACATTGCATGGGAACCACTTGAACTTGTAGCCTCACACCATTTAGGATGGAGTGAGCAAATTTTGTAGAATCTGATTTTTATTTGTGGCTACTCTTTTTTAAACATGCTTCATCAAGTGTTTGTTTCTGGTAATTCTCACATTATGTTTTTGACCCATTCAAAAAGTACTATATTACAATTTTAATTATGAGGTTTTCATGCAATAGATTGCATTTTGAAATGCTCTTGAACCCTCTCATTACTTAAATAACTTAGAGATCTACAAGAGACCTTGAGTAGTTTAGATTACTGGTTAACAACACTTTAAATTTCACTGGAGAAAATGTAAATAGTTTATTTTAGGCTTTTTGTCAAACAAATAAATAGCTAAGACAGTTTTAGCCCTACCTAAAATGGGAGCTATAAGGAGTGTGGAGTGTTGATGTATTGGTACAGGCTTTGACAAATTGCATATGTGCATATGTTATGTACTCCAAAACAAATAAATTCCTTTTTCACGTATAGAAATATTTTGCTCCAAGTCCACACAAGTACAAGGTTTTTCTATTCTTGGTGTATGCCTGGTGTGCACGGGTAGTTCGAAGGAAGTTTGTTACATGAAAACGAGATCTCATCATGAAAATCATGCCGATATGAGCTATTCACCTGTTTCCATTTTTAACAACTATCGTCTTATGTCACTTTCACGATCGTTGCGTAGTGAAAGCTATCTGACAGCTCAACATTGGATCAAGGCAAGATGGATGAAGGTGAACTGGAAGCACATGTATATACTGTCTTATCAACAGAGTACATTTGACAAAATTTCATGTACAGAAGATAATTTATTCAAGTATGCACACATACCATGGCTAATATTCGATTTTAGGCACAGAAAGTAACCTAAACCATATACATTTTTGAACTTCAGAGCATGCATTTATGATGACAAAATTTTCTGGTCGTTTTTTTTAGTGTATGTCTGTCTTTCCAAAATTACCTTATTTGGTATATAATTCAGGTTACTAAAATCTGTCACAGTAGGTGCATCATCAGTGTTTTTGTCCAGGGAAAACATACTGATAATTTTTTTGAAATAAATGATACAGGTGTTGTTTTGAAAACCTCTAGACAATAGTGCAGTCCTAAGTAACTTCAAAATTACAGAAAATAGTGAAGCTTGGCCACATTTGTGTTTTTTAGAAGCTTTTTGTATTAAACAGTTGTCTCCAACAATAAACATTGATGTAAAGGCCTCAAAAGAATTGCAGTTATTCACATAGTATTAAAAGGTATCTCTTTTGGATTTCTTCACTCCTGTTTTCTAGTAGCCTTTTGTAACTGCACAAAACTTTGGTAATATTGAGTTAAGAATGACAAGATAAAATCCTCAAAATACACTAAACAAACTTACTTTAAAATTNCAACAGAGTACATTTGACAAAATTTCATGTACAGAAGATAATTTATTCAAGTATGCACACATACCATGGCTATTATTCGATTTGTCAAAGTCTGTGGTGAATGAAACATATTTACGATTTTAGGCACAGAAAATAACCTAAACCATATACATTTTTGAACTTCAGAGCATGCATTTATGATGACAAAATTTTCTGGTCGTTTTTTTTAGTGTATGTCTGTCTTTCCAAAATTACCTTATTTGGTATATAATTCAGGTTACTAAAATCTGTCACAATAGGTGCATCATCAGTGTTTTTGTCCAGGGAAAACATACTGATAATTTTTTTGAAATAAATGATACAGGTGTTGTTTTGAAAACCTCTAGACAATAGTGCAGTCCTAAGTAACTTCAAAATTACAGAAAATAGTGAAGCTTGGCCACATTTGTGTTTTTTAGAAGCTTTTTGTATTAAACAGTTGTCTCCAACAATAAACATTGATGTAAAGGCCTCAAAAGAATTGCAGTTATTCACATAGTATTAAAAGGTATCTCTTTTGGATTTCTTCACTCCTGTTTTCTAGTAGCCTTTTGTAACTGCACAAAACTTTGGTAATATTGAGTTAAGAATGACAAGATAAAATCCTCAAAATGCACTAAACAAACTTACTTTAAAATTCATGTATTTAGTATTTTGAAATCTTGAAAATGTTTGTATTCAGATTTTTTTGTAATTTGTTTTTGAAATTGTCTGTTACAGATGGATTTTGAGCACTACATGAGTCAGAAGTAATAATTCAGCATTGTTTATGAAGACACTGATATTTTGGTAATCTTGCCTTTGATAATCCTTCTTGGTTTAAAAAGTCCTTTGTGTTAAATTTGTGATGTCTCTTGTCCATTGTTCAGTATTATCACTGGAAGTAAAGCATAATTTGTTCTGCAGAATATTTACTAATGTTCTTGTAAAATAATTTTCCCCTTGATTCTTATAATTATGTTGATGTTGTTCTCATATAAGATACAGGCTATGTTGGTTTTTTTAGTCTCTTCTATACTGTACCAATGACTGGCTAACTGCTGTTACATTTTGAGCCAGGATACCGGAAATGTATCTTGATTCCTAAAATTACTGTTGGGTCATCTGTTTTGGTTACTCTGAATTTGATCTGCTTTGATATTGATGAAACAGAATGGCATTTTCATGTAAGATAATTTTGAGCTTTTATATTTGCTAATGTGACAGGGTCATTGAACTTTGTTTTTTTATTAGCTCCTTAAGATTAGCACTTGGACAGTCATGTTTATTCAACCTACCTACCAATAGTTTTATTGAGTAGGTGCAGCTGAGAAAGTGCAACAAGTACATTTTCCCATGTTGTTGTGTTGTACTTTAAAAGAAGCATTTTCAGTTAAGTTATTTTAGTATTCTCATGAGGTAACTGTTATTGTTCCCATTTGTTTATCTATTATTCATTTGTTTGGGTTGTTTTGTTTGTTTACTTATCAGTGTTGAATTAAGCCTTCAATAAAATTTGCCTGGAAAAATCCTTGAATCCTTCTTGTTCTTGAGTAACTGGCTTGCGCCTGTTACATTTTCTGATGTCAGAAATTGGATTCAAGTGTAAATATCTGAGGGGATATATGAATAAATGGCAATGCTAATACAATGTCTATCTGTAACCGTAGACACGTGCTATTATAGCTGTCCACGCTTACTTCCGAGACATCTAGAACCGCGTGATGTATTTCAGTTTCTTAGTTTCTTTACTAGTAATTTTAGTACAGCCCTAGGTATTAAGAGGCCAATTTAGGAATCGTATGATGCTTCCTGTAGCCCTCTCATTGGCTCAGGACATCAGGCCATCACGAGTTCATCTCGCACCCTGATTAACAGCAGAGATTATAAATACGATCGCCTCATTAGTATTCCTCAGTCGAAGTACTTAGCTTCCATGATCAACACGCCTTTGTTGCTACCGCGTTTTTTTGTACACACAAAATATATTTTGAAGTAAACCAGACGTCTTTCGTATTCCTTGTCCGTGGAATTAAAAAGAACCTCCGGTCACAATTGGCGCAGTCGACATGATTCTGCAAAAAAAGAAAGGAAAGAGCGGTAGCATTTACAGACAACATGTCGTCAGAGGACCAGATCGAAGAGCTAAGAAGACAGATGGAGAACATGGCCAGTGCCCTTGCCCAATTCCAGACGGCCAGACCAGAAAGACCGTACGTTGTCGTCCCCAGAGAAAGGAAAATTAAGACGTTTACCGGACGAAAAGCTGAGGAGAACGTTACCCTGGAAGAATTTTTAGAAGATGTAGGACGAGCAATCCGTACAAGACATATTCCACCGGAAGACCAAGCCGATTTTGTACTCTCATACCTGGCCGGGCCTGCAAGGGAAGAAATCAGATTGCGACCACCAGAGACCAGGCAAACTTTCGCACAAATTGCGGACGTTCTGGAAAGCATGTTTGGAGAGCGACGTTCAAGTTCGCAACTTTTACGAGCTTTCTACAGCCGGAGACAGAAAGACGGAGAGAGTCTTCGAGATTTCTCGCACTCTTTGGGTATCATGGTCCAGGACGTCAAACGAAAGAGCCCCTCTGCTGTCCAAGATGCAGACGAGATCTTAAGAGATCATTTTGCAGACGGTGTCCGCGATAACCAACTCAAGAAGGAGTTGAAACGACTCATTCGTCAAGAAAGAAAATTGACGTTCATGGACATACGGGAAGAAGCCATGAGATGGTCAGAGGAAGACGAAAAGCCTTCAGCCAAGCCAAGGACCTGGGAGGTGAGCTCCTATTCGACCAGAGAGCCCGTAAAACCAGATACACAGATGGCGACGCTCGTAGCACTTGTCGAGAAGCAGCAAGCAGCACTGGACCAGTTGGTAAACATGCTTAAAGACGGGCATGTACAGCCATTACGATTTCAGCGAGGGAATCGACGAAAAAGGGACTATTCGAAGCTGACCTGCTTCAAATGCCAGGAACAAGGTCACATCGCCACAAGCTGCCCAACAGTGTCAGGAAGACGAAACCCAGCAAGAGAAACGGCGTCAAACTCCGACCCACTGCCACTGTGAGCCCGGTGACAAGTGGAACTGTGAGTGGCTCTTTTTCAAACCAGACATTCAAAGAAAGAACCATTGGAAGCTGTCCTGTTGCAGAGGTTACAATTGGAGGTTATCCTACCAGCTGCCTTCTCGACACAGGCTCAGAAGTTTCCACCATATCTGAGGAGTTTTATCGGCGAACGTTCGGAGACTCAACACAGCTCAAAGATGTCACCAATTGGCTGACTCTCACAGCAGCAAATGGCCTAAGTATCCCTTACCTTGGGTACGTGGAGATGGACATTGATGCTGTAGGGATCACCCTTCCCAGACGAGGATTCCTGGTCGTGAGCAATACAGCCAAGCCAAGCCAATCTGTACACGTCCTCTTGGGAATGAATGTCATACGGCTGTTAGCAGACGCAGTCACGTCAAGAGATCAAGAAGTCCAGTCTGAATTAAAAAAAAAAAGTTATCGCGACATCAAAGAAGATAAGTAGCTCAAGAGGCATAGCTAAGGTCGCAGGATGGAAACCTATCTTGGTGCCAGCACAGACGAGGATGATGATACCTGCATGTGGATGGAGTGGTAGCACAACAGATGGGACAAGCCTCCTCGTCGAGCCTTGCAGTGTGCAACAAAGAAATTCCATCATCATGCCAGCTACCATTAGCACAATAAGAAGGGGTATATTCCATGTCCCTATTTTAAACCTGGAGGAGCATGACGTTGTGCTGCAGCCCAGAACAAGACTTGGCATCCTTTACGAGGCATCAGTGGAACCAGGCTGTCCAGAGATCGAATTTAAAAGCATTGGATGGAACCACGATGTTGTTTGCCGGCGCATACAACACAAAGAAAAATCCAGCACAGATGGGCCATGCCCGGTTGATCTCTCCCACCTTCCATATTCGGACAGAAAGAAGAAAAGACCGAAAGACCTCCTCTCGCAGTATGCTGATGTCTTCGCCACAGATGATGCAGATCTTGGCTACACAGAAGTAGTCAAACATCGTATTCACCTCGATGACGACAAGCCAGTTGCCCAACCGTATCGTCGAATCCATCCAAACCAGTATGAAGAAGTAAAGTCGCACATTGGAAAGGTTTTGCAGAATAACATCATCGAAGAAAGTAGCAGTCCCTATGCCTCTCCAATCGTTGTCGTTCGTAAGAAGGATGGTGGTATTCGACTCTGCATTGACTACAGGAACCTGAACTTGAAGACAAAGAAAGACGCTTTCCCTCTTCCGAGGATAGACGAGTCAATGGATCCCCTTCATGGCGCAAAATGGTTCTCGGTAATGGACCTGGCCAGTGGATTTAATCAAGTAGCTATGGATGAAAGGGACAAAGAAAAAACGGCCTTCACCACTCCATTTGGTCTCTTCCAGTACAAGAAAATGCCGATGGGCCTTTGCAATTCACCAGCTACTTTCATGAGGCTGATGCAGTATATCTTTAAAGAACAGAAGTTCCAGATCTTGCTGGTCTACCTGGATGACATAATAGTGTATTCAAAGACGTTTGAGGAGCATCTAGAGCGACTTCAGATAGTATTCCAGCACCTCCGACAGGCAGGCCTAAAGCTCAAGCCAAGCAAGTGTACTTTCTTGAAAGAAACGGTCAGATACCTGGGACATCAGATTTCTGCCAGGGGAATCGAAACGGATCCACAAAAGATTGCAGCAGTTGCAAACTGGAGGGATCCCACCACTTTAAGAGATCTTCGCTCCTTCCTCAGATTTGCCAGTTACTATCGTCGTTTCATAAAGGACTTTGCAAAGATAGCTGGTCCGTTTCATGAATTGGTTAACTCCTGCCTTCACACACACAAGACAAAACAGAAAGCAATACCACTGTACAAGTTATGGACTCCCACCCCGGTCACACATGGATAGCCCAGCTCCATTGGAGTAGTGAATGAACCAGGAGACCCAAGCTATATAGCCAGACACCACTGGGCTAGGAAGTACGTTGAGGACCACCACTCCTGTAATCTGGGTGACTGTTCCAAGGGATCAACATTTTACCAAGTATGGAGGTGTCCGGGATGACTGTTTGCTGGAGGACAGAATCTCTGATGCTGAATGCGCAGTACAGGAACAGCCAGATGGCGAGGCTGTGGACAACTTGATCCTACATTTGGAGGGTGTGGGCAAAGGAAATGAAACTGGGGCTAAGAATACAGTGTTGTACTGCTGCAAATGTGACTAGTGTGTTATGGGAAGCCTTTGGGGAGCAGTTGACAGTGACCCAGGCCAGATTGAAGTTTTTCTCCAGGTAACAGGAAGAGAAAGAAACAGCACAGGACTTCACCCTATGCACTGGTGGTGTTGATTGCCTGAGTGGAGAGGCTAAGTGGAGGGGTGCTAGCAGATAAAAATGCCCTTTTCAGGGAGCAGTTCTTGGAGAACCTGAAGGACCCTTCACTGAGAAGAGACATTTAGTGGTGTGGTAGAGACCATTTGGGTGCCACCTTCTAAGAAGTGCAAGTACAAGTTGACTGGTTTATGGAGGAAGACTCACAGCCAAGACTGTTGGTGACAGTAAGGGAGGCAGCAGTAGACAAGAATCATACACCAGGTATTAACTGTTCAGAATTCATAGTTAGTAAGCAGATATTGACAGAGCTGATCTCAAGGCAGAAGCTTCTTGTGGAAGAAATGCATCACCAACAAGCCATTGATATCACATATTGAACAACAAAGGGAGATACTCAACAGGCAAAGAGACTCTAAACCAACACCTGACTGCTGGATTATCATGACCACACCCAAGTAGCTGCTTCCTGTGTGGAAGAGAGAGAGGCATTTGACCTGGAAATGCCCAACACAACCAGAAGAGCCAAGCAAGAAGGGTGACAGGCTGATGCAGAAGAAGGCAAGAAACTCCAACCCTCTAGCACAGTGAGCTAGGTGGTAGAGGGAACAGACAATGGCTCACCCATTTTCATGTTAGTTGGTGGTACATCATCTACCAAACCAAAGTTGACTGGCATTGAAGTTGAGTACCTGATCTACACTGGCTCCATGGTTTCACACCTCAGTCAGCTCTGGCATAACACTCTCCACTCTCTTTCCATTGTTTGTCCATCAACAGTTGTCACACAGTATTAAGTTTCAGATCATTGCTGAACTGAAGAGTATTCTCCAAACTTTCATATAACTTTGGCAAACTAAGTAAAAGTTCCCATACCTGCTCCTTGTTATGAAGATTAGCCCTTACTCTGGCAAGCCGTGTTGCAATCTCCTGATGCTAGCTAATATGGCTGTGTTGTCTTTTTCACTCATCAAAGGATTTCTGTATTGCCATTTGTGGTAAATTACATTTTTAATAGTATGATGTTCATTTGTAAGTATACAACTACCAGGCATTTTTTGTGGTTTCCTATGCACATAATTATTGGTAATAGTGTCACATAGGTGTTGACTTACTTTGGCATAATCCTTCTTATCTCTCCAGTTCCATATATCAAAATCTGTATCAGAGTTACTCAGTCTTGCTTTGGCTCCAGACACAAGTTCCCACAATCCATCCATCCATCTTCATTTTATGTTTACGTGAAAACCAGTTAGTTCCATCCAATATATATGGCTCCAAGCTGACTTTGGAAACTCTGTGATTGATCATTGGTTGTCAGTGTGAAAGAAACTCAAAACAACACAGTAACTTAATCCAAATTGATGTTTTGCTATATTTATTACACAAGATCTCATACTGCCTAAAAGCCTTTTTAAATATTAAAAACTATTCTACCTTTAGTTTCTTGGTGCATCACCTATTTAGATAGCTGAGATTGTAGAACATGTAGCCACAAAAGCCATATGCACTCTTTCAAATCCAATTTTCAAACATATTTTCCCTTTTGATACCCTCCTTGTATGCCTGAATCAGTTGATCTGACCTCAGAATGGAAGTTAACCTTCAGTGGGAGGCTCAGGCCCATATGCATGATTGGGATGTGGTGTGCAACAATAGGGAATTGAAGAAAGAATGTTGAAAGATATGACTGTAAAAAGGATTGGTGAAGAGCATGTGACCATTATAATCACAAGCACTGGTTCAAATCCATTTTGTTGCAAACAGATTTTTCACTTTTCTGGTGTTCCAAATCTTTCCATGTATATTATGATATGTCAGCTATATTTTGACAATCCATTTTCAGGCCAGAATTTTGAAATATGGATAATCCAATATAATATGTGGATATATGTATGGAAGAAGTGGGGAGTAAGTCTTATTAGCATAAGAATAAAACTCTTAAGGGTTTTTTTATCAAAATGCTTATCTTCAAGCAAAAATGGGATAATCTGTTAAGTTCACGTAAAGGNCCTGTTTGCTCTAGGAGGACAAGCATTGAATTAGGAACTATGATGATGACATTAATGATTATTTTCATCTAGAACATGTATTGATGGCACTTTTAATATTTAAGTAATCAAAAAAGTAAAATACAGAGTTATTTGTATGAACACACTTGGACACATTGCATGCGATTTGGTGTGCTTTCAAAATACTGTTGTCAGTCGTTGTTTGTTATTTAGATCATTACAGTAGCAACATTGTCAAAGTAAACAAGAATGTTTACAGTTTTTGACAGTGTATCCAATTCTCTATTTTCATAATAGCTCCTACTTAATGAAATTACTTGGCTATTTCCTGAAGAACTCAAGGTTTTAAAAATTAATTGGCCCTGGCACTTAGAATGTGCCAAACATAATATTATCCCACTCTGTCGTGACAATGCAAATGTCAGACAATACTGCACACGTGGGTGAAATAAGAGAAATTTTGACTATCACGAGATAAAAGAGTTGAAAATTTGAGTTGTGATAAAACCTCAGCTACTGTGGGTGGTACCGATGCATTCATTGTAGAGTAAAATTTGCTGGCATGGTTGCAATCATGGGACTACAGTGTCACTACAGGCACCTGGTTTATCATTACTGTACACAAACAAGTTAGTAGACAGGTGGTAGTTATATTGAGTACTGGTGATAGAAGTAAACTTTTCTGGTATGAAACAAAATGACTGAAGTTGTTCTATATAGAAGTGCTTTTCTGGAAGAGATGAGCTTGCACACTTTAAGTACAAATCTTAGCAGAGGTAAAAAGTTAGGGGTTGAAAGCTGTGCGGTGGTTGCTTTTATAGTACTTATGGACGAAATCACTAGGTTTAACCCTGAGTGTGATTGGGTAGATAGTTGTGGATTTGGGGTTCTCACTGTGAGGAGGAAGGGTTCTTTCCCATTGTGTTATACTGAAGTCAAGTACTGGTTTTGTAATGTGATTTTGTTTTGTAAAATGGTCATTCTGAGATCACGTTTCTAATGCTGAGAGCCCACGACACCATATGCACGAGTAAAAATTAGTATGTAATTAATTACAGACTGACCTACTCTAACAGTAAAACATCTTGTTTCAGAAGATCAGTTTTTACTTGGTATATAGCACCTTAAGTAACTGGACTCTTGTTACGTTACAGTCTCATTAAACTTGAATAAAAGTGAATTACAGTATATTGCGGCTAAAGAATTTTGTCACGGTTGTGGGCTTGGAAACCAAATGAAGAATCAACTAAAATAATGGGTCAGTGATCCTGACGAGTTAAATTAGGAGACCTTGAAAGTTGCGATGTATTTGAATGACTGGTAAAAATCTAGGATAATATGAACTCGCCTTCTACATATTAATGTTGCTTTTCACATCTGATAAAATCTTAGCACATTTGTGACTAACATTTAACTGGGCAATGGAAGTGGACTGTTAAGTGTAAGATTTGGAAAGGTGCTGTTTGGATTTACTATTATGAAGCAAGTCAAAAGTCATGAGCCTGTATCTCATGGCCATCGGTATAAAAGCACAATTTTTATTTGGTGTGAATTTGAATTCACAACTTTCAAACGTAATATGGTGATAAGGCCAGAAAATCTCTTTCATGGGACAATGTGGTATTCTTGTGGTACACCTTTCTTCAGTATGAGTTAACACACAGGAAACAAACAAAACATGAACGAGACTAGCATCTTTTTATCAGTTCTTAATAGAAAAACACAGTCTTGCTATCCTGTGAAGGTAGTCTACATCAGAGTGGATAAATTAAATGAGCCAAAGGTAATATTCAGAATTCAAGAAACAAGGTATGTTGGGCATGCTACTGTTCAAACCTGTACTCCTGATTTACACTACTCCGACAAAATGTATGCTGTACTAAATTTTTGCAGCAACAGACCTTTATCTGTCAGAAATCTACCTATTTGCTTACCATATTTTGTAAATTAAAAAGTCTGTAGAAAAGATGATGAAAATAAGTAGATTTTGTATATATTTTGAAATTTTTGTTAAGTTTTGGGCGTTCCGATGCAGAACTGAAAACCAAGAGAAGGTCCACAGAGATATGTTTTGCTCAAATGTCAATGAGTTGATTGGTTAAGAGTTATAGAGGCAGACTTAAGTGTTGATTTTGAACCCTCAGCCACACAGTATATCCAGAAAGTTGTCATGAAAAGGCTGCTTTTGTTTAACAATGCCTCATAAACTTTCTTTTACGATTTACCTGTCAATATATTGGTTGCCATTGCCACGTGTAGGTTAATTGATGATAGGTGAGAACAATGTAGAGAACGTAAATTTTATAAATTCCGCTTTCACACGTTGGCATTTCTCACCTTTTAAATATCGATTATTTATTTCTTCCTTCCCTCTTCAAATTACTGCAACGAAAATGTATTCCCTGCCTGGTTTTCGTAGAAAGACAATTGATCGAAATATACACACTTAATATGAATATGTCCTCGTGATAAATGAGCGGTAACCCATTTTGAAGCACGGCTGTAATTTAGATTTATCATTTAGCTTCTCCAGTGTTGGTTGTTTCTTTTGTAAGATGAGATTACTTGCACCATTTAAGGGAGACTGGAGTACAATTCAATATCTTTACCTTGAATATGGGACCAATTTTATCTGCCAGTTGGAAGAATTTCACTGAACGTAACACATTTAGAGAGTGAAACTCCAAAATAGGGAGTTATAGTAGTTATAGACTCAAAGTTTTACACCGCTTGCCAGTAGGGAGTAAGTATGCTTGTTAGAAGAACCATTTAAAGGCTGAAGAAAATCTCGGAAACGGCTGACAGCTATCAAATAAGTTGTGCTTCTGGCGCCGGTAGAGTATGTGTTATTATGTATACTGAATTATGCAGGGACTGAAGTAGCTGGTTGCAGGAGTACTAGACAGTGTCTGAAGTTTACTTGGTAACCAGGCTATCTAATTCTTTAAGTAAAGAAATAGCAAAGTAAGAACTATTTCATTGGATATCTGTTGCTAGTATCGATTTGGCGCGGAAGTACTTTGGAATATGGCGCTGTTGCCGTTGTTTCTTGTGTATAAAATTACCTTGGCTCTGAGCTGTTTTTGTATGACTAATGACCATAAAATTGATTAACAGGTTTTGGCAAGCTGATGGTTTCAAGAGTCATAATATTGCCAAACGCCGCTGGACACAAGATCACTTTTGACTGAGAAAATAAAAAGATTATAGACAAGGAAACCAATACATTAATAAGAAATATAGGATAAATAATTCATATCCAACAGCAGAATAATCACACCAACAGTATATCTTACAGTCTACCAGAAATATGACTTCCAGCACTAGAGAAAGGAACACAAAAAACACAAAAAAGGTATGGTTCCTGTCCTGAAACAACTGAAATCTAAAATAGGCTGTACCAAGTCACTTCTACCTGACCATGGAACATTTATCCTACGAAACTTAGGTCACAAGACGTTTATGACTGCCGACATGAAAAAGCCCCAACACCATGACTTGCACTAAGTTCATAAAGTCAAGAGTTGTAATCGAGAGAGTATCTTTCAGCTAAGCGCAATATTTTCCCCGAATGTATCTATCGTTAGACCTTTCAACCTAATCTACGCATATAGGGGTGAGCTTCTGATATAACGATGACCTTCCTTCCAAGGTAGGAAAAATCAATTAAAACCAACATTGAGGCCAAGGAAAATTTTGAATACAATATTGAAGAAGAGGATTTTGAAATATTCTCATTTTTCTTTGTCATAAATACCCTTGCACACAGGACACTGAAAGACAACAGGTTAAAGTTAAAGACCAAAAGGGTATTTGNAACTATGATGATGACATTAATGATTATTTTCATCTAGAACATGTATTGATGGCACTTTTAATATTTAAGTAATCAAAAAAGTAAAATACAGAGTTATTTGTATGAACACACTTGGACACATTGCATGCGATTTGGTGTGCTTTCAAAATACTGTTGTCAGTCGTTGTTTGTTATTTAGATCATTACAGTAGCAACATTGTCAAAGTAAACAAGAATGTTTACAGTTTTTGACAGTGTATCCAATTCTCTATTTTCATAATAGCTCCTACTTAATGAAATTACTTGGCTATTTCCTGAAGAACTCAAGGTTTTAAAAATTAATTGGCCCTGGCACTTAGAATGTGCCAAACATAATATTATCCCACTCTGTCGTGACAATGCAAATGTCAGACAATACTGCACACGTGGGTGAAATAAGAGAAATTTTGACTATCACGAGATAAAAGAGTTGAAAATTTGAGTTGTGATAAAACCTCAGCTACTGTGGGTGGTACCGATGCATTCATTGTAGAGTAAAATTTGTCACTAGTATCAGATTAAAAAATAGTATCCAAGAGTTTGCCGTGATGACCACTTGACTGAACCATAACGCTGTAATTGTAGATTAATTTATTATTACCAAACCATATTAATTCTTACTGATTCTGTTCTAGTGGTATGCTCTTGAAGAATTAAAACAGTTACCAATTGAAGAGGATTTGACAAGTGAAGCCAGTACACACGAAAATGTTCAAAATGAGACTTTTGAAGAAAAAAATATCAGCAAAGATTTTGAGGATTTTGTTGAAATGCCACGAAGCTTAGGAAGAAGCAGACCAGTAACATTGTTAGGAGCATCCAGTACTGACGACATTGAAAATTTAGACACATCTCCTGACACTGTACAGAAACTGCAAAAGGTAATGCCAGTTTTGCAAACCGTTTGTATCAAAGCATTTCTATGTTAGTTAATGTTTAAAGGAATGAAATGAATGTGCGATCAAAATGAATTGAATGTTTACGTTAGAATTAATCTCCTTAAGACATTGTGAATTAGTTCACAGAAGAGAATTCAAGTAATTTTCCTATGTAACAATATAATTGTTTATTTAATGTTACATAGGACAATTACTTATTTCATGTCTTTATTCTATGTTATCTCTTGTGCATTGTTACATACGTATTGTAACATTTAATTGATAATTCTTGTACATTTTTATATACACTCTGAAGAATGTATGTGAATACCGAAACATGTTAATGATGATAAGGTTAAAAACTATCGTGTTTTTTATTTTTAAAAAAGGTAAAGTTAGTATGGAAGAGAGCGCATAGATAATTAACATTATTTCAAGTGGTTAAATGACCGTTCTGTACGTACAATAGTAAGCACGCACAAAATATTGAGTGTGTGCACGTGCTATGGCATGCATCAAACGAAACGCACTGATAGCTGGTATACATATGTATGTGTATATATAGTATGTTTGTAGATTTCGAAAAGGTCTGTTATAAGGGTAATGGCAAGCTCCACGTTTTACGTGGAGCTTCTCATGCGTTTTACGCTATTAACTTTCTCACAGAGCAGTGAGAGACAGGAGTATTTACAAATGGCCTACACTCGTCTTGCCGTGGTGCTTGCTTGAATCATGTAAATTTTGTGACACCACCAGGTATACCATTAGGTTAACCACCATTGTTACGAATGCTTATTTGACAAGCTGTCAGCTATCCACCGTCCCTGAAAGTTACTCCATCACCTGCCTCGTGAGAGTGCGCTGAGTAGCATTTCAGTTTAATTTACCTATAAGCATTTAGGCTTCTAGTAATAAAACTTAGTGTATTACTATCGTTCGCACATGCTATTTTTCCCCAAACCACGAAATGATCAGAGAAGTTCAGCCTCGTACATTATGCCAATAGCTCTCTTGTATTGTGGGGTTGCTGGATATAGCATGGAGCTGCAAATTATTTAATAACATTGAATGACTAGCAGCTCCATAATTCAATGTTTAAATGATTAGCAATACATGATTTTAGAAAAGCAAATTTTTTAAATATGGTTTCACTCCCTTTTTTTCTTTTTCTTACCAGAGTTATGATGGACAGTGGTATCTACTGAAAAAACTGAATTCATCAATAGCGGAATCCGTTCTTTTGGGAAGAGGCGATAAGCAGCCTATCACGAGTGACCACTCTATTAAAGATGACATCGTTACAAATACAGGTATTTCTGAAACATCTAGAAAGGGTCAGATTTTAACCGTTTCATCGATCAACGATTTATCCCTGTCGGCCTCTGCTACTACCGGAATACCAGCCAATAGCATGTCTTCTACTGACTACAATAGTATTGTACCAATAGCTGACGATAAGATGTACAACATACCGAGTAGGCCAGCCAGCCACGATGAATACAGAGGTAATGATTGCAGCCCACAGCTTGTCATACGCCCTGAACCTCTCGGAAGGGCAATTTCAGACGGTGACGCAGTTGCTCTTCAACAAGCTGTTGCTTATTCTGACTACAGTCTTGATGAACAGAGTGTTGTTGACAGTTATTCAAATTTGGAGGTAGCAAGTGTAGAGGATAACAACGAGAATCCCGATTTGCCTCTGGCTGGTAACATTCAAAGTGGTGAAAACACTTCAGAGGTTCATTCTTTAGACGAAGGTTTATCTATGTCTGATGAAGATTTTAATGATGTACCATTACCAGTAAATAAAATGTCTAACGAGGATCTTAAGAGCGAAATGGGAGTAGCAGACCAAAATTTCCAGTCTTTATATAACAGTACTAGAGAAACACATCCTCCTTCAGGCAAGGATTACGAGCAGACCTTGATACAAGGTAAAAGGGTTAATATGCCATCTTCTCGAGAAGGAAACTCACACGGCGATGGCGGTTTAGAAACAGATAAAAGTAGTAGGGTGCCAGCGGTATCAGTCAGAAGTGATCTAGAAAGCACATTACCACTTCTGGGTGGTAGTGTGTTGAAAACCAATAGTTCAGATGTTTCATACTCAGGAAAACCTGCTGATCACGAGAAAGGTCAGACTTATGATAACAACGAGTATCTACAACAACCAGCATCAGAGGGAAAAGAAAGCCACAGAAAAACTATAGACGGAGGAACTGTTGTCAGTCAGTCTGGTATGGATGGGATACTACAAGTGACGAATCCTATGATTTTAGCAGCGAGTGCGTTAAAAGCCTCTTCTTTGCTTTCAGAAAAGAGTGAGGAATCAATCAAGCGAGCAGGGGCAATACTAACTTCCTTAAAACGAGAAGAAAACAGCAGCGTAGGTCGATTATCAGTCGTCAGAGAAGAAGAATCTGGTCTTGCAGACTCAGTGATATCTGATTTAGAACTATTATCAAACATTTCTGAAACTGATATTCCTGAATCTGCAAGCTTTGTGCAGTCTACGGTGACGTCGGACACGAAGCCAATTACATTGACTACCAAAACTACATTATTGACCAGCCAGAAAAGAAATCCTCTACTTAGCCACAGTCCTGTACTACCCCAGAACACTCCTTTTGCAAAGCGCAACTTGCCTCGGGTTCGTCAAAATTTATCCACACATTCATCTGATAAGCTGTCAGAAAATCATACCCTATCTGACCTGTCAGGACACTCCTTTTCGTCAAGCTCATCAGAACTGATGCGCCTTAAAAGCTCAAGTGACAGTAGTTACCTTCATTTTAATTCATTAGATAGCATAAATCTACGAAATCGAGATGCTGTGATCTTAAATGGGAGTAAAAGTGAAAAAGAGGAAGAAATGTACCCGTCTAGTACAGAAATCGTAGGCAGTAGAGAAAAGATAAGATTGTTTCGTCCAAAGAAGTTAAGGAAATCAAAGACTGTAAATGATCTCTCCAGCTTAAATGTAAAAAAAGAAGTCGACAACTTGCCATATTTGTTAGGTGCAGGGGTTGTGACCCCTATTAACTCTTCTTTTGCAGATAGCAGTGATAATATAAGTAGTTCCTCAATTCAACTCTCTGCCTCTAAGTACTCAAATAGTACTACAGATACCTTGGAATACAAAAGTGATAGGCCCTTAGGTTCAGAGGTTTTAGATATACCTGGAGGACAGCCTTCAGGTGGCCAAACCTCAGGTAATGATTCAAAGTACAATTATCTCGTTGATACAACCGAATCTAGTAGTTTGAGTAATATGGTTAACTTTAGTTCATTTAAAAAACATCAAGTTGGATCCACGTCAACTCCCCAAATATTAAATTCTAGTGAGACTTCTTCAAGGCTGACAGAACTGAACGACGCTAGGTTTTCAAAGTCAAATTCAACAACATCTTTACCAAAAAAATACCGAGAGAACCAGAAAGAAGCTAGAGTGCCCAGGAGCGAGTACCGTATCGATGATGCTCAAGAAATCTTGCCTAGCCATTCAAATGATTTTACAAAAAGCGACTCAGATTTCGAGCTCAAAGTCGGAGAATCACAACCAATCAAAGATTTTGTTCATCGAAGAGGAATCTATGACGTGCGGGAATCTTCAGGACCAGGTAGCACCAATCGACGAAGGAGAGCCCTAGGGAAGGAACCCACTTATCCCACAAGGGAGAAAAGAAAGGGATCTGCTGTTTACGTTTCAGATGGCTCCAAGGATAGTAGAAGTACTGAAAACAGCGCAACTTCTTCAAGTAAAATAGAAGATCTACTTTTTAAAGTAAAGCGAGGTCCTCATGATAAACAGTCAATTGACTCTCCACTGGGTTACGAACTTCTGAGTGACTCAGAGACAACCGACGATTTGCTTAAACAGCCAGCAACTATTTCGGAAAATTCTAGTGAAAATGGGAAAATACTTGGTTCAAAATATCAAGTAAATGATTGTGATAAAAGCTCATCCATAGATGAGTTGGCAACAAGTATACCTCAGGTTCCCTCTTATACCTTCAAAGATAATCAGGAGGCAGAACAGCATGATAATTATACCCCGACCACCGTAAGGAACGTACCATCTTTGTGTAAAATAGACAAGCCTATTAAAGATGCATGGAGTGCTCCTGCTCACCGCCAGAGAAGAGGTCAAATACCTAAGGATATCAATGAATTGTGGGGTAAATTTTTGAGCGAATTTGAAAGTCCGAAAAATTTCGGTAGCGATAACCAAATGACAAGTAAATTGAATGTTCTTGGTAATATATTGACAAACAAAAATATAAAGATAACAAAAGAGACACCGAAAGAGCATCAGACTTATGAAATTAGCCCCGCTCAGTCAAAGTCGGTTTTTACCAAAGGTACAGAGGAAGCCAAACGCAAGTCACATTCGTCGCGTAAGAAAAAGGTAGAATCGTCATATGTATGTGGACAGTGTCAAAAACGCGACGTTGGAACCAATTTCCCAACACCATGTGTTTCGGATGATGAAAATAGAAAAAATGAAAGAAGCAGATCTCCCTTGACTTTACACATGTGGACCCAAACGAGTCTTTCTAACTCCATGATTGTTGATACCATGCGTAATTCAGAGGCTACAGACAAAAAATCAAAGAAGAAAGAGCAAGTCGATTCAGTCGTGCCAGATCGTACGAAAAACAAGGTGCCGCCTTAGCAAAGACTCAACCGGATTCAGTACCAAATGACAGTTCTCGAAATACAGTTGATAATGAAAAATTTACGACATGGAACCTTCGTTTTCCAAAACCCACCAGTAAACAGACAATTAATTCAAGAGGAAAATCGAAACCTCAGGATTCCGATCCACACCCATCACGGAGAAAGGGTGAAGCATTGTTTACTGCCTGGTATCAGTCTGTTAAATCAGATACGTCCGAAAACACGATCGTTCCGTTGACAGACGTTCCTAAACTTAATACTGCTTATGAAAAAGTACACAGAGTTAACATGTTTATTGAGGAACGAGCAGAGAATGAAACAGGGTAAGTGTTTTGAATCGTGTTGCGTTTATTAATGGCACTAGTAATAGCTCTTTACACTGATACAACTTTTGATATTGTGTTTTCACTCCCCAGAGCACGCTGGAAACATTTTGTAATAGTCAGCAGGTTTCGCCGGTGTGCATACTACCTAAAATTCTTGATTACGTTTTTCCTTTTGACGGAAAATGCGTCTATGTGCAAGTCAGTTCAAACCTCTTATGATTGAATGGAATGATCCGATAGTTCAAAAGTGTCATGAACTTACAGTAAAAAAGTATTTTCTATCACAACTAACTTGCCTTTAATACCTACCAGGCATCTCCTTGTATCCTACAAAGCTTAGGATCCCCCACCAAGCGGTTGATCCAGACATTTCTGACAGATCCGAAGGAGTTTAATTAGCCAAAGGATCAAGCGAGATGGTTAAAACTTAAGACGAAAAGTATTGTCGGTTAGAGTGGTCCAAGCCATACATCTTATTACTCAAGGATGGCTACCAATGGACTTTTATATGTGAAAAAATGGGGAAACTTGGAAGACATGAATGATTTTGGCAATGATTTTGATGACAGCGTTGATTTAGGTAAAGGATTTTAACTGAAAATAAATAGTTCATTATATTAAACCAAACCATGTGCTAAAAACATTTCTTTTATGTTTACAACGTGAAGTACCATACGGTTACGCCGTACATACACAGGAGAAAAATTGGCAATTATTCGTTGGCGGCATTGGGGTATGGTTTCCAATTACAAATCTTTCAAAAAACAAAATTTATTTATTACTGTAAAAACATATTTTTTCTCCAAGTTATCTTAACATTATTCTTCTCTGTCATAAATATATTTGAAATGCTTTATCTCATTTCTCACTAGGTTATGATACCTGCATCAATGATAATAATTGCTCTTAGAAACATAGTTATTGGCAGTTGTTATAACTTAATGAAAGATTAATTCAAATTACAGACATACTCTTTCTTTTGGGTTTTACGACAGAACTCTGCAACGCTTGACACTTCAAGAAGCCTTCCATGCAGCGAAACGTGGTTTTATTTTGAAATCAAAACAGCGGGTATCAGATGTCAAGCATTTACGAAACCAACTTAACCAAAAAAAAACAGTGGGAAACCTGAGAGAGCAGCCCATTGATGAAACTAACAAAAAACAACATTCAAAATCAGGTATGTCACTTATAATTGGAATTTCTACCAAACTTTCCCGTTTCTCTAACCTCATTTAAATTGTTTTTAATGGGCTCACTACAGGTATGGATATGAAATAGATTTTATGAGCTCCCAGACCAATCAAGAGTAGATATATGGTGGTCTGGGACAACGGCATTGACGCATAATCTGGAACATAAAAAGAACGTGGAATCCTAATGAGAGTTAGCATAAGTGTTATTCTTTTTGAAAATACGGTATGTCCTTTAAGGGTACAAACTAAAACTGCCTCAGGACAGCTTCTGGCAATAGATTTGGATTCAATTATTTGTTTTGGTCAACATGTTGAAACCAGGCACACAAAACCCCTTGTTTCATACGTGATCTAAATTTAGCGGTTATTTAGATGGTATAAAACCGCACGTGAAGCTTTACCTATAAATAAGTATGGACGCGCAACTTATACTTGGCAGTTACGGCTTTCATCTGAGAAACCACTGACCTTGTACTCATAATATAGCTTATAAGTCTATAATTTTAGCATCATAGTTTCTTCGAGCTTAACATTCGACTGCATACAGCAAGCCTGCTAATTTCTGTAAGAAGTAAAAGAAAGTGAGAAACCATCATCTTCACTATTTCAACTGGATTCCTTATGTTTTTTTCCTGCCGCAGTTTTTGTTGTGTAATGAATTCATCGGGCATACGTACACACTATTGAGTAACAATTTAAAGTTAATACTCCATTATTACCTAGATAATTAGCTTTCGTCAGTACAGAACAATCTAAACCAATGGTTCTTAACCTTTCCCTCTAAACCACCCCCTGGAATGCCAATCCATATTCTTCCAAGTACAAAATTCCACAAAGAAATAAAGACTTTTCTTAACAACTACTAATATTATATATTTTGTTTTAAAGACAAGTTTATTCATGGCGTTTTACAAGTTTATAGATAGTTTTTACAAGTTTGTGTATAGTTTATACAAGTTTGTATATAGTTTATATACATTTATACATAGTTTATACATAATTTATATATAGTTTATTGACGTTTATACATAGTTTATACAAGTTTATACATGGCACATCTGCCACAGGCGCGCAACAAGGTAAGCACTTATGGCCTTGTTCCGCGCCCTGTGACCGATGCGTCAAAAACAATAAAGTAATCAGTACCTTAGGTCAGTTGCGTTTTTGGCTGATGTCTGATATGGCACTAAAGGCACATTCAACTGGATAAGAAGTAGCAAAGGGTAACAACTTGCCCTAATAAGGAATACACTCACCAAGAGTAACTTCGTTTTCCAGCTGACACAAAAATGGTTGTGTTAATCAGGCCGAAAAATCCATGCAGATGTAAGTGGCAATTTGTAATAAGAACAGCTTTAGCGTCGACCCAACACTGTTGAAACTAAAGAAAAGGGCGAAAAATTTCGATTGGATGACCCCGTCTCCAGGAGCCAGAGACGGCTGACATAGCCAAAAATTTGGGTTTTGACATCCGTTACAATCCGCCTTACCCCCGGGAATCGCAATTCTATGCATTCAACTTTCTGAAACTACCAGTAAGATTACTATTTCCTTTCCTTGTTAAGATAATCTGTACATCACCTTCGTTTCCCCACATGACTTTCATTATATCGTACAATGACAGGAAACGCCCAAGGCAGTTGCGTTTGAATAATCACCGGGAATCAATGTGAGGGAATAACTTGTTGTAGCTTTCATAAGCTTCCTTATAGAACAATTGAAATGTGTTCTGCTTGTTCGTTGGCTTTTATATTTTTAACAGTTTTGATAAAAGCTGATATGACCGCATCTAGGTCTGGTGATAAGGCTTTTGGAAGGGAATTTTTACGATAAATAATACAGTGAACCACGTGATCCATTCTAGCCCGTAGTAAGGTACTTAAATTTGACCAGCTGCAAGCAGTCATTGTGTTTACCAATCATCACCAGTGCTCCATCGCATCCAAGGGGTATTATATTGTTTATAGGAATATTATCGAGATAACCTTGAAACGGTTTAATAAATGTTCATTGCCATTTTGGTCGTTTCAGGGATTAATCGCATTTTCACATTGAATTATTGCCTACTGATGTAATAAACATAAGTTTGGAGTAATTCATGACTTCTATTGATCATCGTATTGTCAAGTTCTACGACAAGTTTTGGAAGTTCCACATCGGAACGACAGTTGTAATTACTTAAAGAAATATTCGAAATAGGTCACACTTTATTCTGGTATTGACGAAATGTCTGCTTTTTATTATCAAATGTTAGTAATAAAATGTCATCGCTACAGTCACTACTCTGCGAATCAGCTGTCTTGATTTCATACAAACGCTCTAGAGCTGGCTTGTCCCAGTTATTTGATTCTGTATCAGATATTTATACATCTTTTTCAACATAATCTAACTTCCGAAATGAGTATTGGAACATGCCTTAAGCCAGTTTACTCATCGTAATGTAATGCACGATTATTCTCTCTTCCATTTTCACTTCCATCTTGGCCAGCTGCAGTGAAGAAACCACTGTTTATGAGACTACGGGTTTCATATGACCCCCGTGATTTGAATCGTAAAGAAAAGTCTCTTAGCATTCAGTTCGTTAGATATGCCAATTGTATGCATGTTTCTACTGAGTTGGCTTTGTTGGAAAGATCTCAATCATTAAATAAATGACAAAATAGCATGTGTAGGAATTGTGATAACTTCCACACCAGCTGATGAAGCCCAAGTTCGAGAAGCTCTTTTTTGATTCACATATTACTGGCGTGGTATTTGGCTTAGTCGTTTGCTATGNACTGTTAGGCTTCTCCTTTGGACGTTCGTCGTTGGTGTCTTTGGAAATGCTATGACTGGTATTTTTTAAGCACAAAAGCCCCGTGGCTAAGATCAGTTAAAGGTTTTTGACTTCCATAATCGGATATTGGAATTAAGGATTGTGTAAGAGTAAATATCGTTATTTTACTACATTTAGCTCAAGGAATTTGGCCGTACCAACGAAAAGAGGGTTTTCTTCATTTTGACGGACATTGTTTTTTGTTATGTGGAGCTATGGGGTATAGCATCTTTTGCTTTCTATCATGTTTTATTCCTTTCTCCGGTATTGGGTGTTTCATGGATAGTACCCATTGAATTCTAAGTGTAATTCCACGCTGAAATGTGGGTGTAGTCTTTAAAATACAGGGTAGACAAGACAAAATGGTCTTAATTATAACGGGGTTATTTCTTGAAGACAAGGATTCGAAACTATTCTCACAAGAGATGTGATGCATTTTTTGTCACCACCTATCCTTTATTTTATTTCCTAATAGTCACCTCATTGAGCATCAGTTTTGAAAGTTTTAATTGCAGAAAATGTGAGTTTTTTTAGGGTTTTGTTTTCCGTCTGCGTAGATTCCTCCCCGAGATCTTCCACGACTACAATGGGGACCAATCTTTAATTTTTCAAATTTTATTTGGTTTTTGCAGCTCAATCCAACTAATTTTCACGTGCTGAATCCAAAAATATGCTCGGATTTTCTCTTGTACGTCCATATTTTTCTCCGCGCAATACCATGCAAAACTGCGATTTCTTGCCAAGCTCAAAACCGGCATTTGGTACACAAGTTGGATGGACACCTTTTCTGCACGTCTTTTTGCAATAATTTGGCTCTAGCACAAACAAAAGAGCTACTATTCTGTTTATTTATTGATACAGTGCACTGACAAAGCTCTTATGCATGAACAAAGCCATCCCAGATCTTGTTCCAGTATGCAGGAACAGAGAAACGTTTGTCAACATAGATCGGCCTGAACACAACGAATGCTATCCCTGGAAAGAGGTATAGTGGCTCAGCAGTCAAATAAATCTTGTAAATTCCTACAGGTTCCATTAGTTTATACTAAGTTGCTGTCATGTAAGGACACTTTCACATTGTTAGGCATGGTGCAAGATTTAGGATTTCGTGCTATAAGAATGTGATGAACTATTCCTTACAGCGAGGAAAGGTAAGCAAATATTAGCACAATATGTATGTAATTAGCTCCAGTCGGGGAACTACGATTTATGTGAATTCAGTATGTGAGGCTTTTTTCAAACAAATTTATGTAGCGGCATGAGTGCACCAAGAAGACATTGGAAAGAGAAACAAACAACAACTCACTTTTATTCTTTTTTTAGAGGCCACGATTACTTCCAGGAACAAGTGTGAGAATTATCCAGATTGTTTCTGTTACGTGGAAGCTGTACATTGTCAGACCACAGGCTTAATGTCAACACTTCAATGCGGTAAGCCTACTTGGCATACTGTGGAATTAGGATAGGAGGGCAATGGATCAAAGAAAGAAAACTCACATGCCATATGGTATACCGATGGTTTGGAGAGAGCGTCAGGACCACACAACATATTGCTATTTTTTTCGAGTAAAAGCAACTAGATGCAGTAAGAAAAGTCAGCACAAAATTCAGTATCCATCCTTCAACTCTGCTATCCGTCCAATGTCTTATTCAAATGAGGTGCCTATCCCGATCTTTGGGGAGCTTGAGGAAGTAGAGGAATCACCTTGCACACGTAGTTGCGGATCTGAAGCCTCAGCACTTTAATGCCATTGTGACAATCCTGAGCGGTTCTGCAAAGACAATGTCAGTAATCTAGTAAGCGAATTAAATCTTTCCAAGAAAGCATCCGAGTTGCCAGCCTCAAGACTTAGGAAGTGGGGGGTGGGGGGATTGTTGAAGGATGACGTTAGGCTGTCATACGTCCGTACAAGAGAGGCAGAGAGCCTGCAGTTATTCAGCACTTAGAGAGGGGATCTGTATTCTGCAACAATAACCAGGATCGTCCTGAAGCCCTAGATCTTGACGAATATGATCCAAGTGAGTGGCGATTATTCACTGACAGCCCCAAGCAAAGCTTGAAATGTGAAAGTCTTCAAATGGAAACTGCAATGGGGCTGTTCCTCTTGGACATTCATTTGAACTTAAAGAGACGCATAAAGGTATCAAGACTGGTAGAGCTGCTAGGCTATTACGACCATCAATGGATCATTTGCGTCGATCTTAAAGTGGTAAATTTTTCTTCTTGGCCAGCAAAGAGGTTATACAAAATACCCCTGGTCTCTTTGTATGTGGGACAGCAGGACCGCGCGAACCTTTGGTCAAGGAAGAACTGGCTTGCAAGAAAGAGCTTGAATCCAGATCAAAACATTGAGATCCCGCCGATGGTTTCCTCAGAATAAATTATCTTGTCCCCTTTTACACATCAAACTGGGATTAGCAGAGCAGTTTGTGAAGGCCTCAGAGGACTCGAGCTATTGCTTCGCCGACATCAGAGAAACGTTCTCTGCGATCAGTTAAGAGAAAAGTACGGCTAGTGTTTTCGAAGGACCACAGACTTGACAACTAATGTGGGGTGACAAGTTTCAGGAGTCGGTGAATGCTAAGAAGAGAGAAGGTTGGAACTCACTCAAGGATGTAGTTAAGGGCCAGTAACTGCGAGAGAATTATGCAGACTGCTTTAAACATTTAAAAAGTTTGGATGCAACATGAGCGTCAAATGTCATTTTCTATTAATTCACTCAGAGTTGTTACCTACACTCTTGGGCGATATGAGCGACGAGCAGGGTGAGAGGTGTTGAAGATCCGATGTTTTCGATGCGCGGTTCAGATAGAGAAACATATAACACTCCAATCTATAGGACTGTATACCAATCCTTTTACAAATAAACGTTCAATAAAACACTAATGAGCCAAATTATACAGAATCATTACAATCAATAGTAGTGAAACACACAATNATAACACTCCAATCTATAGGACTGTATACCAATCCTTTTACAAATAAACGTTTAATAAAACACTAATGAGCCAAATTATACAGAATCATTACAATCAATAGTAGTGAAACACACAATCAGTGAAACACTTCTATCAGTCTGATACAATCTTGATACGATCTTGAAGAATCTAAAAGATCTTAAAGAATCTTGTAAGTTATAAAGTTAGTTGTACTCGCTAGTTTCCCACATGACTCATCTAGAATCAGCATTTATTACAAACAATAGTAAATCTAAGATATCTACGTAAATAAGTCACGTCGATCAGCATATTTTCGGTAGATTGCGATTCCCCTACTGACGCATACCGATAATTATCTCAAACAGCGTAAAAAAGTACGGATAATTCGCCAACAAGAGGTTCTACCAGGACCTCAGGGACATCGAGGAGCGGTATCAAGGAAGATGGAATACACACATGATGACAGACTACTGCTGATCTATCAAGAGAGACTACACACAGGGGAGGAATTCGCGGAAATTATAGCCAAGTTGTAGTGAAGCAAGTTATAGCATCTTCCTCGATGTACATGTACATTACTTACGTTATGGCTTGTTAGATTCATACCTATACATGCTATATTTGTTGTAACGTACGTTCTATAGCAGCGTGCTTCCATGTTTTCAATTTAATAATTATATAATCAAGAATCACATTTCAATCCTTGTTTCCACTGCATATTTGCTGCTAATTGCATAAATTTTACATGTGATATGCAGGATATGACTATGACTTTTGCCCAGTGAAGTGCGAATTTCAAGGTATGTGGGTATACGATACAGCAAAAACAGGACGTATAGCGCAAAAACATAGGCGGTATTGGAACCCAGGGCTTTAAAATTAGTAGGAAAATGCAGGGAAAACATTTTGAAAAACTATGTTCCCCAGTGTTCTCGTGGTACTTTTCTATCTCTTATTGAGAGTGTTTGGCACGTTAGAACTCGTTTTGTTTTACTGCTAACCTAGCCAACCCTAGGTTAGCGTCCGGCTTAAATTGTTTTCCGTGTCTATTTTTAGATCGTCTGTTCAGACCTTCAAGGCGACATATGACCAAAGCTGAGATGAAAGAACTTAATGCGAGGTATCTATTATTTCTGTATTTTAAGAAAAATAAGTGTGCCCAATATTTGCTTATTTGCCCAACCAAATATTCAGTCGGTGCTACGTTGCTTATGGGATTATTTTTGAAAAGTCTTCCATTTGACTGGCTCATTCTTTGCATGTGCTCCGAGCTTCCTCGTTGACCGACGACTTTTTCCAAGCCAGGAATAGATGTCTAGTTGTTCTAGTTTGCATAATTGATCTTTAGTTTGTTGAGATTCTTGATGTATAACTTAAAGAAGAATAAAAAATGGGCACGGAGATATCCTTCCTATTATCTTTCGATCCTTGTTGTAAGAATGATGCATTTTCATTCTGCTTTACATGTCAGATGTACTGATTTATCGAACAAAAGCTTTTGGAAGAGGAATCGGTTTCAAAAAATCGCTGAATAGATATATTACTTCGGTAACCTATTTGATCCTGTGGCAACTTCTGATTTTACAATAAACATTTTAAATATTCCAAGAAAACTGTTCCTTCTTCAACCCAGACCCAAAAGCTCGTATTTTGAAATCATAATATAGAGAAAGCTTCCTCCTTTCTCCTGATCAACAGTATTATAATTATTATTCTAAATGGTGAGCTCCAGATTTGAAGTTTTAAAGAGAACAAAGCCAGTTCTGTTTTGTTACAAAAATGAAAGCAACGTAATTTATTCTAATCGGAAAGGGTTTTTTTTTTAGTTTCACGTCATTTTCCCCCACTATATGGGGCTCAAACGGCGCCCTTCAGAGGGACTTTGTTTTAACAGTGAGGTATTTCTTGACCGGATGCCCTTCTTGACGCCAACCAATGGCTTTTTCTTTTGTAAAGTTCGAAATTCTTCTCGGGGAATCGCACCGGGAACCTCTGCAACTAACCATTAAGCCACGGCATAGCGGTGAGGTTGATTTATTGAAAAGAAAACTGTTGGTCTTGGTGCTTGCTTTTGCAACTAAATACTCTTCTTAGAGATGAAATTGCAAAAGGAAGCCGACCGTTAAATCTATCTAAAGACATAATTTTTGCAACCATTTAAAAAATTCAAGTGAAAGATATGGTTGCAAAAATGATCTAGTTAGGAAAGAGTCCCAGTAGCTCAGTTAGTAGAGCATGTGGTCATAATAGCCTTAGGCACTGGTTCAATTTAATTTGGTGCACACATATTGTTCACTTTTCTACAATCTTGATAGTATCAAGAGAAAACTGTTTTAGGTACCACGAAGTGTAGTAAGGGTCGTTGCCACATATTACATTTTAAAGGTGGGTTTGTGCTTTAAAACTTTAATAAAGATTTGGTTGTAGTATTTTGAATGTTGATGGCGCGCCCTAAACCTTGACGAATTCGAAAATATTCGGAAATAAATCCTTTTGTCGTTTTGCCTAGTTACCATATGGTGTATTCGGATGGTTAGAAACTTTCCTCTGTAAGGTTTGGGTACGAATATCAGTATTATCGAAATCCACTTATTTATAGACCTGTGTTGGTATAGATTTTTTAAACACCTTGTCGTCTTATGACTAGATTCTGTCCATTGCACTTTGAAAATGGTAGTCACAGGTTCTTTCTTACTTGTTATTGAAAATGTAGTTTTAAAGTACAATGGTTTATTTCTTCGCCATAATTTTATTTGGAATGAAACCAAGAACAAGAGCTAAAGAAGAATCTTTAAAAATTTCAGTAGTTTTACCAGGGGGGTTTGTTTGGGATAACAACCCATTCATGTAAAAAAGCTATGTTACAGAAACTTTAGACATCATGACTCACGAATATCAGGGAGCAGCGGAGATCGCCGACGATGACATTTTGACGACGTTGGGACAAATCGTTCGGGAAGCTCAGCGTCCGATGGGATCTTTTGCTAACTCCCAAAAACCCATTGATATCGGACATTGGAATGTAAGATCTATGCATGGGAGTGGAGCAGCAGCACAGATTGCACGGGAGATGGATGGTTACAGATTGGACATCCTCGGAATCAGCGAGTGCAGATGGACGAAAGCGGGTAAGATGAAGCTGGCCACTGGACAGACACTGACCTTCAGTGGCGATGAAGAACTGCATGAAGGAGGTGTTGCCATTATGATCAGCTAGCAAGCAATGAAATCCTTGTTAAAGTGGACACCAATAAGCAGGAGGATCATAACAGCGAGATTCTACTCGAAATATAAGAGAGTGACTGCTATTCAAGTCCATGCCCCTCATAATGAAAACGAAGATTCAGAAAAAGACCAATTCTACCAAGAACTCCAAGAAACTTTGGATGGGTGCAATAAAAATGACATGATTATCATTATTGGAGACCTGAACGTCAAAGTCGGAAGCGACAACAGTGGTTATGAGAAAACGATGGGTATACACGGACTTGGAGTACAGAATGATAACGGGGAAAGGTTGTGCGAGTTTTGTCAAATGAACGGATTGGTAATAACTGGATTTTTTTTTCTCACGAAAACGTACACAAAGCTACCTGGGTATCGCCAGATGGGAGCACAAAGAATCAGATCGACCAACTTTTGGTAATTGGACATTGGAAATCATCAGTGCTTGATTGTTGTGTGCAGAGGGGGTATAATATCAACAGTGATCACTACTTGGCGAGGGCCCGCATCAGACTACGTCTCAGCTCACACAGAAATATGAAGAAGATCAAGTCCAGATTTGAAGTGGAAGGCCTTGAACACGAAAATTACGTTTTACGAGGCGGCGAAGAACAGACTCAATGAAAACAGGAACAGCGAGAGCAGAGACTTAGAGGAAGTGTGGGAACATCAGAAGAATGTCTATATCAAGTCAGCAGAAGAGGTGATTGGTTTCAGGAAGGCAAAGGACAAACCATGCATACGAGAGCAAACCTGGAGACTAAAAGACGAGAGAAAAGCAATAAAGACCAGAATTGATAACACACGTTAAGAGAGGATCAAAGGTAGACTGAAGCAACAATGCAAAGAGAAAGATCGGCATGTGAAGAGAAGTGTGAGGGAAGACAAGAGGGAGTGGGTGTAAGAGAATGCAGCACAATATGGGAGACAGAAAGAATTGTATAGAATAGCGAAGCAACTCACTGGACAGAGTTCCAGACAGGTAGCATCTGTCAAGAACAAGAATGGAGATCTGCTGAAAAGTAAAGAAGCCTGACTAGAAAGATGGAAAGAGCACTTCCATGAAGTTCTTAACAGAGAGACACCAACTGAGGTACCATAAAATGACAATGAGCAAATAGAAGACCTTGACATATCAGTGGAACCATCTGCAATTGAAGAAATTAAAGCGGTAGTGAAAGCGTTGAAAAATGGGAAGTCAATGGAGTGAATCAAATCACTGCAGAGTTCCTTAAGGCAGATGTTTCTGTGACGAGCACAGAGATGAAGCAAGTTCTTGACCTTATTTGGGAAAATACCAGAGTTCCAACAAAATGGAACAAGGGTCTTATATGCAAGATCCCCAAGAAAGGGAACCTACAAGAATGTGAAAACTGGTGAAGAATTGCTCTACTACCACTGGCCATCAAAGTGCTTAGCAAGATTATCATCAGGATACAAAGAGGTTGATGCAAGTCTCAGAATGGAACAGGTAAGCTTTAGAAATGGCAGAGGAACAGTCGACCTGATCTTCATTCTTAGGAATAAACTAGAACAAGCGAATGAATGGAATGCCACTCTTTACATCCATTTTGTTGATGTTAAAAAGGCATTCGACTCCATCCACCGTGAGTCTTTGGAGGATATTGAGACAGTAGGGAATTTCCAAAAAGCTTATAGAGATTGTCAAAGCACTGTATAAAGACTTCTCAATGCCGTGTAATCGATGAAAATGAGACAACTGATTGGTTCGCAGTGAGGACTGGAGTGAAGCATGGATGCTGCATGTCAGGATTTCTGTTCCTCTAGGGAATCGACTGGTTGATGCGAAGAACACTAGACGGCGAAAGAACGGGTATCCGCTGGAATTTTACTACAATGCTGGAAGATATTGACTTGGCGAATGACATCGCTTTTCTATCATCAACAATGCGACACCCACAGCACAAAACTAGCAAATTGTAAGACAATAAAGCGAAAGTTGGACTCAAGCTGAATGAGAAGAAATGCTAAGTTATGAAAACGAACAGCAAGAGTGACAATAAGTTGAAGATTAAAGAGATCGAAGTGGAAGAAGTAGACTGTTTTACATACCTAGGAGCGACTGTTAACAAAGTTGGAGGTACGACAGCAGATATCAGGAAGAGAATTGCACTGGCAAGCGCACAAATGAAGAGGCTATCTGACATATGGAAAGCGAGCGACATTAGTCATAAGACGAAAGCCTCACTGTTCAGGAGTCTCTTCTTGTCCGGGCTGCTCTATGGATGTGAAACCTGGAAATCAACTAAGAAAGAAGAAGCTAAGCTGGATAGTTTTCAAACCAAATGCCTGAGAAGAATCTTCAAGGTCCATTGGCAGCAACATACTAACAACAAAATGGTGCCACAGATGGCATCAACGGAAAAGGTTAGTACAGGGATTAGGAGGCGTCGGTGGAATTGGATAGGACACGTGTTAAGGAAGGACCCGTCAGACGACTGCGCTGTTCCTCTCGGATAAACACAAGAAGGAAGAAGGAAAAGAGGTCGGCCGAAAACAACGTGAGGGAGTGATCCAAGAGGAGGAGTGATGTCGTAGCCTTACGTGCCTCCAGGCACGGAGAGGATTAAGGTTAGGGTAAGGTATGTTTTACCAGCAACGTCGTTCATCGTTTTCAAATATTCATCAAAAGTCAAAAGTCATGAATATATTGTAGTCTTGCATTGAGAAAACAGTTTTGGGTACCACGAAGTAGTAAGGGTCTTTTCCACACACTACATTTTAAGGTGGGCTTGTGCATTAACACTTTAACTAAGGTTTGGTGTTCTGTGTAGCATTCTGAATGTTGATGGTGCACCCTAAACATTGTGCGAATCCCGAAATAGTGTATTCGGAAATACATCGTTTTGTCGTTTACCCAATTAATGACTCTTTTTAAGAACTTTTGATATTTACATTATTTTGCTACGTTCTTTGGTAGTGTTAAATTTTTAATGTTTAGTTACCCGCTTATCTCGCGTTGTTTATTTTCGCTCAGTTGTTTGTGGTCTTGCGGTTATTGGTTGCGGTCAAGCCTGGTAATTCATGCAAATAATCCATTTTGGTTATGAGTTTCTCGTATGATCCCTTTTTTGAATTCCATATTTTTCACTTCATTTAAGGGCGGTTTCATTAGTCACATGATAAAGAGTTTACTGCAGTTTACCTCCGTCGTCGTTTCAAGTACAGTTACAAAGTAAAGGCTTACGTAAAACAGGCTTACTGATGACGTAGCTCAAAGCTAGACCTGGAGACCACGTACTGAATTTTGAATATCAAGTAATATGCGCTCCAGCTTTGCCCAACCCTCTGCGTCATGAGTAAGCATGTGATTTAAGTGCTTTGTTTGAGACAGTGAAGACTGGAAAGCCCAAGCAAAGGTACAAGCTAAACAGGACTTTATTTTAAAAGATACCATTGAGTATTTTATATATGTTATTGTTGCAATTATTCCCCTAAAACTGCGGTATATGCATTGGCCTTTGTTTACAGTTTTCCATTAATTTGTTTGTTTTTTTGTTGTTGTTGTTTATTTTATGAAAAAGGTTGTATGAGAAATTACCAGAGGTTCGAAAACAAAAAGAAGTGGAGAAAAGAAAAGCAGAATACCAGTCGTACAGAGTCAAGTTGAAACAATTTGACGAGGTAAATTATGAACCAGATGTTTTGAATTAATCATTTGCTTGCGTTAGATTAGTTCAAAGCCATTTTTGAATAGCAGGAAACCTTATCTCAGTTGCTGCAGCAACATTTCTGGTAACGGAGACATTGGATTCCAAAGGTGACTATGAGGTGAAAAGTTTTCTTATGAAGGACATCAGAAGGCATTTGGAGGGGCCTAGTCTTCCCAACATACGGAAAGTGCCATCGGGTCTAAGAAAGGCTCGTATGAAGTGGAGACATATTCCTGTATGAGCCCTTAAGGGTTTTTTAACATGTCACACAAGGCTACTGAGTCGGGTTTTTAATGCGAGTATTTCTGAAAGAATGGTTAAGATAGGTCATAAAAAATTGCGCAAGACTGAAGTAAACTGGCAACATGAAATGAATGATTGAAATGGACGATTTCTATTAAGCCCTACTTTCACCCCAAGAAATTCCCCTTATTTAGAGGAAAAATAAGAGGTGTATTTGTTATGTTTTTTTTTTCTGATTATACCAGAGGGTTTAGTGGGCAGGGTTAATTAAGGCTGGGCATTTGTAACCATATTGACTATTTCTCCAGGATTGTTTCCCGGATTAATTTAGCATTTTTATAGTTTTACTGTCCAAAATTGTTTTGTCTGTGTATTTTTATGTAGAACGTGCGAAGACGTTGGCAACAAAGAAACAGAAATTTGAACAAAGGGAGGTGAGTTCCTTCATCAACAAAAGTTATTGACAGCAAAAAATGGCACAGTTGCGGTGACCGATTTAGCAGGCTTCCTTGGTTTGGAAACCACAAGGGGCAGGAAGATCATTTTTATTTCGAGAGGAATGGAGATCAAGGCACGCTCGGAATGTAATGAAACCACGAAACTGGAAAAGGGAGTTACTGTCGAACCCATAAACCCTTCCTGCAAAAGAGAAACTCTTCTGAAAGTCGATTCTCGTTTGTGTATCTCTGAGCTGTTGTTCCTGAAAGTGTCCCTTCGGCAAGAGTTGATAACAAAAAATAGAGGGAGTTTGTGTCATTAACGTCACACATTTTCCAATGAAGCAAAAAGGTGATAACCTTTAGTTATAATATTGGAACTGTTTTGGTTTCCTTGCGAGATATTGATACTTTGAATGAAACATTCAATTGTTTTATGCGGACAGATATTCTTTCGCCTTTACGCAGTTACGAACGAGCTGCCAATGACAATCTGGGAGAAACGAAGCATTCTGTAAACGAACAGGTTAGCTAAGCTAAATTGTTTTTATAATGTTATTACTGTAGCATAAATTGTTTTAAATTCAAATTAACTTAAGAAGTAACCGTTTTTATTTTGTATTAAATGATATTAAAATTTTTGTTGTTTACATGTGTAAAGTTCCTTTCAGTGCTGGTAGTTGACAAATTTGGGCAAGATGACTTAATAATGAGAAATAGTAATAGTTCGACATAGCCTGTCATAAATCGAGTTCCAAGGCGCGAAGTCATTTAAAAATTATGTACTTCACGGTTTACAAATGGGAAAGGCAGAGCTACCGCAGTGGTCATTTTTTTAGAGTAACAGCGGGTGTCTGTTTGGGTAAAATGGTATGGTAGGTAAACTACATGATGTCAGTTTGATAATGTATTGGTCAAGGCTTCACTTTTCGAGATGGCGGTTGGAATTCATATTGAGAAGCTTGGCTTGCGGCTTCGAAAACAACAACTATCAATTAATGTGGCCCTCGACAGTGGCGAACTGAATTGTTCACCAACACACAGTGGCCTGATCGATCGTCGAGAGATTTTGTTAGCTTGAACAATAGGGTCCTTAACACTTCCTTTACACCTCATTGAACTGGAAAGAAAAAATTACATTATTTGTTGGTCGTTGCACACTGTTGGTTTCTGCACGAGTGTATTGTTTCTTAGAGGTATTTTCGTTTTGAAGGCAAACCCTGTTCTGTTTGACTTTTGAAGGCGTTGACTGGATTTGAAAACCCATGTTTATCATTCCGTACCCTAATTTCAAATGGAAACTTGCATTTTAGACAACCCAAAAGCACAACCACTGTCTCTTGTGGTAAATCTATTTTCAATAAAATGTTAAGAGCGCAGATATTTGACCTTATCTGTATGTCATTTTTGGAGAATTGTTTTATCTTGCCCCCACCCACCCTTCCCATAACAGTGGTGAAAGGAATGGTCTTTATTATGCGCTGAGGCTACAGTGGCTTGTTTTCATCAAGGGCATAACTGTGCTTTGTGCAAGGTTTTTATGTTTCTTCCTCAATGGTTGTTTTTGTGTGCGCAAAAGATTTTATTATTCAAGCTGTGATAAGTTTTGGTCCATCGGAGAAAGGAGAAAAGAGTTGAAGGAAACGTAAGTGGACAACTCTCCATGGGTCGTACACCAAACGAGTAAGTTGAGTAACCCATACCCCCTCGCCTATCAGATTTTGTTAATCTATCTGAAGAAAATGTGTATTTCAGGTGTGCATTTTTTCGCCAGTAAATTTCTTTCTGAATTCCTGATTCATTCATGGTTTTGATTGACTCATGTTCAACATCAGCGGATGAAACTAAATGAGACGGTGGCGGCTTACTTTGGAAATGGGGAGTCGCAAAGTGGTGGAAACCAGTCGGGCATAAAACGCAATTTTTATGGACCATTTGCCTATTTACTAATTATTATTGTAGCTTTGGTTTTCTTTCTTTTAAAAATGTGCGGATTGTACCAATATCCAGTGAATAGAGCCCTTTTAATTTGAATTATTTGGAGATTTCAACCCCCCGCGCAATAAAAGTTAAGTAACTTTATAGTGCTGAAACCCCCCTATTATTCAAGACCCGAGAGTATGTTCTGCGTTGCTGTGGTTATGTTTGGTCGACGTTTTGTTGCTTAGCGACGATTAGCGAGGCATAGTGTAAAAATATCTATGGTTGGCGCCAGATGCTGTTCAATTTTTATGGGACAAACTAAGAAAGAGGAAATCAGCCTCTAAGTTTGGGTTTTTTCAAGACACCAGGTGACCTTGATTAAAAACCGAAGAAATGGGGACAAGACGCATTTAATATGATCCAATACAAACGACGTTCTTAAAGAAAAGTTTAAAAAATGACAAATATTACTTTTTTGAAAACACTACAAGCCCAAATAATACATTCCCACCTATAAATAAAATATACTTTTATTGTGTTCACGCTGTGCAGATTGGCGAGAGAAATTTATCGTCCCTACTAGGCCACCAGTTATAAATAAAATGATATAAATAATGAAATACAGCTTTAATATCAGTCTAATATTACACTGTGGTATTTTGTGCTTCTTCGATTAAATTTTTTTTGGCTTGAATAGACAAGGTGAAACGTATAGGTTTCAACCGGTTGGCCACACGTACTTTTATCGTGAAGCCATAACGACAACATAGTGCACGCTATTGGCTAGTTTTATCTAAATCCTCCAATAAAACTAGTTTACCTTACATTTTTTTTGTGAAATTACTTGACCCATGCTCAGAGTTTTCATATTTTGCACATTGGCTGGTTTTTGAAAAATTAGATATAATGCGCCCAACTCATATTTATCATTTTTTTCCGTGAATGGTAGCATGTTGTTGTGTGTTTAAAAGTCGTGTGCAACTGTCAGGCTTCAGTTGGCAATTTCATAAAACCTGTTACTCCTGTGTCTGCATAACGTAAATCTAGTTCCGCGTTTTCTATCATTCTGTCGCGACATGGAGAATCTAGTATTAAAGCAAGGCATCCTGAGTTATTGGTTGATACAACACAAGAAGAAAACCAAAGAGGATGAAAGTGTGTGATTGGATAAAAGAGCTGTACTCGCTCATATCTTCAAGGATTTAACAGCCATCAAAATTCGATTTTTGGATCTCTTGGTGGGAATTAGTTACGAAGCTTTAGACCTCTCCCTACTTGGGGTCTTTCCTTGACAAATAATGAAAAGAGGTTCTTCCAAAAATTTCAGAAAAACAAAAGCATGAACTTTCCAGGTTTGCGCTATTAGCCAATATTTTATACTGCACTCCTCGTAGTGTGAATGAATTTAGCTTGGTTTCACGGACCCGTGTTGTAAAGTTAGCGGTTTACAAAAGTTTAAATAACAATATATTTCTAGTAGCTTTGTTTTAAGTTTTTGATGACAGTCCTGAAGCATCGGGGATAATTGTTTCGTTCCAAATCTTTTATTTTGCTCGCTATTGCTGTTTTTTTTCCGTCGTCCAATGAATATTCATTAGTTTTTTTGTTCCATGAGCCAATTTTAATGGCGCGCTACAAAACGCCTTTCAATAATGGTCAGTCGAAGCTTGATGCCCCCTAACTAAGAATATATTTTGTACGTACTTGAAAGGTAAGCTTAATAAATTGTATTAGAAATTCCTAATTTAATTTTGTAGTAATTCCTCGTTGTCATTCAAAGTAAGTAGCACCAACGGCTAATTTTAACTAAGTAATCCTAAAATTAAGTTGTTTTGTGGGGGTGGGGGTTTTATCCACAAGAATTTCAACCGCCCACTTTTTGGAAGAGGAACTTTACATTTGTTTTGTCTTATGCTTAAAAAAAGAATGCCTGTGCAGAAAACAGTAGCGAAATGTGTATTGAATTGTACATTTAGTTGACATATTCCGAATAATGAATAAATGGATACATTCTCATTGATGTCTGTTTGTAAGTAGAACTAATTAAGGTTAAGGGTAGAGTTAAAATATTCTTGGATGTGCACGTCTATAAAAAGTTGATTCATTAATATTTCCTGTGACTTCATATATTTGCACAAGAAAGGAGCTCATCAACATAATTTTCTAAAACTATTTTGGTTTATCTCGCAAAGCCACTCTCTATTAATGTCGTGAAAAAGTTTCTAAATAAACGCTGAACCGTCATTCCTATGGGCTTCAAGATATGATAAAATAATATGATGACCAATATCAGATTTGTGATATTTTTAGTTGCGATGTTTTTGTTCTTGTGATAGGAAAATGAATTAGAGGATTAAGAATGTGAGAGAAAATTGAAGTAAAAAAATTTGCATTTTCGGTAGTTTTTCATCAGAATTCTAGACCCTATCCTTCAATTTTATTTTTAAAATTTATTTTCTTCCTCTCCTGTGTTTTTTGGGACCAAATGTTTCTGCCTCAAAAGGAAAGCCGTGGTTTTGTGGGACACTTAACCTTCTATTTGTATTTGGATGCAATGCCCAACCCTGGGCCTCAGGAGAAGAATCGTACACTTAAGGTTGTAGAATATCTGCTAAAGAACGGTGCACTGATAGTTCAACTGGTACAGCATATACCATGAATATAATAGGCGCATGTTGAACCCGACTTTTCTCTTTTCATTATAATTATTTGTTACCGTCTGACAGGGTGTTACACTCTGATGCATCCTCCTCCTCTGTTTTTGTGTCAATTGGAGCAGCCGTTGCTTCACCGTCCAATTTCATTACATTTTTGCATATACATTTCCCACTATGTTGTACGTTTGGGCGATCCCGGTTTCTTTTCCTGAATACTTGTCAAGGTGTTAGCATTCCTTATTGTAAGTTTCCCTGAAACTCGAAAAGTCTGCCCTGAATGAATCCATTTCAAAACCTGTTATTCGATTTTTTTATCGATAAGGATTATTGTCTTTTCTGAACAGACCATGTTTTTTGACTACAACATTGGAAAGGTCTGCGTGTTTTTTTCTTCCACACACTGACTAGTTTTTTGTCAACACAGACTTTTTCGATGCAGCATGATAACAGTGCAAATTCACATAACAAACAGATGGGTGCTAATTTGAAATCGATGGTGTATGATTTTTATCCTCTCTCTCTCTCTCTCTCTCTCTCATCTCTCTCTCTCTCTCNCACACACACACACACACACACACACACACACACACACACACACACACACACACACACACACACTCTAACACACACACGTGGAAAGTACTTTAAGAGCCGTTGTAAATAAACACAAAGCCTTTCTGCGTTTTCAGAACGATTTTATTCTCGTTTCATACCATTAAAAATCAAGTATTGAAAACCTTCAAAGTGTAAAGTTATGAAATGTACAACGTCAAAAAAACCCCGAGGATTTGATATAAACTCTTGTTACTGTCGGGAAATGGCTAGAATCAAGAAAATAAAGGACAGAAGTGTGTCATCAAATTTGTTCCAAAACAAACATCAGTGGAGATCACGTCAATAAGAATCCAGTGTCGTATTGAAAAGAAAAAAGTTCGATGTGACGGATGGGAAGAAGTTAGTGATTGACAACACGCACTTGAGGGTTGTAATAATAGTGATCTATTCGTTGAACATGTCAGGATGAAACTTGCTCTTTGCTTTATTGCCCGCTCCCAATGAATGAAAACACCCTTTGCTGTGTCAACTTGGATGCAGAACTCGAAAAAAGGAAAGGAAACGGGAGAAAAGGAAACTAGTTTTAAGCAAAAAGGCGTCAAAGAAGACAACGTAGAGCAACAGTTCCTGTATTTTGGTCAGGTTACTATAATATTGTATTGTCCGTTATAACTAATGGCTGTCGATGATACTGAAATTCTGCTTTCATGCGACCACTATACACCCCTCCATAGGAAACGTCCAATTTTATCAATATTTCTAATAGGAGCCTTTTTTATGCAACGCTTAGTAGAGGGAGGTGCTTGTTTGAGACAGGATCCTTGTAAGAGGAAATACGGTACTTTCGCGGATCGAGGACTCTAGAATTTTTCACGGGACAAACTTTCGCGGATTTGACCAAAATCCACGAAATCCGCTAAAATTTCCACGTTTAAAGTAATTTGAAATCTTTCTTTAATTTTAGATACAAGAGGGATCATTTTCGTGAATAGAATGTGGAAAGTTTGTAAAAGTCAGTATGGATTAAAGCGACACAAAAAATATTAAGACACTGCTTGCCGCACTGAATAGCATGATGTTCTCAGCAAATTTTAAGTAGATATAATGATTGGAACTGAATTGAGGACAATTCAAGATCATCTTTATCCTATAGTGAAAAATCTTGTTTTGAGCCTGTTATCTGGGTAAAGACGTGGGCCGATTAAATATAATGTTCTTCAGATAGACGTCAGCTAGAAATAAAGTTGCAGTTAACTTAAAGCTCAAAGGTACTGTAAATTTTATACAAGAAGTATACACTACAGTTACTTAGATGCTCTTCAAATACTCGTAAATAATTAATCCAGGGATTCCGACTTTAATCCTCTCTGAGAATTCATGAAAATTCGAATTAAGGTTGTTTTTTAATTCATCTGTGTTATTAACATTCACAATATATCGATATTCTCTTCTTGGTGCACTCGATCTATTTTGTTTCGGTAAAGCCTTAAATCCAATGACAACCATTTGCAATGACTTCATTGTCATTTTGTTCTCCATAATAATTTTAAAAGATTCCTTTGCAATACACATAGATCAGACACAATTCTACTTTTTATAAGCATATTTAGAAAGATAGACTATCTCAGAAGATACTTAATTTCATTAACGCAAAATACAATCTCAGCCGCAGACATAGTGTAAAAACAAAACTACATATGTCAAGTGTCACTTTTAAGATGATTCTGAAACGTTGAGATCCCAGTTTGTTTTAATTTTGGTTAGGTGATCTCATTAAATATGAAGATAGTATTTGGAACAGTATTCAGTTTTGGCTCAAAATAGTTTGAAGATGAAAGATATGTACTTGGTACACTACGTGGAAAAATACAAGATCAAGCGTCTTGAGAAGAAGTGTGTCAATAATGCATCTTTCAATATCGTCCATGTTGAAATGACGTTCGCATACATTTATTCGATCATTTTCAATCATATTGCAATTGATCATCCATTAATCAATCCATTGAAATTTTAGGTACTTGTCAGTTGATACCCCACCCCACCCTTCACTGGAAATTTAACAAAATTCTATTGTGTTTCGATTGAAGTCAGGAGGTATTGTTTCTGGTCAAAGACAATTTAAAAAGTCAATTCCAAAACGTATCCCATAAAATAAAACTGAACGTTATTCATAAAACTACTTGGGTGACTTGTATGCTGCAATGTCAGCTTTTCTCTGTTGGCAAGTAAATCCATTGCACCTATTTCTGGCAGATAATTAATGTCGATCGTTGCGTCTTTGCCTATCCTAAGCTCTTCCTTTGCACATTTTTATTTTGTATAATCCATTGACTACCAATATCCACATAAAATTGTTTCTTGAGGCCAATTTTGCGCCCTCAAGACATCTTTTAAAGAAAATTCAGTTATGCAGCCGCAAGTGGGGCATTATCATGACCTACTTTGTCCGGTAGTTCTGGGGTCATTTCATGGGCATTTGCACACATTCTTGGATCATGCAAAATTACCTGTTGTTATGAACACCAGGATAAAGTTTAGGAATTTTTTCATTCCAAACTTTGCTACTTCAGCTTCAACTACACAGTGATTCAGAGTTTCAGACTCTGAATAAGTGTGAAAAAAAGTAGAAACTCCCAGACGGGTGTCTGGGCTTTATATATTAATTTTCAAGTGGAAGACGAGGGAGATTGTTATTAACTATGGCCGAAATAAGGTAATGTATCATGTCGCCTCCCTTGCATGCCTCAGGGCTGCAACAGATTTTCTTTCATCAGGCGTCTACAAAAACCCTGGCACACATTCTTCGTACGTGGAATATCACTCTTATTTAATGAAAATAAGATAATTTAAAGTAAGATACTTAATAATATTTTTTTTAACCCTCGAGTTCATGATTACTATGGTTCTTACTAACGAACGTCGGGCAGTGACGTCTACTTTCTAACTTTGCATGATAAAATTATAGGAACGCTTTCCCGTGACTGAGTTGCTTGCGTGGCAAGTAAGAGTATCAAAGGAAGCTTTTTTAACTAGGGTGATAATTGAGAGACAACATATTTGAACAGTACTTTGTAATGATATCCATGTTTGCAGAACTTTGTGAACTTTTATATCATTGGAAACTTTTCAGAACAATAGGAGTGACGCCTTGAGCTCAGGTGGGCCAAGATTTTTTTGCTTCTGATTAAAAGAAGCAGGGTTGCTGTCTCAAAAGGAGGCTCAGCTCCAAATGCTGGTTGAGTTGAGAATTCCGACGATAGGGACAATGGGAAATGATGCACCTAATTAAAAGGTATGTTTGCAGAATGATCCGCTGAAGTAAAAATGCACCGATTGCTCAGGTGTTAAAGCATATTAGCGTAAAAGCCACAGACAGTAGTTCCATCTCAGCTCGGTAAAAACTTTGTCATTTTAATTCAAGTACCCAACGATACTAGTAGTAATCTTCCCGTCTTATCCAAAATCGTGTTGTTGAACATTTTCTTGGGCACTGAAATTAAGGTGGTTAATTATTGAAACCTTCTAGTTGCTATGTTTTCTCATCCGAGAGCGAGTAGCAGGCAAGGGCTGATCACAAGAAATTGCTTAATTCCAGCAGTTGTGAGAGAAAAGGTTCAGCAAGGATAGTTTAGAGCGCAGAATACATACAGCAGCTGTGAAACGGAACTTGGCACACTTCGGATCCTTTTTTTATCAGGCAGCACTGAAGAAAATTTTTCAGGGCAAAAAAAGATTGACCATAATGGATCTACGATTAACAGTACCTGTGTCATGACCTTTGATTACCTTTTGAAGACAAAGAGAGTCGTTTCTCTGTTGTTAGAGTTTGACGTTGAGCAATACTCAGTGGCGACGGAAATTAGGATTTTCTCACATAGGAGCTTCCAGCCAAGATCACCGACAATGAAGGATGCATATTTTAGCGCTTTAATGTTACACCTCCCTGTGTCATGGAGCACTGTGTTTTCCCAAACGGCATGGCGCACCGCTGAGAACAAATTGGCCGGGGTGATTTTTTGGACTCGAACCACAAAAACTCTACTTTCAATGTCAAAGATAATTGGGTTTATACAGAGCGACTCTCGGGTTTCTTTAAACGAATTTGAGGGCATTTGGTGGGTGGTTTTCGATCAATTTTTTGCATTGAAATAATTTACCTCAGTATGTTGCACTTTTTTAGTTTTTAGTCTTATTGTCTGCCATATTTACTTGACAAAGGCGTGAAGCGTGGACATGCTGATGTATTCAAATGACTCAAAATTCTTTTCCCACCAAGTTAGTAAATATTAAATGATTATTAATTTGAATTTTATGATATATCAAATTTTATGAAATATTCTGGTGAGGTTACCAATAGATAAAACTAAATAGAAATGTATTTGAAATTAAATGATTAAAAGACAATAAGTAAAGTTTAGCAAGATGGTATATGAGTCTTTTCAAATAAATTTAATGCTTTGGTGGTTTTTAGGGCTAATGCCTATCATGTATCAAGAAAAAATGTGATCCTTTTTACTGACGTAAAAATGATGCTATGAAAGTACAGCATTGTATTCAGAAATGAAGTTAAGTTTGCGAGCATTTGCAGCAGAAGGCACTTGAAGTGAAGTAGTCAGTGAAACCTATAACACAAAAAAAACCATGTTATTTTTAATTACTTTTGCCATGTGGTGCAGTAAACCAAACAGATGAACAAATATTAAAAGGGTCCACGTTGGTTCTTTAGTGCTCCGACCACAACCTCGGGCATCCCGTACAGCAGCACTGTCCAGTGATGTACTTGGCATTAATGCGACACGGTATTGTGATGGTAATTAATTTTACTGAACTTGATGTAATCATTTTGAAGGTTTTACCTTTGGCCTTCGATGAGATATTCTTGAAAAACAGGTTTTGTTGGGGTTTTTTGTTTTAAGCTCATTTATCCCCGGTAACTGGGCCTCACACGGTGCCCTTCACAATGACTTTGGTTTTGGCAGTGAGGAATTTCTTGGTCGGATGCCATTCCTGACGCCAACCAATGGCTTTTTCTTTTGTAAAGTTCCAGATTCCTTTCTCCCGCTAGGGAAATCGAATCTGGAACCTCTTGGTTACGGTGCAACAAAACATATTATACAGACCTAAAATCTGATTGGTTGACACTGTCAACAGGTGTAGCCGAGTGAGATCCTCTTGACAGAACAAAAGGTTTCAAAGATAAATGATAGACTTTTAATGGCAGGAGTGCAAAAGACCAACCATTTTTTATTTTTATAAACTTAAATAAGTAACAAGAAACATGATGAGAGCTCAATTAACAAAGCGGTGTTCAGCATATCTCGATGGTATGAAACTGTTTACCCGCAGATTACTTGCTATCCCTGCGCTTAACGTTTAAGAGGGCATGCAAATCTTCATCTCATCAAATTTATCGGTGACTTTTCCTTACGCTAGAAAAAGCTCTGTATTAGGGAATAGAGAGCAAACTTTACATGGGACCAGATAAAATCTTACAAAAAAAAATCGATTCTTATGTGTTTGGATTGATATTGTGTGTGTGTGTGTATGTGTCGGGGAGGGTGTGTGCTAAGGAACTATATATATTTTCCACGCCAAGTAAAGAAACAACAATTATGTCAGAAAAGCTGTTAGCTAAATTTGAACAATGAATAAATCGCATTCACGTTAGATTGTGATAAAAGTTCAACTATTTCGTCTGTAATTTTATATATATATATATATATATATAATATCTTGGTGTGTGTGTACATACATTTTTATTTGAACGAATTTTTTAACTAAGTTTTGAGTATCAAAACTGAGCATAATATCATTTACAACATGGGAGGAACATTTTTAATCATGAATATTAATAAGATGTTAAGACCAAGTATTAAAGGAATAACTTTGAGACTCATTATAACACCATTAATAGACCATTTGAAACGCACGATTTCTGAATGCTTGCAGTACAACCATTTCAGCTTAAACGGAGAAAAGATTTCAGTTGGAAAGTAACAAGATATGCGAAAATTACCCTTAAAATGATTTATGAAAACAGCATGGGAAAAACAACAAAAACGGGTAGCATTGATCTACTCGGACGCAGGTTTGTGTGTTTTAAAGTTTCTGCCTTTCACAAAATGTGAATATTTTCATTTGTTGAAGTCATCAATAACCAGACCAAAAGGAAATAGAATACTGAAATTTTCTGTAATCAAACGAGTGTAACAGAGACTCTGCCCTTGGTGGTGCTACGCAACGTAATGAATTGCAAATTATGCGAATGGCTGAAAGGAAAAGAAAAGATTTATGAAAGTTTTTGCTACAATTTCAATATTTAACTTTTTAAGGATTTTATTGCAGACACGAAATCTTTTGAACATGAGAAAGACGAAAATGATTCATTTGACATGTCGTAAGTAAGCTTTTGAGCTCAATGACCACACCACACAAAACAACATGACAGATAAATCAAACCACATTGATAAAACGGTGTTCTTCGTTGCCATCTGGATGCATCAAGATATGCTATCGAGGAAATGAGGTATTCAATTTTTGCTAAAGCAAAATTGCATCAGTGAGAGTTTGTAATCAAAAGTGGGGCAGCTAATTCACTATTTTTGAGCATAAACTCAGATACATTTTCAATCTAACAAATATCCTAGAACTTGCAACGAATGATAATGTTTTTGGTAACTTCCCATCCACCTTCCTAATCTGCTTAGCCGATATTATGTTATATGGTGTTCGGAGAAAGGTGAACATGTGTTGAAAAAGCTATGTTAAGCTAGCAGTGTCAGCGAATTTTTGGTTGCTTTGGAGACAGCGCCTTAATTGTTAGCCAAAAATTTTTGTTCATCGCAGCAGACCACACAAACATTTCATGACATTTGGGTCAGATCAACTGCAATGAGTCTCAACAGAATTTTGTTCCCAGCCTCCTTTTCTTCCGAAGGAATGGATGTATCCATTGCAACATCTTGAAGCCACGATGTTAGGTTAGGCCCCTTCTCTTGTTATCTCTTTTATTTACTTGGTCTCAAAATCTTTCAAATCATTTGAGAACTTATACGCAGAATACAAGCTGACAAGATAGCTCATATTCTCACGACATGAAGTCGTATCTTCCAAAACACGTAAGATATTGCCGGATGAAAACTAAAACATATAACTTACAATGTTGACAATTTACAAAGTTTCGCACAAGAATTAATCAAGAATGTGAACAGTTGTGTAAATGTTTGATCATACAAGCTCCTGTAAATTATCCTGCCTTCACTTTTAACTGAATGAGTTCATCCAATTATTTACACAGTCTATGCTTTCCTTCATTTAAGTATAAACTAGTATAAACTATAGCACAATATGTCAGGACCAATGAGTATCAAAAGGTCCCTGATCTTAAGGCAGCCGTAAACGTTTTGGGGTAGAGAATTGTCATTTGTCGCATGTACATTGTTTATCGTTGTATGAACAACAAGATACAACTTTTGACAAACAACAAGGTAATCTATGTACAAAATTGGATGAACGCAGGAATCGCATAACAATTTATGCAAGCCGCCGTTTTACCAACTTCTAACACTTGCTCGGTAGTAGGACTGAGATACAATGCTGTCGTAATCAAGATCATTTTTAGCTAACAGAAGAAGTAACAACTGACGCTATCCTTTTGCAGATGTCTTTTGCTTTAAAAACATCAAATGCATACCCTTAGATTTTGCTCCGTTTTAGGATGTCGAATAATAATGCACTTTATCTTCCACTACGGCCTGTCATTGCTTTCATCTACCACGATTGTGTAATGTGCTGCTTCTTTAACGGATGTGGCATTGCTGACTTTGAAATAATTTTTTGCAGTGTCTACAATCTCGTTTTGAATATGTGGGGACGTATATTTTGCGCTCTCTTTGGATTTCTTTCTGTAAGGATTTATTGTCAAGGTTTATTCTTCGAAAGGCTTTTATAAAGCAGCAACAAATCATTAGCACGTTTTTTTCTTGGTAAACGGTAAGATCGGTTGAAGCTAGTGCTGAATAAAGTTTAGGATTTAGGAGCTTGGTTTTCATTGTCAATGTCTAATTTTTTTTTATATTTCGGTAAACTAGCTACGGTAGACGGAAACCGCTACCACACGGGCCTTTCAATGACAGCAGCTCCTGTAACCAGTAGTTACATCCATGCCTTACGTGTCGAAGGTTCAGTGCCAGAACCAAGTATCTTGTTTCTGGCTAATTTTACAGAAGAACGTTTTAAGCGTTTTGCCTCGAGTGACTTATACACAAAATTCGGTACTTGATTTCGTTCCAATCATTAAATCAATAAATATTGGTTACTTGACTAAATAAAGTAGTTCACATGAAAGACAATGACAGTATCTATCATCTGACACCTTTTTGTTTTTTGTTTTTTAGTTTTAATGTCATTTTCCCCCAGCAATTGGGGCTCAGACGGTGCCCTTCACAGGGACTTTGATTTGGCAGTGAGGAATTTCTTGGCCGGATGCCCTTCCTGACGCCAACCAATGGCTTTTTTTTTTCTCTTTGTAAAGTTCCAAATTCTCCTCGACAGCTCGGGGAATCAAACCCGGAACTTTTGGTTACTGTGCAGTTGCACTAACCATTAAGCCACGGCTCCTCATCTATCATCTGACACCAAAAAGTAAAGAACGCCAAAAATGCAAGATACTGAATTCTGGCACTGAACTCTCGATATATTTATCTGTGAATGATACGATCAGGAAAGAGAGAAAGTGAAGTTGAACAGAAAGTACCATAGACAGCAAGACACGTGAATCACTTCCTCTTGGTTGATCCAGAATCGGATTCCCAGCATGCCAAGGCCACAGATTTTGCGGACAGGGGCCCAAAACCCAGAATCCGACTAAGAAGGAGCACGAGTCCTTCCTACACTTAATCCTAGCCGAAAGACTGAGAGGCACCACCATACGAGAGTCGTAAAATCCGACAAGAATTTTCCCTCCCTTTTTTCACTTGAAATTGAGTGGCGTCATTGGGACCGTGTTGGCGCAGCAGGAAGCGAGCAAAGTTACAATTCTTCATGTGGAGGAGAAAACCGCTTTGGGTTTGTTTGTTTTTATTTGTTGATTGCTTGAGAGAAAAGGCAAAATGAACAGTTTAATTCAGGTTAAATTTCAAGTCGGTAATGTTCAGAAATAAAAAAAACACCCGAAAGCACAAAAATAGTGTCTTACTACGCACAAATGAAGTCTGGAAATCGCTGACTTTCAGCTGACTGAAGGGCAGAAACGAGTGCTGCAAATACATTAAGGAGGAAAGACCCTGTGCCTTCTCCAAGCGACGTGCCTGCATGATGAATTACGATCAATCCAAAATTCTCTTTGATGCCAAATGCTATAGAAATTCAACGTAATAATGGACCTACGAAACCACAAATTCCCTTACCTTGAACAAAACTGGTTCTTTAACCAACATTCCTCCATTTCTGTCAAAACCTTTGGATTACTCTTTTAGATAAGATACTCTGTATCTTTTGTTATTGTAAGCGATGTTCATGCAAAGGGACCTCTGAATGAGAGAGAGACTAGGAAACTGAATCAAAACACAAATGTATTGACCTTCATTTCCAAGGTTGCTCCCAATCATTTTAATCAAAATTAATATTCATTTCCACACAATGCAAATTTGTTATTCGTTGAAACAGTTGTTTCTACCTTTTTAGGTTTGTTATCAAATTAAAATTTATCGATTAGGGAAAATTTTAAATGAATTTAATGAGGTTTACACCAATTAGATGCATGTAATTGGTGTTGGTGAAATGATGTTGAATAAAAATAAAAACTGAGTTTTTTCCTTTAAAGATTTATGTAAGATCGATGCTGTAACCTTAAAGTAACAATATCTTTCGTTAGAAAAGCGAGGACATGCCTGGGAGTCAACCTGTTTGTAAAAATTTCGGTTACGCTAGCACTACGTGGTGTCGGGAAGGGTAGCGTTGATAAGTACTAAAAGCTTGCAATCAAACCTTGTTTTCTACAGTTTTTGTTCACAAGTCATCAATATACTTGTTGGAGAATGGTAGTTTTCTTATTTGATTCTCCAAATTATTTAAGATGTTAGGAGGTGCAGGTTCATCTAAAAGTGATAAAGTTACGTTTACCAATCGGTTGTTAAATAGGAGACCCATATTAATTTACAAAAACGTTAAATATGGAGAGAATTTTCAAAGAGGACCTTAGAACTAGATACACCAAAATCCTCGCAGGATTTTGTTGACTTGCAGCTGTTGTGAGCTAAGCAGTCTGCTGACGTCAACACCATCTTACGCACAAACCAAAAGCCCTAAGACAGTTTTTCGCTGCCTCATATGAAGCATTTATTATCTTGATTGTTTATTTCCTGAGCAAATCTTTCCATTCACTAACATTTTTTATCCATTTTGAGTTTCGTGCGAGGAGGTGTTTTATTCCCACCAAGAGTATCATTTGTTTTGGCTCTGTCTTGGAGTACCTGCGTATCAAAGTAACTGACTCAGTACAATGTTTTTGAATCAATTTTCCTTTTATAATTATTACCATGGAACTGAATCTCGATCATCAAATCACTGACATATCACAGCCACACATCACCCTGTGCATTATTTTCAAGTATTGACCGCGAGGAACGCTCACCGACGAACTCGAGTAGACAGTTGCATGGCGGAAAGACATCTGATACCAGGGAAAGATCGAGGCAGTATGCATGAGGTTACAACCTAGAACCCCATAGAAAATTGATGAAAAATGTGCTTACAAGCATAAAAGCAATAAGACTATCCGAAGCTTGGAAACAATTGCAGCAGTTCTTTTACAATCCAGCTGCAGAGCACAGAACACCTCCGAATTGTGTGTACGGGGGTAAGGGAAGAGGGGTCATTTAAACAGTACAAAAAGAAAGGCCGAAACCGGACGTGTTTCGTCCTGATGATGTCCTGATGTTTATGACGCGACCCCGTAGATTTAATCTGTAAGTTGAGCGGACAGTCCTTAATAGCACTGTCTTGGTGCACATTATCTCTAACCAAAGGAGCAACAAGAAAATAGAACCGTGCAGAATGCTGAACGATAATTGTATTTTTGAAATTAAAATATTTTCGGAAATGCGTACAGAAGTAATTTTTCTTTTTTTATTATTGTGCAAATCAGAGGCTGCGTGGTAGATCACCAAAGTATACGAGAATTTCGCTCGTCGCTCATCTGGAAGTACAGCCCCAAATTTGCTTTTTTAAAGTGGCGGACTATAAAAGTCGTATTTCTATAAGGAGATGGAATTTGGAGAGGGATGAAACGAATAAAAAAGTGACTATAAATATATTTTATAAGTGTAAGCATACATTTTTATTTTTACGGGTCTAAAGTGAATTGGAGGCATGAAAATAAACATTTTAAAGTCTTTTATTTCTTAGAATGATATCTTCGGCTAACATTGTCTGGCGAATAAGCAATTTAGATTTTAACTTTTAATTAAGCTGATGTTGTTACCTTGTGATGGAAGCTGTCCGGTTTTTTTTAGATATAACTGAATCATGGTTTGAGTAAACTTTCCCAGTATCACTTTTGATCAAAGGTCTCTACCATGGTCTCCTAAATAATAACATCTGGACTAGAAACCTCCTAGAAATCTGCTGTTGGGTGTACAAGATGAGTCCGATACAAACTGCAGTTCCCAGACCCTCAGCAGCAAACGCTGTTGCCATCAGATAAAGCGCCAGTTTTGACTGCCAAGGGAGCAAGCATGGTTAACAAATGTGCTGATGTTGGTTGCAAAAGTGGCTATAAGATAGTAGAAAATCGCGCTGGCTTGACGTTGCTTAAGTTTCCGTTAAATGATGATGAGTTACTTCAACGCTGGATGAGAAAAATGTCACAAAAAGACTTTGTTGCAACGGAACATTCCAGGTTATGCTCTCTTTATTTTACCGCGGATTCGTTTGTCTGCCAAAGCACGGAAAACAACACAAGGCGTCCAAGGAAGTGCAACGAGCTTTAGAACAATTTTTAATCCCACAAAGTGTTCACGTTTCCAGCATTTTATTCATCATCGGAAAGTGACACTGTATTAACTGCCAATTTTGATGACATCAAAGATCTTGATGGGCTTGAAACTTCAGCTTATTAAGATGGGGCACAAGTTATCTCTCAAAGCTTTAGAGCCTGAAAGCATAGAGAAAACGTCAGTGAGACTGGATATGTCAATCTTTTGTGAGAGCACAAGGAATGCACTTGAGTATAACTCAAGTCAATTATCAAGAGATTGGACTGGAACTGTTACCATTTTGTTCATGTTCTGAAATTATGGCATGTATTAAATGTGAAAACAACAACTGCAGGAAACCACAGTCGTGACATTACAAGAGATCCTGTACGCTCAGTTAATGACTGGAAACTGAAGTACCTGGATGAGTTTCCAGATTTCCTAGACAGGTGGAAATCACTTGGGAAACATGGATTGACAACGTAAACATTTATTGCTGTAACGCACATGTGTAGGACTCTTCCATTGATTGCCAAATACCTTATAGAGTAGGCCAGCTTCAAATATGTTCTGTTTGGAAAACTGCAATCTGACAACATTGAGAGCCGTTTCGGCTGGTAAAAACAACTGTCAGGTGCTAACTATTTTATCTCTGTGAGACAGTTGCTGGAGAGTGAGAGGAAATTATTATTGTTATTTTATTATTATTATATACGAATTTTTTAACAGGATGTACCTACAGTCATATCATATATACACTATGTACATATATGTACTGTTATCACAGATGTCCTGTTCAAAAAGAAAAAACAAAAAAACCCCCCCAAAACCCAACAGTTATTTATTAGTTAAAACTCGCTAAAAATCAAAAAGAAAACTAAAAGAGCTTCGACTGGTAGAAGAAACTAAAATATGCTGTTTAAAGCTCACTTCCAGAAATAGGGATGCAAATCGACATTAATGAATAAAGGCTAAAACCGCATCACCTAGAATTAAGTGTCGGGGAAGCCCCAGGAAATTGTAGGACGTTTCTAGGATATCAGATAGACTTCGTGGAAAGTTCAACCTGAATCGTAGTAATGAGACCATCACATCACTTAGGCATACAAAGTATCACAGATACCCTAGAGGTCCTAGATATTTTAGGACGTCTTCTTGGATATCTCTGAAACTTATTATTAATTATTATTAAACTGATTAACTTATTAAATTAAGGCTATATCCTTGCTTAAATTTTTTGGTATAGATTTTGATGTAGCATCTGGGTCACTTCAAGAGAGCAAGCAAAACAACCTCCTAAAGTCTGATTTGAATGAATTCACTGCTGCCGTAATGGAAGATACATTTTTAACTACTACTGACATTGCAGATGTAAATGCCATTTATCATGTATCAGAGGCCATTGTAAGGTCAGAGTTAAGACAAAGTCCTGTGTGCCCTTCCTACAGTAGTATCTTATTGGATGGTGAAAAATCAATAATCCTTGAAGAAAGTGACTTGGATATTGTCAATGAAAACGTAAAAAATCTCTTGGAGGATATCAACAGAGGTGGACTCCTTTCACCAAGTACTACAGGTTATAGTTTGTGTATGGCGTATTTTAAAGTATTTACAGTGATTAAGTCAAATAAGGAACTCAGGACATTGCTTCTCTCAGAGACATGACAAAAGTACTACTTCAAAATGCTCATTCTGTCCGTTTTGTCTTAGGATACAGACTTGCAAGAACATGTGGGTTCTAGCACCCACTGTGGCCATAGACACAACTTTCTGGAGAGTCTTATTTGTAGAATTTTCAATGATGAAGAACTTTGTAAAGGAGTTGACCGTCTGTTCAGAAATAGGCAGTAAAAAAGGAAAGACAATTAAACTGTGTGGAAATACTCAGTAGTCTGTTGGGTTCTTTATATGTTCATGTTTTAAAGACAGTTGCAGTTTTACATGTTACTTAGGTTTTGTTCCAATGGTTCGGCCGTCGTCAATATTATGCAAATAGATTACAGAGTTTTTTCATCACCAATATCAAGTTACATGCAATATGTGTACGTTTCTGTGTCTATCACTGATTTTGACCATTTATTGTAACCCCGACCCCCTTCACAGACATATCTTTCATAGACATCCCCCTTATCAGTACTTTACTGTAATGACTGACCACTATTTTGGGGAATTGGAGTTTCGTCATATGATCAGATAGATGTAAGGAGAGCTGTTGATAGTGTAAGAATGTACTTTTGCTTCTAAGAAAAACTGGCCTCATCTTGTACACGCTGGAATCCAGTTTCCAGTCCAGATGCTGTTTTTTTAGGAGTCCATTATCCTCCGTTTACACATCCCCTCAATGAGGATTTTAACGCGTTTGTTTTTAATCGATACGAACAGAATTACTCTTACAATTTTAATGCGAACACTCTTGATTACACTGTGAAACTAATTTTCAAAACTTCATACAAACATTTAATCGCATGCTGCGAATAATTTGGTTTCTAAAATACTCAGTCCAAATAGAATGAAGAATAACAGGAAATCCTATTGTTTATTAACTTACATACAATATTTGCTTGTTTGCTTTTCATCATTTAACATGGATATTATGTACATTGACTAAAGAGAAGCTTAATTTTAATGCCTATGGCATTCCCAGGGTTTACAATTAAATAAATCTTGGCATCATTTCAAACCAACACAATAACAGTAACAACAACACCACACTTCCGATCGAAGATTGCACACTATATGTAATCACAAATACGTTGGTATGCACTTGGGGAAATCCCACAGGTAACAACGACGGTGATTATACTGCGGCTAACAAAGAAATAATCATACCCCGAACAACACAATTAATTACGCATAAACAAGAGCCCACAATTGATACATAAAAACGAAGAAAGATACGACAACCAACAAGAGACACGATCTTACAGAGCTGCAAAATAAACATGGAAGTTCATTAGTGTGAAATACACAGAGGCATAAGTAGATTTTGGAGAAATATTTGTTTTCAAGCGACATATAAAATAATTTGTTGTTCCTTAAAGCAGCAAGATATCCACAGTTAATACTTTATCTAACAGTGGTAAGAAATGTTTATTATGTACAATTTTCTTATGGCTCCCTGTGAATATGTTAAGCTCCATCATTATTATTTCCACGTTACATTTGACCAGAACGCAGTAGAAATTACGTAACAATACCATGACGACCAGCACCATTGAATCGCAAGAATGAATGTATTAGTAACATAATACATAAAACTTTGAGAACTGTGCTTCTTTTCCAGAATGAGAATATTTGTGCAAGAGAGCTTGTTTGACGCAAGAGCCTAACATGGTGGTACAGAAAAGCCACGTTTGATCGTAACCCATGTTTCAGGAAATCATTGCTGTTATTTAGTTTTTATGAGATGGCTTGCGGAAACGAACCCATTTGCTTTTCAACAAATATTAGGAATTAAATACGTACTATGAACAGTAAACTAATAATTATAATTTTACTTTCTTAAGGTTCAAATTTTTATCAGTTTCCAGAGACTAGATATGAAGCTAATGTTAAAAGTAATCTAAGACGCCTGAAATCAAAACCCAAACCACTCAACTACGCGAATGAAGCGGATGTCAATTTTGATTTGCAGAACCATGGTTCAGAAATAATTAGCTTCCTTTCCTCATCCTTCAAAGCCTGTTGCCTTACAAAATCAATGCATATTTAGTGGTTTGGACAGTTTTCCTTTGTAAAACGTATTGTTTTTAAACGACGGCAACAGCCCCTGAAATCGGATTTGTGTTATCGTCAAGAATGATTGAGTGAAAATGATATCACTGTTGTTCCCAGAACAACACAAAATTGACAGTTACAAATTCTAAGCAGATTGGTCAGTTTCTTTAAGGGTGTATTTCCGTTTTCTATTATAATGTACGACTCAACTTACTGATTTCTTTGTTATTGGATTGAGAAATCAAATCAGATAATTTTAAAGAAGACTTGATAAATTTGATTAGATACCTGGCTTCTTCACCACCGACTTTTGTAGTTTTTCAGAGGAAAGAGTAAACTCTGATTAGTTTGTTTTTAGTTCAGTTATGTGTATAAAAAGAAGAATTCTACTAAGAAACACCGATGTTGGAATGAGCTAAGGTAAGAAAAATCGATTTAACAGATGTGCGAAAATCATAAGCAAATCTGAGTAGAAGACAGGATCTAGATTCATGTGTATATTTGAAAAGCAATACAGTATATAATAAACTTTACTTAAAGCTTTATTGTTTTTCTTGGATCTGTTCTCCCTGAGGTAAAGTACCAACTGTTAAGTTATCAATTTACGCAGTGATTCTGAGGCGCCAGATAAATCTTTGATAGATTCCACTTGATATACATACTTTTTATTCATGTATAATCCTATATAATCAGAAGAAGTTTCGATAAATTTGTTTTGGAAAATATTGGAAATAAAGTGTTCACTTTAAGCCCCACAACCTCCCGGGAGAACACATGCAGTGCTGTCACTTCTTTGCCGCGAAATCCATGACAGTCGACAAAATTCTTGTTTTTTCCGCCTAGCGAGGCCTGAAGAGAACACCCATCTTTTATGTTATGTGTGGACTGCCTTAAATACTGCTTCTGTCCTCCCAGCTTCTTAACCCGTTATCCTTATATAAATGTGTATATTTTTAAATTTTTGATTAAACTAATGTTTTCAAAGAGTGCAGTCAAAGTCAGGCTTTTGTCAATAAAAAAGATAAAAGTCCATTTGTTTTGGAAAAGATTGATTCGTTATTTGTAATTTGATTTTTGTCAGAAACTTTGTTATTAAATCACACATTGTTACTTTTTGTCTTTGCAGTTTCTATATTTTGTCTTGACTGCTTATTTTACACCTTTCGCGCTGGATTAAATACAATTATGTCATGCTCCAATATTTGGGGGAACCGTTTAATTTTTCGATTTTTTTCCGCAGAAATCAAAATTATGAACTTTGTATTGAATTTTAAAGGACCATCCAGGGGTTCTGTGAAAACTTGGTCTAAAAAATAAATGAAGTAGAGGAAATAAATAAGTAGTTTTAACTAATGGGATTATTAGTATTTTCCCGAAAGCCTGTTTTGTGACACTTGGTCAACACTAACAGTCCAAAGACAGCATGTTTTAGTGACACCTGTGCACCATCAGCGCTAACTTATCCATGTAAAGGTCACTTTTAATCGAATGTAATAGGAGTGATCAATAAGCCGGAGGTTTATGGGTCAAGTCGGTGAGCCAAAAGGTTTGGCGTAAGTGGGCAGTGATATCTAACTAAACTAAAGAGAAAACAGCAAGATTAATATGAGTTTATGCGTAAGGTTTAGCTTATTTATTTGTTTGTTTATTTATTTTTAATTTGTGGTTGTTGAATTGTAAAGAAAAACTTCGTTGGGTGAAGATAAGAGGTTGCAAGGCCTTTACACGGCACGTTATTGAATAGGAACGTAGATGGCACTGAATGTAGAGGAAGATCCCGAATTACATGGTCAACCAACACAAGACAATGAACTGCACTGAACTATACACCATCAGTCAGAAGAGTACACCAATGCAGACACTGGGGTACCACAGCATACATCCCTCAGCATGAGGACGTAACTACTTACAGACTGGCTGAAAGTAAGAGTATGCGCCAGCTAAAGATGCCCATGGTGAAAAGAGAAAATCAAGACATGTGATATGCTAGTATGACTAAAAACTTTCCCTTCATGCTTCCTTATGGCATTCATTTAATAAATCTATTTTCCCGTTTGATTAAAACAGTACCATCGATGTGAGGTAAGTAATTTTATTGTTTGTGGTAACACTTTTACAGCATATTCGTAAACAAAGTAAATATTTACGTTTTATTGTATGAAGTGTTACACCTTTACCTAAACTACTTAATTACTATGTTTTTAATTACTTGCGTAGTATATACATTCGTACTGGCGTATGTGTTTAGTTACTTAAGTGCATACTTCGGAGCTTTTTGGGCCTTTTATGTTCTTGCCACCAGACAGGGTAATAAAAAAATTACCTAGTCTGAATTCATAGGCATTATACCAGGTGTAACGTCTATGTTAAGACTTGACAACTTATGCATTGTTGTTGTATATCTGTCAAGGATTTTGGTGATGACTTCACACAAATATATCCAGAGGGTCCTTCTCTAATAGTTGTTGATGAAGGTTTGGATTATCTCTTTAGTGGTCATTGTGGTCCTTCATGACTCGCGCCCTTAAAATGGTCGTAGAATGACTTGGCGCTTGTTTTGAAAAGTGTGGTCTTGGTTTTTATGACAGTTTAGTTTGCTTTCAGACATTCGTTAGGTGTAGAAACGCTCGCCCTGCCTTACAAGTTAGCCACTGTTTAATCCTGCTTTTTCACGATATTTTCTACGTAGATAAAGATCCTTACTGCTTCCAGCACTTGCCATTTCAGTTAAACGGAATATGTATTCGCTGCATTCAATTCAAGGGTTTTCGTCTTTCTGTAATGGTTGTCAAGTCCCAGTTTTCAAGAGGTGGTTGCAACACTTTTGACCTAATCTTCCTACTTATGTTGGAGGCAGAAGAGAAAAGGCGGGCACATAAGCTAGGCAATTTGGATGTGTTTTAAGTATACAATTCCATTCCACGTATCTGCTGTTAATCACGACAATAGAGTCTATTCCTAGACGTTGAAAAGAAACGAGAGTAAACAGCCTCGCCTGCTAACTGTGGTTAGGTGTCTCAGTGGGATGCTCTCAATGTACCACTACCACGCTGTACGCCATCCTCTCTTAAAGACTAGTTTGTCCGGGATGCCGTAGCTTTATCGATGTTTCTGGAGACATTCTCTGTCCAGGCCTCGAAAATTCATAGTTATTGACGTTGATGTAGAGAGAAGATTTCCACTCAACGGATAATACATGACATTACTGCTCAGTTGACACAGACCTGTTCACAATGAAGCCATTAAGTAGTTTAGTAACAGGCCATTGATTTTGCCTTACATCCATTAAAAGAGGATTCTCTTGAATATCTTTTGTTGGATAGACAATAGTGTGGTTTTTTAATTTGAACCGGAATGAAGGATAAAATTCCTTTAGTATTGATTACTCCTGCTCCCACTCGGATTGTGTATTTTCTTCTCGCAATATTTTAAAATGAAATTATGAAGCATCTTCACAACCGAATTAAATATTTACCTTCACCACCTGTGCCATAACCTAGTGAGTTTTGTAGCCTTGTTGTTTCCTGACTATCTGATGGCATCAAAAACCTCTCACTTAGTTTTCTTGTTGTATGGGATGCTATAGGTAGGTCACCTGCGGCTGGATGGATATTTGGTAGGTACTGTGGTGCTAATCAATTCAGAAGCTGTTTAAAGTATTCCATCCATATCTTACCTTTACATTTTAAAAATTGGTCTGACTTCACAAACAAATTCTTGTATAACTGGATTCCTGTACTTTTGTAACAATTTCTTGTTGATAATGTAGGGACATATTTTTTCTGTGGCGTGCTGACTTTGGTACCAGGCCGTCTGCATTGTGATACTTTTCTTTATTCTTTTGTTTGCTGTTATTTGCAGCTGCCTCTTTTTCCTTCAAGTCGTTGATGTTATGCATCGTCTTGATTTAATGCATTTCCAGTCCTACTGTTTTCTGTTTTAAGGGGTCTTTGGATATTAATAACAAAACATCAGATTTTCGGGCACTGACAGTTAACAGTCATTTTTCTTTCCTTTAGTCTTGTACCATCTGAAAATTGTTGTTGAGTGTAAGTCTAAATTCCACTATCTTTGTTGTTTTCTTCCTTTTGATTTATCCATAAAAAAGCTGTTTGTACCACACATGTCAACGGAACTCTTCCACTGTTATAAAGTTCTCTAACTCCATTATGTTTCTTAACCTATTTTACGTTTGTTGTCTCACATTAGGGAGAAGATGCTTTGGTGAAAGTAGGGTCTCTCTTGACAAGAGATTAATAATTATTATTTAATGCTTGTAACAGTTGGTTGTGTACTTCGTGACTTGCTTTAATGTCGTATAAAGGATTAAACAGAACCCCCGCCTCCCCCCACTTCCCAAATGAAATGAAGTAAAGCGATAAAGCAAAGTCATGCGCAACCGGTTCAAGATGATGTTAACGATGTTGAATAGTAATTCATTACACCTATTTAACATATTGAATTCATTCGATAAAAGCACAGAATTAGAATCAATAAAATCAGTAACAGAGAAAGATACAGTATTTGCTCCTAACCTGTGGTCTGTAAACAATTCAGAGCATCCACCCCTTACTGTATTCTTGATCTCCCGTTATGTCATGTAAAGAAAAAAACAACTTTTGGGGAACAAATGCACCTTTCAAATGAAAGGACAGTATCACCTTTGCTTTAAATATAATGCCAATGCTGCTACATGAAACTGAAACAGTATTGAATTCATTTGAAAGAGAACCCTGGAAAAAAGCGTTCAGATGCTCTTCCTCTCCAATTTTAAATGGAATTAGAGTTATTAAACTGGAATTCACCAGTTTAAGTGAGAAAAATTATCGAATATGATTTTCTAAACAAGAACTGAACTTCATTCGAAATACTAAATTTCCCTTAAGGAAAACCGAACTTTCAGTCTAATAGTGGTTTAATATTTGCTATTTTTAACGGTCAATTTTTACTTTGGAAAAAGATGACAGAAAGGCGTGGCAGGCAACACATCCCGTGGCGAATGATTTAATTTAAGCTCTTTGTCCAGACGTTGTGAGAAGGAAACCGATATTAGCGGAAGTACGTAGAATAAAAACTAATATTTCCTTCCTTTTTCGGACTTCTTAGTGGGGAAAAATATTGCCCGTTCAAAATTAATTAATGGATGAGAAGATCATTGCAGAGCGGTCTTAGCTTTCACGCACGGTCGAAACTATACAAAGTTTAGCGAAGCGCAAAAATATGGTAAAAGCGACACAACAGCAGTCAGTAGTAGATAACTTGTGAGATTCGAAAAAGTTGTGATTAAACACACAATAAACGTTGATTCTGGCTGCCGACGAAATACGTGGACAAAAGACCCAGCAGCCCTCGGGAGGAAAACTATTTCATTGTTGACTTTGTTTTCATGAGAGATTCTGAAGATCATTAAGTTGTTGGAAAAGGTACAGCTACACTCAGACTTCCTTACACTTGGCATAAGTAAAAAATGTAATGACTGTAATTTTTTCTTTAACTATATATTTCAAAGTTTGTGTTAGGCCGACTGGGTGCAAAAGGTTAGCAACATAATATCTAGTTTATGTCATTAAGTCTATGCACTATTATCTTGGAATAACACTGGAAGTGCATTGAGCTTCGTTTTAAACTAAACTTGTGATAAACCCAAGCTCATAACTACTTTAATAATTTCTCATGCACTTGTAGGAGTTGTTTGAAATTTGCGGATTTTTATCAATGAGTTTCTTAATGAGTAGTTTTCAAAGTTTAATGCAACAAGATGCAAATATTTTCTAGCATAACCCTTTTTATGCTACAGGTACGGAATTAAATAGAACGAAAATCGTATTTTGATGGCATGCAAGATGTATTTTGGTAATTGAAAGGCTTTTAGCCACAAATGATGCCACTATCTAACATTCTTATTTTCCTTAGCGTAAATGCGTTACTGGAATATGAGCCTTTAATAGATTTGTTCAAACGCCCATGCAACTTATTTCATAGATGAGGTACGGTCTCACCGGGTGGTAAAGTCATGCCCCAGTCTCGCAAAAGACGGCGAGAGCTTTTGCGGTAATAGAAGTCTCAAGATAGAAGATCTTCAAGTTCAAATTGAACATCATAATGAAACTATACAATTTTATACGTTGAGATTTGTTTCCTGAAAAATCTCATTTGAGAGAAGGACTATAGTAACCCCTACCTTAGAATTTTTATAAATTATCAAACGCATCACCTTTTGTTAAATTAAGATAACTAGTAAGCTGAATAAATTGACTAGTTCCTGGCCATCAAATTTTACTTTCGAAAATTTAACGCAGTGAACACAGAATTCTACTTTATCAAAAATGAAAAATGTCATTACCCTTTCCTTTACGGGAATTTCAACGCAATTGTCATTTGATAATTACTCGGTAGATAGCTGAGAGAATTTTTTTGTGTGTAAAGCCAGGACAGATAGATAACAATATTATTTGAAAACGCTTAGTTCAAGGGACGAAAGGGGCAAAAACTGAGTTAATTCTGACAACAAGCAGTAAAATCGGAAGTCAGCGTGATACCAACATCTGTGGGTGACATTCTTCTCGCTGTTTAGTGGTATTTTTTGTCCACAAAATGTATTAACTTTTTGTAGGATTATAAGCAATGACCCTTGGACATGTTGATAGTTCAGAGCGATTTTGAATACGTGATATATTTTTATTTGCTACAGGCCACGACGTTTAATGGACTGGAATAAATGCCAACTCAGTTGTAGCGGAATTTAATAGGCTAGTTTATTAATTCAGACATCATCTTCACAGAAGGCTGTATACAACTGTTATGCGCAGCACAGCTGACCTTTGGAAGCTATAAAATAACTATTAGTACTTGCAACTATAGAAACGTTGAAATATTACCCAGTCGATTCTGTGGCTAATAAAGAAATAACAACAAAAGGCCAAGGATGGAATGAAAATGCGAATATTGTAGGCCTTTTAAACTGAGAATACCACCGATTATACAGCTTGTCTTTCATTTCCGGGATAAAAGCCTTGTATATTTTCTGTGTTTGTATATAGCCATACGTAAGGAAGACCATTTGTGTTTTAGACTTTTTATCGTTGTTTACTATCTGGATATAAATGTTTGAATGTTTTCCTCACAGGAAATACATGGCAATGGAGTGGGTATTCATGGTTTTGCTCTTTGATTCGATTATTCTTACTTCTGCAAGCCAAGGTAAGTCGTGATTTGATTTTGATTTATCTCTTGTTTTGTTGTGAAAAGCCATATTTTTTTTAATGATAAAACGATGACTGAATAAAATAAAGGGATTTTTTACTGATAAGCATAGTGGGTATTAGATCAGATTTCAACAGAGAAGACATCATACATCTTGATCTTCTGTTTAAGCATCATATTTGCGGAGTAAACTGGATTTTTTTTTCGCTAACAAACAGTAACACGTTTAATAACCAAGGGTGCAATTGATTATTGTATATTTTGTGAGTTTATCCATACCGAAAAAAAGGTACATAAGAAATGTATGTAACATATGTGGGTGTAGATCTAAAACATGATATTGGAAGTCAGGTTAATCTAGATTACAGTAAGAATACCACCATCAGAGGTCCCTTTCCAGCTGTTTGTTACCTACATATAGCTAAAAATGGTGTATATATATATGGCCATTCTTTTTTTAACAATGGTCCTTAAAAGCTCCTCTTTGAACAGTCGATAATGCCCATTTTCTTACCCATCTGTTTGTGCTATTAAAACCGTATTTGAGTAACCATAAGTAATTTTCTGTGCTTTTAAAATGTTGCACAATACGCCGTTGCGTTTTGAAGCTCATGACACGTTCTTTAAAGAGAAAAGTGGCTGGAGACAATGATATATATAAATATAGTTAGCAAGATAGATCAAAACTCTCAAATAAAAATTTATTATTTAAAACCATGGTGACATGTCTTATTTTCAACATGGAAGATTGGATATCGGAAACTAGAAATACGTTAACTTTTTGACCAACTGCTATTCAGCAGCATATAAAATTAAAAGAAATATTCACTGTGGTTGGCTAATGTGTTGGCAGTCCACTCCCGCTGCTTATCTTGTTGACAATAGGCACGATAAATTGTTACTTTATGGGAGAATTCGTGACCCCAAGCAGCAGAAATGATTGGGTTAGGTTTTCTTCCCGGCGGGCGCACTCCTATATTATGTCAATGCACACGTGTCGGAGCACACATCCAAATTCAGAGTGTATGACAAAAATATCCTTCTATTGACACTCCACTTACTTTTTTTAACGTGTAATTATGTCTTTTTAAGTGGAAGTATCTTCTACCGGGATTATGCTGCTAGCTGGATAAGTATCTTTAGACATGTTTTCTTTTGAGAACCCTTTAAACAAAATCTCTGACAATGGACAAAAACCCCACCCCCTTTTGAAAATACTAGGTCATGGGACTGGCACAGCTTTGACCTTCTTTTTCAGTTAATTTTAGGACAAGAATGAATACCGTAGGAGTGCACTCTATTGGGTTTTCTATTAATGGAACAGTTTTGAAAAATCCGATTTTTTTGGTTCCTCTTTGTACATTTTCATTGCGGTGTCAATCACCGCATAACGGTACTTGTTGCTCTATCAGGAGACAAACTGATAAATGCAGGGCTTTTTAATTTTGACGTTGAACAGAAAAGTGTTTAGGGATGATCTCTGACACGTAAGTTTTCACACAATAAATTTGGCTTTTGCTTGACAAGTAAAAAGACTGAATACGTTAAGTGTCGCTAACTTGAACATTTGACAAGGAAAACTTNAAAAATCAGGGTTGTCATGACTGTGTCGACTATATACCTGTCGACAAGTTGCTCGTCGACAGCTTTCAGTGTCGCCCAACAAGCTGTCGACCAGTTGCCCTGTAGACCAGTTGACTGTCGACCAGTTGTCCTGTCGACCAGTTGACTGTCGACCAGCTGTCCTGTCGACCAGTTGACTGTCGACCAGTTGTCCTGTCGACCAGTTGACTGTCGACCAGTTGTCCTGTCGACCAGTTGACTGTCGACCAGTTGTCCTGTCGACCAGTTGACTGTCGACCAGTTGCCACCGAACCTCTTTTTCAGTTAATTTTAGGACAAGAATGAATACCGTAGGAGTGCACTCTATTGGGTTTTCTATTAATGGAACAGTTTTGAAAAATCCGATTTTTTTGGTTCCTCTTTGTACATTTTCATTGCGGTGTCAATCACCGCATAATGGTACTTGTTGCTCTATCAGGAGACAAACTGATAAATGCAGGGCTTTTTAATTTTGACGTTGAACAGAAAAGTGTTTAGGGATGATCTCTGACACGTAAGTTTTCACACAATAAATTTGGCTTTTGCTTGACAAGTAAAAAGACTGAATACGTTAAGTGTCGCTAACTTGAACATTTGACAAGGAAAACTTTTATACGAGTTTTTTAATGGTACATAAACATCTGCACGTTTGTGGGGCGAACCCTTTTATTTTCGGGTGAAATTAACAGAACGTTACAGGAAACACAGTTAGCAACAAAATGTTCAATTTTTCTAATTCTGTTTGTACCTTGAACGTTGTGGTTATCCACAAATGTGAATAAAAATTAATTTGGCTGACGAGTCATGCGTCATTGTGAGTAGTACGCATGGCTGTAAATTTGCAACTGTGAAATCGGAAGATCTATCTGGGTGAGAATATTGATTGCATTACAAATTAAGATCACATGCATTGCGTGCTTACCTTTACAATAATGTAATAAACTCAATGTTCATTCAGGGCCAAAAGAATGGCAAATGAAGACAACAGTCAAAGACAGAAGTTATATTTGTTGATTCCATATAGCAATACATTAATTGTTATAGCGCTACATTATTCTTTCTGAACTCAATCCTCTATACAATCTTTTTTTCTCGGGCTTCTTCTGAGAATTCCATTTTTAAGGTGAAGAATGAAAGAAGAAATACCGGGTTTCTAGCATTACTTCATCTTCAAAAACTCTTTTTTTTATTTATCAAAGAAAGGCAACCAACTGACAAGTGCAATTGACGGAAAAGGAGTGCCGCTTTGCTCTGCCCCTCCTTGAACGAGCATAGCAAGAAAGAAATCAAGGTTGGCCTTTATTGGGTAATATAAACAAACTCGAGACACAGCATGGTTTAGATGACATGACAAATTCTAGTCGTTGGCTGAAAGTTAAATTTCCTTCCAGCCCTTTGTTGTGACGTTGAACTTGAGAATGTCTACCATAAGTAACAGCTTGAAATTTTTTAACAATTATATACGATTATTGCCATCGAATTTTGAAGTAAAAACAACTATTGTATTTAAATAGAAAGGGCTGTGACAGAGTATAGGTATACTGGGAGCCTATTTAATGAAATACCTAACTCACAGTAGCATAATTAGTATCCAGCATGTTGAGTCATGGCAAGATTTCAAATGCCTAGGTGAACAGGCAGTTAAATTTGTCCGCAGTTTTCAGAGCTTCCATGGAATAATTAGTGCCACTGCTTTTAAAGTAAGTCAGTCCTGAAGAATTTCTCATGCATCCCATGTATTCTCTCTTTAGCTCAAATTGATTCCCCCTTTTTCCTTCCCGTATTCAAAATAAAACGTCTTGTGGGTCCTTGGGGCTAAGAGTAGCCATGCCTTTGTAGTTTTTGCTTAATATTTTGACTTTCGCAAGTTCCAAAAGGGATATTTCTGATACTTCTCACTGAAGGCAACCGCGCCTTAAAGAAGCACCCAGCAGTTTGAAGCAATAACCTTGTACCGTTTTAGACAAAGCCTAACTCAGCAGGGCCTCTGGGGCTATAACATTGAAAGGACAAAAAACAACAATTTATTAACAACGCATATTTTTTAATTGCCAAGTGGTATTATACCTGTGTTAAATGAACAGGTTTGAAGACGAACATTAGATGAGGTGACAGTTGTAAACGCAGCCAGTTCTTTGGGAGCTCATTTTGGAGAATACCTCCTTACAGGGATGAACGGCTAAACAAAAGAAAGAAAAGCTGCAGTCAATGGGAACAAAATCAAAACTCGAAAAGCACGATAGTTTGTGACGAGCCGCATGTGACACCCAGCACACATATTTGAGACCCCTGTTTTAAGCCTAATAAGAAATCTGGGTACATCATTAATAGGTCTTGTATTCTTGTATTATTGTATTCGTGACTATCGATACGTTGTAAGGTTGACATTTGGTATGAACGACAAGAAACATTTGTGATTTCTTCCTCGCTAATGATTTTTACTGTAAAAATCGAAAAGTCAAACAACTTTAATAGGCGCAATCTCATACTAAGAAATTATAAAAAATAAGGCTTTTGCTGTCCTCTTGATTTAGTTTGTCATCATATTTTGAGTCGTGATTTTTTAAAACTTCGGTTATTTTTTTGCACAAAAATATTGAAAGGAAGAATCGAGATGTTGTAGACCAAAAATGCATTGCGTTTTCAACTCGTTTTATTAAAACAATGTTATATCCTTTTAACACCTTTCTTCTTTTATGCTGGCATTGCTGATTTAACATGAGTCCTTCCCCTTGGTAGCCTTGCATTGACCTTTGCGCGGATGCACTAGAACATATCAGATCATAGAAGATGAAACGATAGAATCAAATTTTCCGAAAGTTTTTTAATTGTGACGGAAATATTAAAGGCAGAGATGGAATAGAGTTATTCTAATGACTGTTTGACTTAAAACGCTGCATAACGGAGAGAATTTTGTGGTTTTTCAAATGCATGTCTAACAGCTCATATGTTTTAACTTTTGTTTGTGACTCGCAAGGTTCAGTTTCAGATATCAACTTCACGGGAAGTTTAATAGGTAAAATAACAGAACGATTTAAAACTGGGGAGATACACGTGTCGTAGATCTTGCAGGTGTTGACCTTTACAATAGAATGAAAGACAAAAAAGATTACCATCTGACTGCTAATCACAAAAGTATAAAGACAGCAATAAAGGAGACTGTCAGACTTCCAAACGGGATTCAAGAGTGTCGATGTCAAAAATGACTTACTGCTCTTACTCTTAACATAATTTTGGCCAAAAACGCCATTTGGCATAAAATCCTGCATAATTTGATATCTATCATAATTTCAGCATAATTTCAAGATTATTTTTACAAGTCATTGTTTCCATTGGTAGGTATTCGCCTGTTAATCGTATCTGAATGCAAAAGCTTGAAACCCTCATGTGTGTCTATTATAACATTTCGTAACATCAGTGCAAGGCGACCAGGCCATTAATGATGTTTGAATTTGAATATATTAATTGATTACTTTTATAGTTGTCGAAGATGGTTTTCTGTGATCTCATCCTAAATAATAATATTGTCTACCTCTATCGATGTGTTTCCTCTGTCAAATAAATCCTTTTTATTGCATTGTACGCTTAACACGTAATAAATGAGGAAAGTAGTTAAATCAATACCGCAGGAACAGAATTTCAAAAGGAGTGGTCGTTGGGTGCAAAGAAAAAAAAGGGTCGATAAGACAAAGACAAATAATGCATACTTAAATGGTCTGGCCCTTTCTTGCGTTTCTTTTATTCCTTTTTTTTTGAAACTATTTCAAAAGGATAACCTCGATTTGCAAGTTGACATAATGTCAGTAAATCTGGCATAATTTTATGACTGTTTTGGTATATTTGCAAAATTGAGATCCAACCACAGTGATTTAAGAAGTCAAATTGATGATGAAGTACAGGATTGCATTGACTGGTTTGTTGCAGGCTGGAGTGCCATCCCCCTGAACAGCTTCTTGTTACAGCAAATTGCTAAATTTGAATTGATACATTTGAATTTCTACGTTTGAAAGTGGCAATTTAATGATGAAAAAGCAATCCGGAAAGAAAAGAGGTCAATCCAATTAGGGTAACATGATATGCTCCCAGAAGTAGATTCTGGTTTCAATCGAGGTCATATAACAAGGATATGTCATGAAATGAAAAGCTTGAGACTAAAGAGTTTTACGTTAGTGGACAATTTCTACTCTCTTTAAAAGCGGTTTAGTTTTTGAAAAAGAAGTATTTTTGAGCAACTAGCAGGCAACTTATTTAGTTTGAAACTCAGTGAAGTGAACACAAAGCACTCCTGACCATCCAAGTAGCTTTTTTCAAAAGCCTTAAACTACCAAGCATATTTCCAGTCTTCTCATTTTGACAGCAGTGACGTCACCCAAATTTAGGTTTTCAATCATGGCGGTGCACAAAAAATTTTCAAGATGGGCAGTATAGGGAAGAAGACCCGGAGCAGAACAAGCTGAAGTTTTGAACTGTTTCATAAACCCACCTCTTTGCTTATTGGAAATATCACGTGGATTTCATCCCTCTTATTTTTACGCATAGTCTTTACTTAAACTAGACTTACAAAGAAAGTAAGTGAATCAAAATGAAGAATTTTTCAATGTGTTCTTCACAAACATTTTTCCTGGACTAGCTAGTGACATAGCCCCCAAAACTCACAAACCAAACTCAACTTGGTTACACATCAGCCATCAATCCAAACGACGAAATGTCTAAAGCTAATTCAAAGTAGTCTCATCCACTTACTATCTAGACTCGCCAGTAAGCTTTTATATCATAAACTTCATCAAGGGAGGAATAAATGCTCTAGCCCTTAAAATCATAACAATTGTTATGCCACTCAGCCAGTCTGGTAACCTTTATACTGGAGTCGAAGGTTTAAATCAGTAAGTCCTGAAAAAGCTCTCATGTAAAATACTGCCAACAGGTGCCTTCAGAAGGATGGTTAGAACTTTTTAAAGTGCTGGATAGAACCTTGCGAGGCATTGAGCTAAGACATAGTTTGCACTTTTTGGGTCGTTCTTTTCAAGTATTGATGCAAACTGTTGCTTTCATATGTCGTAAGGCTTTGTCAAATAATGTTCAAAAATTTAAGTACCAGTCGACTCCAAATTTGAGTTTTTCACTTGTCACATCGTTTAAGTAGATGTACACTGAGGTTTTTGGTCAACAATTAAACCCTCGTAAACGTTATCACATCTTGTTTCTGTATACTTCATGCTCAATTAATGGGTTATTCACGTTGACTTTGAAATATCTTCACTTTGTGGATGACTTGAATGACCTATATTTGAACTATCGCATAGAATGTTGGCCAGACGGGTCTTCTGTACTTTATCACTGATTGCTGCTGCGAGTTTGCAAATCCTTATCTATATTTTACCGAATGTTATCTGTTCCAGCATCTCTACTGGACTCACATGTGTTAAAATGTGCATATGCCATAGAATTTTTTCTGGGGTATCTTCGTGACTGGTACAGAAAATTTGCTGACCAATACCTGGAGCCAAGATAAATTGTTGGACTTCAAAAAGTCAATGGAATAATTTGACATTGCTTCTCAATACACTTTGAGCTGCTGTAATTCCGAGTATTCTCAGCACAGCGAGATAATTTGTTGTTAACGCTGGGAGTGTTTCTACCCTGGAGTTGATCTTGTTGAACACAGCTTAGGCACGACGAACTTTTTTGCTCTAGCCTGGATGGATTGAGTAGAAAACTACAGACATTCATCCTCCCTCCTACCAGTAGCGCCATCATCATTTTCAGTTTCAGTTTCTGTAAGCATTCGATTCTTCGATTCTTTATTACCTATACTAATTGCAGGCTTAGAAAAATATTCCTTTCTCTCCATTTCCAAGAAAACTGGCTATTTTGGCAACGATCAGGTCTTAAACTAATACCACATTGTTGTTTGCTCAAGCAACTGCCAAATTCAAAACATGTGAGCTGCAGTGCACATATTTTAGATTTGGGTAATGGCCTGACACTTTCTTGTCAAGTCTATTCCTAATCCTGCTCATGACAGATGCTTTGTCGTCTTCTTGACCAACTACATTTAACATTTTTAGACTTTCACTAAGCAGGAAAGAAATGAGGGCATTAAACACTTACCAAACGTCCTTTTTCATTGACTTAAGTTAACCCATATTTCCCCATTTTCATTCACGGTTCGTGTGCGGATGCTAATTTGCTCGTGGTTGAAACACCCTTTGCTTCACCAGATATAATACTTTAATACCTCGGGATTTTTCAGAGTATTCGGTCACGGATGATGTTCCTTACAATTTACTCGTCACGGATGATATTCCTTACAATTTACTCGTCACGGATGATGTTCCTTACTATTTACTCGTCACGGATGATGTTCCTTACAATTTACTCGTAATTTTACTTTGAATGCAGGAAGAAATAAACCTGGCATTCTTTAGAGCATGACAAATGATCTGCTAAAGCTTTGTAAAAATCTGCACAAAAAGATGTGTTGGTCCTCATGAGATATAGTTTTAACGTCGTTGACAAAAAAAACAATTTCGTGCAGCTAAATTATTTGATTTCGACGTTTCGGTAGACTTATAAATGTACAAAATTACCTCAGTGATAATACATACAGTCTCTATTTAACGCGGTGTGAAGAAGCAACGTTTCAGGAAGCAGACGTAACCTCAGATTGAATATATGAACTTCAAGAACATCTGAAGAAAATGACAAACCAAGCAGTTTCATTGATGCGCATTCCTTAAGAGGGAATTTAACCTCGTCAGTGTTAATATCAGAACGATTTTCTTTAAATTTTGGAGGTAGATAAGAACTTTGCTTTATATTGAACAATAGGAGTTGCTTACTTGCCACATGGCAAGAAACCAACTGCTTCCGTCCGTATTCTCGGACTCGCTGAAAGTCAGACTTCAAACCGTCCTCCCGTTTGGCTTGTTTCTCTTTAGTTTTCTTGTGTCCACTTCCGGAGTAGATGGTGGTGTCATCAGCATAGATGTTGATGAACGTATTCAGTTTACCGGTAAGTTCATTGATGTAAAGAATGAAAATAGTTGGACCAAGAATGAAAAAACCTTGAAAAATGGAATACTCGTAAGATGCAATTACATCCAATGTGACACGCGTTTTACGATCTGAGAGAAAGGACTAAAGTATATCAAAGACACTTCACAATGCCATAACCAGAAAGCTTATGAAGCAAGCCACTGTGTCACACCTTGTAAAATGCCTTTGAAATATCTAGAGCTATAGCATATTCTTCACCAGACGTATCCATAAATCTATAGATACGTTCCCCGATTACAGTCGAAAGGTCACCAGTGGAGCGAGAACCTGTAAATCTGTAGGTCTACTGAACATGCATTGTTGATAAGTCGTTCAACACCTTACTAAAAATTAAAAGAGGACTTACAGGTCAATATTTGCCAGGATAAGACGTAAGATAAGACACCCTTGTAGATAGTGACAATATTACAAATCTTTCAGGAAGACGGAAATCAATACTGCGACAGGTAATGATTGAGAATTTTGGACATAAAGAAAGATAGCTCATGAGAACCAATATTTTAAGACAACTACAGGAATCGAACTGAGACTAGAAACTTTAGATTGGTCAGTTCCATGAAAAACCTTTGCAATCAACCTTGAATTTATGTTATTTCAGAATCCAAAATCTGACTACTTTACATTGGTGACTCTGGCAGAAAAACAATGCTGCCATTTAGCGAAGAATCGGAGTAAAATAGTCGGGCTAAGAGATAAAACTTTTTCCTACGGAACGTAGAAAATCGAACACCGTAAAAAAGAGCGAGAATAATTGACTTATTCAGAATGCAAAACTATATAGTAAACCTTTCAGAAATTTTGACCTCCAGGTTTTTGGACAGAAATAGAAAAAGAAATAGAAAAATTCAGACACTCGCTTAGTGTTGCAGGTTTCAGCATGTGAAATTACCTTTTTACAAGCGTTGCTAGCTTTTCTGGAAGAAACCTGGTATTCATCAGTTCCATCACGTTGAAAATGAACATAGAAATAAGTGTGATGAGGAATGGCAGAAAAACACTAAACTTTGAACTATGGATAACAATGATTCAATTTGTAACTAAGACTAAGTACTATTGTTTCAATGTCAATTCAATGTCAATGTGAATTCAGGTGTGGCATCAAAATTTGACTTGATGACTTAATGAAGACTGAATCTCAAGGAATATCACTAGGAAATTGACGCAATCTATGCCTGTCGGCCTGGGCAAATTTTTAATTCTTACACTGATGTGGCTTGTCAACAAGATTTAAAACAGTTATCAACCTTAACCGTAACAGTGACAACAACATGATCAGAAGATCCAAAACAGGAAGGATAAAACTGTGAAATGTTCAAGATCGGAAGTGAAAACAATACATATTAGAGAAGGCTCTCCTGCGTTTGAAGCGGTATAAGATCTTGAAGAAGACCAACGTTGTGAGTAACGTTTACCTGGTTTTTATTGTCTCGTCAAAATGAGTCAACCAGGTCATATAATGAGCAGTGAATTCATCAAAGACAAAGGTGTTAGCAATTTGACCTTTTTCCAAAACCTTGACACGGAAGTCTGCTACTGTCGCAATAACTAAGCAATAGTCGGAAGAGAGAGATCGTTACAAGAAAATAGGTAAGAATTGGCCTGAAGGAGAGACAGTCTGCAGCACGTGAAAGCCTTATCTATAGATTTTAGGTCTTACACACTAACTCCTTCAAGATCCTGTCGGGGATTGGTAGCAAGACCATGAAGATGAGTTGTAGAGTTAAGTCAAGAGAATGGTGAATAACCTTCAAGCTGAAGACCACTCTTTTTAACACTGTTATTCACAAAGCACAGGAATACGAGCAGAGTCAGAATGCAGGAAAATTGTCACACACAAAAAATTGGAACTAAGAATTCTGACGTTACTGAAAGATAAAGACAGTATTTATTGAAAATTACAGGTTTTTCCGTGTCTGTGTAGAGTCATTACTATGACATTTGGAGGCTTTGGTCCATTGCTACTTTGCAGCCATTGAACACTGAAGATCTGGCGGGTAGTGGCGGTGATTCGAAGAAACAATTGAAAGTAAAAAGGGATACCCGAAACTGTCACCGAGAGCCAGAAAATCATCAAGCCAACAAATTAAGTGTTATGGTGATGGAGATAGTATTAAACAGAGCGACAGCAGAAATTGTCTACCACACGTTTCCGTCGTATGAGAGGAGTGGTAATGAGTAGTTTTATCGAAACAACATCTCCAGCAGGATTGCGAACAAGGTTAAAGAGGCTCTCCTCTAACTGCTAACAAAGTGAGTTTATACATAACTGTAAAAATGTTACAAAGCTAAAATGCAAAAGTAAAAGTCCTCCAACCAGATAAAGGAAGACAATTGCCATAACCTCATCTCTTAATCACTGTAAACTAAATGGGTACAGGGATCTTGATGCAACATTGAAATTTGAACTGTGTTGTCTTGGATGTCGTCATGAGTTTTAAGTTCAAATTTGAGGCAGTTGAAGGCCATAACAGGGACGCTTTCTGGGAATGGTTTGGTACAATTACAGGTTGTGCCTTGTTATGACCCACCAGAAGCATCGTTGGTGACGTTGGTGAGGAAAATACCAGATATTCCGACGCTCTGACGTTCAAATTACCTATGGTTTTACCACAAAAGACAGTATTGTAGCTATCAAATCTTAACTAAAACACAACATTTGAATACAGTGCCTTAAGAATACGATCTTTAAAACTAAAAAAGTTACGTAATCGAGTCTGCAATAAAAAAACAATTATGGCTTTACAAAAACCCAAACAGTTAATAAAGATTCCGAGCAAGCGAGTTCTTGATTTGTGTAAAAGCTTTCCCAAATATGGCAACACAATTAAAATTTTACGCTTAGGAACAGTACCAAAGGTATCCTTGCCAATGTATATTGTATTCAAAAACGATTTAATTTATCTATTCAACATTTATGTTGGGTAACCACTAACCATCTCCGCCACCTTTTATTAAAAAATAGTTACCATGAATGACAAAGGAGAGGTGTTTTCTTGAAAGCGCTGCACAGCAACCGTGACTTTTCTTTGGTTCAAGGCTATAGTAAGCGTCTACCAGCGATATCTTCAATTTTGTGGCCTTTGGGCAAGACAAACATTGATGGCTATAGTTAGAACTTCTAAACTTCTGTTAACTGTCTTACGATGGAAAAGGCAGATACATTTGCGCCCAAAAAGTCTATTTTCATTGGTGGAGTGTTGGGAACAAAAGTAGCTGCTTCCAAGGGTTATTTCGCTGTTCATCAAAGCTTTGACTTTGTTGCTAAAAAAATTCAATTGGATGAATGAGTATGATGTTGGCCTGCGTCATGCCAGCAATAGTTCTAGTTTTCAAAATCAGATAAGCTTACAGAGAGAAACGAGTTTATGAATACTTAAGAACATTCACACTTTTTAAGCTTTTTGTGAAGAAGTTTCTGGTGGATCCACCAATAGGAAACGATAAGAGGAGCCGTGGCTTAATGGTTAGTGCACTGCCCAGTAACCAAGAGTTCCGGGTTCGATTCCCCGAGCTGTCGAGGAGAATTTAGAACTTTGCGAAAAGAAAAAGCCATCGGTTGGCGTCAGGAAGGGCATCCGGCCAAGAAATTCCTCACTGCCAAATCAAA
>RDPX01000011.1:2523708-2537938 GCA_003991215.1 Morbakka virulenta | reverse complement strand
AGATAAAAACAAAAAAAAAAAAAAAAAAAAAAAAAAAAAAAAAAAAAAAAGCAAATGTCACAGAAATGAAATTTTTTCCTAAAAAACATTAACGTTTACAGATACAGTCTCGCCGCAGACGAGTTACCACATATAAGTCTACAATGACTCCAGCATTTCGCTTAAGCCAGCGCTTTTCTTTGAAGGAAGGGAAAGCAAAACAGTACTCATGCCCTCGCCCGCTATTTGATTTTAAATGTAATAGGTGATCTAAAGGGTCTTACCACTTACAGCAAAAGCTCATTACAGTACCAAACGTACCAAACCGATACAATAAAAAAAGAACACGACGAAGGTGCCGTTACTGCAACAGATAAATTTTATAACTAAATTACTGAGTTACCTCCATTAAATCAAGAACGTTAGATTCCGATTGTGTAAGGTGTGGAGACATTGCTGACTTAAAAATTGATGCTACATTCTTAGATAACCCTGAAACCTGTTGGTCAGTGGGTGAATCTCCAGATGTTTTCTCCCCTTCCTGACAAATTTTTAGCGTAACTACATCGCTGCCTAAGGAAATGCTAAAAGACGTATTTAGCTCTTTTTGAAAAAAGCACTGTTAACAAATATATCCCATGTTCAAAATGACGAGCATGACAGACATAACAAACTTCGAAAATCTGTTAAAGACAGTGGGTTGCTGTATGTTTTGAAAGCATATTTTTTGTTATTTCCTTTGTTGATATATTTCATTATTTCCAGAGAAAGTTTTCTAATTACTTGAACTATGTTATTTTGGACAAAAAAATTTATCTCTTTGTTTATCTATTTATTTATTAATTCGTTTATTTCGAAGATATGATGTGATTAATAAATTAATTAGATTAATATTGTGCCTCCTATAAACCAACGTTAGGGTATTAAACCTTGAGTAGAACAGTCAAGCATTTTGAGGAAAATGTTGGGAAAAAGTTGACTAACCATTATCTTTACTTTGCGACTCTTGTTTTATTTTAAGTTACAAACTAGTCGGCAAAGAGAAAATATTACACGTAAGACTTAAGGGCTAGTTTGTGAAGAGAGGTGTATTTAAAGGCTTACGTAAACTACCAAGGAACAAAACAGCAATCATTGAGATGTGTTTATGACTAAGGAAGAACAACATACACAAGTGTAGAAAGAACAAAAATTGCAACAATTGAAATGTATGTTTATGAAGCAAGAGAATTGCTTGCTGTCTTATTAATCAAGTGCTTACAGTAGTCCATTAAATTTTACAGTAATTAAGAGTCTATGTGAATCAGGAGCCTTGGCTTAATGTTAAGTGCAACTGCACCGTAACTAAGAGGTTCTGGGTTTGACTCGCTGAGATGAATTCGGAACTCTACAAAAGAAAAAGCCATTCGTTGACGTCAGGAAGGGCATCCGGCCAAGAAATTCCCCACTGTCAAATCCAAATCCCTATGAAGGGTACCGTCTAAGCCCCAGTTACTGGGGAAAATGACGTTTACCCCCCAAAAGGAGTCTGCGGATCTATTTGAATAGGGTGCATGTATTAATAATTTGGGAAGTACCCCAGATGGTGTTCAAGAGCAAAAAAAGAACTGCCACTACTCAAGAATGGAGTATTCTTGAGACATTCTGGGTACTGATGTCTTTTCTAAACTTACAAGAAAGACTCCCTGTGTGTCTACAGATATAGAAATATTATGTTAATTGAGTCAGAACAATGAGTTTTTAGTAGATGGATAAACATTTGTGGTCGCTACTCCAAACAGGTGTGTGCAGTACCCCTAGAAAGGGTACTGCACACACTTGTTTTTTCTTTTTTTCGTCACACCGAAATGTGACGAAAAAAAGAAAAATATTATGAAGCTGAATAACAAGAAGACTTTAATTGATATGTCTGCAGAATTCATTAAGGCATCTGTGGTAAGTGACTCATATTACAGCTATTGAGTCTATGTATCTCGAAGTTTGGGAAGAAACAGTTACACCAGAGTTGTCGAGGAAGACAACAATATACCCTAATACAAAAACAAGGGAAAGAGAAAGGACAGCAAATTTTACAGAGGGCTGAGTATTGGAAGCACTTTTCTAAAGTTGCAATGACAATAATCCTTGAGAGGCTGAGACCTTGGTACAACAAACAATTACTTCCAAACCAAAACGGATTTGGGCAGTATTTCGGTTGCCTTAAGCAATTGTGAAATCAATAGGCTACAAAATATATCATCCCGGTTAGATAAAGAAGTGTGTACACTTTTTCTAGACTTGACATTAGCTTATGATTGGTGTGTTCGAAAATGGTTGTTCTATTCAATATTAAACAGAATTGATCCATTAAATATCGGACTGATGCAATGTCTTAAAATAATGGAAGAACTATATCAGAAAAGAGAATGTGTGTTAAAAGGTGAAACTGATTATTTCGAAACGACATCTGGTGCGAGGCAAGGTGGCTCAGAGTCACCGTGTTTATTTAATCTATTCTTGGATTACATAATGCGTAATTACAACCAACCTGTAGAAGAAATTCAACTCAGTATATATTTCAAATTCCGCATTCACGATGAAGCAAGGAAGAGAAATGACAAAATCCCATACAGACGTGAGGGGTATGCATGGTTAGGTTATGCAGATCATATAGCACTCACAACAGATACACTATAAAGATTACAGTTGGCGGCAGATGTATTAAATGATCTTTTAAAGAAATTTGGTCTTGTTATTAGTACAGAAAAGACCAAGACTATGATGCTGAATTTCAAAGGTAAAAAGGACGAATATCCAAAAAAGCTGATCATCATTGACGAAAACCCCATCGCAAATGTTACTGAATTCGTGTATCTTGGAGCCCTTATCACGTACAATGAACCAGGTCCGTCAGAAAAAGAACTGGAAAGGAGAATTGGATTTGCAAACAGTAAGTTCTCTGAGCTCAAGAAAATGCTCTGCAACTATCATCTAAAACTTGAGATCAGAATGAAATTTTGCAATACATATGCCCGAAATAGGTTGTGTTTCTGCTGCGAGACCTGGACATTGACCCAAACACAGTATACCAAAATGCAAAGAGCAATTATTCAAATTTTGAGACGTATGGTTCGTCTCGGAATGGCGAGAATATCATCAAAAAAGGAGATCGAGTTAGCGAAAAGTAAGAATGATATGGAGAGAATAGACTGGACATGGAAATACACCAATGGGAAGATACTGAACATAACAAAATCAGTTTCAATGACAGGGTATAAAAGAAAGCAGAAGAGAAAATGGGTTGCGCATGTTGCACGAGCATCTAACGACACCTTGACAAAAAAGCTCATGTTCGTTGGCGAGAAATATACGAGAAGAAGCAACCGTTATAAGACAGTGCTGGAAAATGTGATAATGCAAGAAGTAAAAAAGGGAAAGTCGTTAGAGATATTTCTGTGAGAATCACAAAGAGAAAGTTTTAGTTTATCAAATTGACTTGTATGTAAGTCAGTACCCTAAAGTCCCGTAAGGGCAATTGGGTTAAGAACTGATGTATGTATGTATGTTTGCTAAATTTTGATTTATTCCCTACGAATATTTCTTTGCTTTATATTTTTTCATTTTTCAAGTAAAGTTTAATGTTTAAAGTTGTAATGTTTGTTTAAAAAAACTAAACACCTTACAGTTAAAGATACAGCTAGCCAGCCACTTGCACTATATTTTAATAGGCATGGTGTTTAAAGTAGAGCTTTCGATAGTTCTTCGAAGTGAGCAAAGGTTCTGAAAGCGAGAGGCCTTTTTTATTACTTTGATTTTTAAATCTACGATTGACATTTGTTTGAAGGACCACTTAGATCTAAAAGAATGTGAGCATATGTTTTTATGTAACTAGAAAATTTAGGCTTTTGTGCTCCCATTTTAAGGCAAACAAGTATTTTATATGGCTTTTTTTGGAAGGTTGAAACGAGCTGAAATTATTTCTTTGACAACATTTCGTATTTCTTTACGACGTCAGGTTATTACAATTTCTGAACTTTATGAAAGTTAATAAAAACATAGTTATTCACATCGCAAAAAGTAGATGAGCTTTGATGTATTAACCCAACATTCTTCGCAGTTTTAGAACATCCAATATTTTGGACGTGTAAAACTTTATAGCTATTTTATTATGTGGTTTTGAATGATGTATATGTGTTTCTCACATTCGTGGTTTTTAATTGGGCCTGTGATGAACGTTGACATGGGATCAAAGTAATAAATTTTCTTCTGAAGTGCTGCTTTTAGATGTCGCAAATCACAAAAGCATTTCAGCGTCACGAAAATTATGCAAGCATGCATTAAGGTAACCATAATTGATAAATTAATCAAATAAAGTAATCGATAAAGAGAAGTTGTTAATAGGAACGAAACTGACAAATAAAAAAGTAACAAACCTACAAATTATAGAGGTGTGTTCAATAGAAACCAGTGAGCGAAAATATAAAGCTAAGTGATATCAAACATTATGAAATGATTGAGGAACGTTTGAGTTATGTAGTTTAGTATTTCGTGGTTACAAACTATGGAATATTTATTCCATAGAAACACTGGTGAATGAAAAGGTGAACGCTGGAAACAAAAACTGTGAAGGAATCCAGACGAGGATTGGTCTTCCTTCAGGAAGATCATGAATATCATGAAGATCAGGAATATCATGGAGAGTATTTTAATGAGTTTTCCTTGCTGGTACCAGCTCAGTTTGTTGCATAGTGTGTGACTCGTTTCGCTTTACATTTTCTCCCTTCTGCACTTGATATTTCTTGTTGTAATGGATCTTTCTATGAATGCAATTTTTTCATCTAACAGCTGGATTGTGAAATTCTCTGGCTTCATAGTGCTTTTCCATATCACCCGACTTAAATGTTTTCAAGTGTAACGCAACTTATCACTTGGCCAAAGCTCTTTTTCTCTCTTTTTGTTGTTGTTCTCCTACATAGTGCCATGCACTTAATGCCTCTTTGCCTTGTATGGTTCTTAATCACAACAAAAAAAACAAGACAAGGTTTCGCAGAATTTTATAACTTAGAAATAATGCCCAATGTCAACCCTCCAATTTGTAGTTTCGCAATTATTGAATTCTCATTTGGTTTTTGCCTGCAAATCTAATCAGATAATCTCATCCCAGATTCTGTGATGATTGCAAGGTATTGCTTTAATTGGGAGTAACAGGAAGTATTTTTTTAACATTTATTCAAAATTACAATTTGCTGCCTGTTATTGCTGGTATATTGTTATCAATTGGCCAGTCAAAAACCTAGCAGCTGAGGTTTTTAATTAATCTACCAAGACATTGTGGGCTTGTGGCATTAACAACATGTCTCCCTGTCTCGTCTGCGTGTGCCTTTTCCCCATCGAGAACAAACAGTTTTATTCCGAAATTTCTTTTGTTATTTAATGCGCAGTGACTGTTATACCTTCAGACAAAAAACACGAAAGGGAAGCAAGGGCATCAGACAGCTGTGTCTTCACAGTGTCTTTAATTTACCATTAATTTCTCGGAAAAACAGGTGCCCTTCCTTTAATGCCGATCATAAACCCGTTTTTTTATCGAGCACCGAAGCTTATCTTAAGTCTCTCGCAAACTGCATTGGCAATTTGAAAAGTAATCGTTTCAGATTTAAAAGCTCCATTTTTCATATGGTTGCCGTCAAAGTTGACGATTGTTTTTGTAACAAAAGTATGCCATGGACAAAACAAGTCTAATTTGGTTTACCTTTATTCACTGTGATAGATAAGTCTTATTCTGTTGTGCCTTAGATATGTTTTACGTGTGGTAGTATTGTTGTAGGTGCCTCTTCCAACGGCTCCATATTGGATTCGTCATTCGCTTCTCCTTCATTAATTTCTCGGTTGAGTGTTGGACAGGTATGCAAAGTGGTGTGCGTTTTCTGATGCCCAGGGAATTTCATGTCGACTTTGCAGAAGAGTTTGGGATCGTTCAGATCATATGAGGTCTTCAGGGTTGGTGTGGGGTCGATGCACATGAAATTGCCTTGTTGGCTTGACGCATGCCAGTATTCATTTTCTGGAAAAATGTTTTGATCAACCATAATCCATGGTGTTTGCTGATCGTTGACATCTTCACTTTTGGCTACTCGATGACTGACTATTTTTTGTCTCAGATGAAGAGGTACACGTCATGTTTTCCACGACTGATTTAACATAGTGATTAACCTGTTCCTTTTTAACTTTACCAGTTCCGTGTTTCAGTTGCGTAGACATAAGGGTACTTTTGGAATACCTTCACTGAAACAATCAGCTCTTTCTAAAGCCATTGCAGTGGATGATAGATTGTTTATACCTTAAACATACCATAAATTTCCACCTGACTTCCAGCAGTCAAATTTGCAGACTTCGGTTTTGAAATGTTCAAGTCATTATGCACATACTTTTTGTCTGAGTCAACGAAGAACAAAATTGTATTGAAGAATGTAAGATTTTGTGGTAAGATTTTTTGTGTAAAATCCACATGACACTAAACAAGGGTGGATTTATATTCTTTATTGGTGCTCAAAAAGGGTCATCTTCTGATATCATATCTTAAAAAATTTTCGGACTACACCAACGCCCTTTACGCTGTCATGTTCTGAAAAGTCGCCACTACCTACTAGTGATGAAGAATAAACTTTACCTTCTATTGATCCTTTCGTTTTATAAAGGATACGGTGTTAAAAATTAAGCTTGTTTTTATGAAAAACCGTTTTTTAAAAAAACCCTAAATTCAGGGGCCCCTTAAAATTTAATAAACTTCAGTACATGGTATCAGGTGGAGGTACGTGCAGTACATTAAAATAGTCAAGAAATTTGGTAAAAAATGGGATCAAAATCAAGGAGATTTTAGGCCTAGGCTTCAACCTGGTTCTATTATAAAAAGTGTATTATTGATTCGTGGGGAATAAAAACCCTAAGTTTTGCTAACATTTGAAGATTTTAAGAGCCATTTGAAAACTCCAACATTGCAATCGCCCTGCTCCCCGACTACCATTTTTGGATTTACAATTGTTGCCCCCTGCCAAGCTCTGGATCCCGCCTGTAGTGTCAGCACCTTCTTTGACGCAAATTCAACCTGTGAACTTTGTCGAATCACTGTCAGAGGAACAAAGAGTATTGGTTAAAATGTTGCTGCCCTTGCGGGCGGAGCTCTTCTCTATTTTTTTTTGTTTTAACGTCATTTTCCCCCGGTAACTTGGACTCATCGGGCATGGATTTGGCAGTGAGGAATTTTCAATGACTTTTTCTTTTGTGAATTTCAAAAGTCGCCCGAGTGGGGAATCGAACCCGGAATTCCTGGCTACGGTGCAGTTGCACTAACCATTAAGCCACGGCTCCTAGTTTATTCAAATATTTTGTCAACAGACATACCTGTCGTAGCCCGTTGTCGTTCTGTTTCAGGGAATTGGAAGCTGGAAATATTAAGGCAAGTTAGCAGCCATCCCTTTCGCTTTATTTTTCAACTCTTGAAAATCCCCCCGAATACGTTTGCGACATTTATATTTGATAACAGCCAACCCTGCTGCTTCTCTGAACTTATCACCACCACGTGAAAGGAAATTGACGGGTAATTTTAATATGTTGTTCACCAAAATTAGATTCGATTGTTCAGGTGACAACACAACCACTGTTCAGTCCAGGAAGCTGTGAATTGTAATCGTGAAATCAGGACACATTCAAAGAGAACAATGTGTCCACAGATTTGTGCGACGAAAAGCCAAATCCAGTCTGAGAGTTGCGTACCCGTAAGAACATAAATGCCCATTGGATGGCGGAGGTTGCGAGCTAACAGCAAAGCAGCCTGAGAGGTGTCATTGTGTCCTGTTGGCCAATGATATAAGTTTTTCTCATGAAGAAACGGTGCATTGTTGCTTTGGTCCTTTGTGAAGAGAGGGAGTTTGTGGACCACACCGAAGTGTGGAATGCGCAGGCCAGAAATTGCACCAGTTGCTGAAGACAAATGCTATGTTTTCGTGTTGTTTTCGTAATTGGGAGAAAATTGTTTTGTAGATTAGCTAAGTCGTTTGTAATTTTGAAAGTGGAGCATTTTAGCAGAAAATTAAACCAGCAACGTTTTCCAAGAGTGAAAGAAGAGTACAACTGAGGCAAAATTTTCTAGTGTGACAGTTCCTAAGGTCAGCTGGGTTTTCACGTGTTTTTTAAGACCTGTAAAGTTGGAACTTGACGCAATTGCTTGTAATCGTAGGTACTGTGCTTGTGAACTTTCTCGGTCATTTTGAACAGTTTTTACTAAAGTTCCATAGCTCGTTTGCTCTAGTTCAAAATAAGTTAATAAAGCGTTTGTAAGATCATTAAGTGAATTTTTTATTTTTGGTAGCACCTCAAATAGGTCCTGAAATTCATTACCTTAATAGTGTAATCGAAACGTACTTTTTCTTGCTGATTCTGTAATATTCACAGCAACCATTTAATTCATTGGACCCGTTCACAATCACCCTCTGGTGCACTCATTCGCTGTTCATTCCCTTTCTTCTAACGAATATATCGGGAAATTTGGTAATAAAATCCTCGCCATTGTTGAATATCGAGAACAGGACAAAAGAAAGGTCGTTTCGAATAATGTGCAACTTCAACCTATTCTCGGCCACCCTAGCATAGCGAATCTTACAAATGATATTGGCAAAAGGAAGCATTCCAAACAGAACCGTAAGCTTCCCGGCATATGGCAAGGCATTAGATATTAAGAGATGAACTAACATCAAACATAACACAATTGAGGAGCCGTGACTTAATGGTTAGTCCAACTGCTCCGTAACCAAGAGGATCCAGGTTCTATTTCCCCAAGCGGGCGACTTTGGAACTCCACAAAAGATAAAAAGGCCATTGGTTGGCGTCAGGAAAGGCATTAGCCCAAGAAATTAAAGAAATTCCCCACTGCCAAATCCAAGGCCCCATGAAGGCCACCGTCAGCCTCAGTTGGTGGGGAAAATGTCGTTAACAGAAAAAACAAACAAACAAAAAACCCCCAAAAGAAACAGCATTACACAATTATAAAAATTGACTGATAAAAAGTCGGAAAGCCTTGTTTTCCTCAGAGAGGCTCATCTCATCCATTTGTCTTGGGTTTTGAAATTTTGCAAATGTGTTTTCGCACTGACGTCTTGAGTTCCAATTATCTTTTCAAGGGTCAGTCTAGACACTAACTTGAGTGAGAGTTGTCAAAAAGCATTAAAACTGAAAGTCTGCTTTTGATTTTCGGACACATCAAAGTTGTGAAAACATGGTTACTTCCAACTGCTCACTCCCTCAGAAGTCAATACCTGTCAATACCCTTTATTATCTGAGGGGCGACGCAATGGAGAGCCCTTTTGCTAATTTCACCCAGATGAGTTAAGCTCCACACTCACTGATGTGTATCTTTATGTGTATTGTAAATGGAATGAATTTATAAGAAAGTACAAGAGAGAAAGAAAGAAAAGGACTTAGTTAATAAATAAACCAAATCCAAGCAACTAAATTGAAAGGAAAAGGGGACAGAGAGAGCTGTAAGAAAAACCTTTTTTTCAATGGTTTCTGATAATAAAACAAAGTCATTCCACTTTGTAACTCCACAGAATTTTCAGTTAATTGGCTTATCTTATCTTTAAACTGTCTGTTCATAAAGCTTAAATTTCATCCGATCAGGAGAAAAAGAAACCATTTGAAATTGGATAACGATCGATAGTGATATGTGAATGACATTGGCATTCGACCTATCTGTTGTGGTAAAAGATGCCAGCTAAACTTGACCCATGTTCTCTTTTTTTAATGAAGCTTCTGGTTGGTAATATTTAATAAATACAATAGAACTTCTTTTCATGTGTCATGCCGTTTAATTTAGATATTGTCTTGAGTTATGTGTGAAACCAGAGACCAAGAAATAGAGCAATGACTAGCAAGGCTTTGAGAGACACGGTTAGGACGGCTGCTTAGTAGAAAACCCCCTTGAAATTAAAACTTAAATACTTGACATGATAAAAGGAAGATTGAAGTTGTTTGTACATTTGATTTTAAAAAGGAGAAAAAAGCTACGTCTTCAGGTTGAATTAACACGCCTCCTGGAAGACCAGGTAAACAAGAGAGTGAATTAAATACTTGTCAGGTCTTGCCAAGGGGACTGGTATCTTTAGTAAATAACAAAAGGAGTTTTTTAATAAAGGAAGAAATGCGTGCGAGATCTTTCCCAACAAGCAAGCCCGAAGATTAAAGTTCTTTCCACATCGACTAAACCGGTCTTTAATCAAAACTTTTTTTAGGACTTTTTTTTCAATGAAACATAAAAAAATATTCAGGTTTTCTGCTTCCTTAACATAAAATTTATTCATTCTGACTCAAACCGGCATTTTGTTTCCTGGTTTACAGTAGTGACACACGAAAGGATATACAGAGGCACAGAAATTGTCAGACTCTTCTTGGGAATTCTTTTGAGGTTTGAACCAGAATGAAAATAATAGGAATGCTTCTTCAATGTACTCTGGTTTATTTCTGTTGACGTTATTTTATGACAGGGGTAAGGTTTGAGATGGAAGATAAAAGAAGAAACTGTTATAATTCGATAAAGAAGAAACTCTGAAAGCTCTTTCAATTTGAATAAGTCATTTCGTGATAATTTATGTCGTTGTCAATACCAATTTTTGTAGCTCGTAAGAAAAAGGAATTTGAAAGGACCTCTTTTAGGTTATTCAAATGCTTGTGTTTATAATTGTGTGGTAATTGAACCCTTGAAGGGGTTTTGGAGGGTAAGGTACTATAATTATTTGCCTTTTTTGCCAGAAGTGTAGGATGTTGTCAATTACCATTACCTCGGCATCTTTCAGCGTGTAACGTTGCCTGCATTGAAAAACTTTCAAAGTACAAACCTTGTGTTTTAATTTTAACGGTATTCTTGCATGAAAGATTCACTTCCCTTAATTTTTCTATTTTTAGAAGTTATTGTTGGTCAAAACCCACAAAAATTAAAAGAACTTTGTATTTTTAATTCAATAACTGAAAGGAATGTCAACTTCCACAGTAATTGGTTTCCATTGGCTGTTCCTATTACAAAAGAAAAACATTTCCAGTAGTGTTACTGAATTCTATTGAATATGAGTAAACCGACAACGTGAGAAGATATTATCTTCTCACGTTGTCAGTTTACTCATATTAATATAATTAAATAATATTATAATAAAGAAATAAAGAAATAATATTAATATAAATAAATGACAGCTACGTCACAGCCTCGAGATCGTAATATTTCTGTCAGAAAAACGGGGGCAGCATCGTTTGAACTGAGTTGCTCTTGAACTCTTAAGGTTGACCTCAAAATGTTATTTTTTTTGTTTTGACCTGTCCAAACATCAATGGCATCATCATCATATTCGGTTTGACGTCCGTTTTACATGCTGGCATGTGTTGGACGAAAAAAACGACAATAAACATCAGATATTCACACGTTCGGAAGCATACATTTGAAACCTCACTCTTCCAGGTTTGTTTCGAACCCCAAGAACAAAGAAGAAAAGAATAAGTCCGTTACACAAATATATCATAAACGGTCTGTGTGATCAGTTTTAATATATTTGAGGAACTCCTTATTATTCCGATGAGTGTCATACTGAACATAATTATGAAATATTTAAATTATGCAATTAAATAAAAGTAATAAGCTGGTAGTGTGAGTATAAAACCTGAGACCAAAAGAAAATAATTTCTTAATAATGATAATACAGATCGACAAGATAGAGGTAGGTGATTTGCCCTTTTAAAAAAAAGCTTGAAATTTCTAAGGCATTTCGACACTCTTGAGTCCAATAAATCTGTTTTGACCCGACGGGTCAGGGTCTTTTCACAAATTGAGAAAATCGTTTTTTGAAAAATCGATATTTTGGTACAGAAATTGCGCATGAAGACAATGTTTTGATCCAGTTCATCATTTCTTTAAGTAGGAAGAAGAAAAAAAGAAAAATTGGTGTTAAGTGTGGTTTTAGGATATGCTGAAATTTGTTTGGCTGTCATTTCTAGACTTTTATTGCTGGTTTTAAAGCTAATTCATTATTATCTTTGAGAGAGCAGCCAAAATAGAACTGGCTTTATCCCTTTTTCTTTGCCCATGAAGGGAATCGTTTTCCCAGGAATAAAGGAGGATAGAGTCCAAAGAGTATTTATTTACTTGATGTGTCTGCTGACCTTACCTTACCTTCCTCCTGTCCTGAGTGGGACATCGGGCAGCAAGATGGAACCAACGCGTTCGGTGTCTGGCCAAGGCTTGAGTGTCATGCGTTTGCTCAACCCGTTTCTCTCTGTCTTCCTTAAAAGTTGCTTGCCATATTTTCACTGGCCTGCCCCGTCTTTTTTTTCCTGATATTGGTCTCCAAGATGTTGGATGGTGTGCGAGACGCTCCGAAGGCAACCCGAGAGTATGCCCTGCCAGCTTCCATCGCCTTTCCTCAACTATCAAATGCAGTGGCCTTTGCCTTGTTCTTCTTTGTACTTCCTCATTTGTAATTCTATCTCGCCATGTAATTCCAAGAATCCTTTTCAAATTTATTTCATGAAAGCTATCCAATTTGTTTCTGATTCTTTTCGTGCTCTTCCACGTAGTCGTCTCCACAGCGTTTTCTGCCAGTGCCTGCTAACACATATCATAAAATGATAATAAGAACCAGAATAAGAAGTGCTACAAAATCATAACTAAGCACTAAATACCAGAATTGTATAGTATATACAAATCTACATAGAATCTAACAAATTTTATTGACTGTCTGTCATGAATCTTTTTTATAAGATTTGCCTGAACGACTAGTCCCGTGCGGTCGCATATGATGGCGCCTTAGTCTGCCATCAGATGAATCGCAATGGCCTTGGTATCCTTGTTCCATTGTTTTTTATCTTGGTGGAACCTTTCACCTTTCACCTTGCTGATCACTGAAGGCACCAAGGTTTTCTAAAGAATTGACTAAATGCCCGAAAAGAACGTAAACTTTTATGTTAATGTTGATGCCCAACTTGTGGAGTTCATCCAGCTTATCGTTCACAAGATCGACGGTATTAAATACCTCAGTGTTACAAGAGAAGTTTTTTTCTGAACTTACTGATAGGAACCCAAACTATCTTTTTCCATTCTGGCCATTGGTATTAGAAACTTCTCGCCTGAAAATGATTTGTAGAATTAAAACATCAAAAAACTTCACCATTCCTCATTTCCACAGTTTGCAATAAAACGTGAATTGAATGGGGAGAGGAATACCATTTTTGGACTCATGTTCTTCATTTTGTAGGTAAGTAAGATAATAATAATAATAATAATAATAATAATAATAATAATAATAATAATAAACGTCCTGGGTACGACGTTAAAATGCATCCGGTTGTGGAGTTTCGATGTGGGCGAATGAGGTTACCCTTTGCCACAACTACCTCCAGGTCACCCTTGGGCAAGGTGTAGCACCTGTTAGCCTACTCTGAGACCTTGAAATACCGGGTTGATGTCCGGCGGAGTTAAGTCTGTCCCTTTATCCACGTGGACTAGAAATACCAGGTTGCTACTGGCGCGGAATATCCAGCTCTTTTATCAAATGAAAACTAGAAGCAAAAATAAATCATGCCGCATCGCCCGTCGCGCGGATCAACAAGGGGCGCGTGCCTCAGTGAGTGACCAGGCTGAGGATTTCGAAAAGTCTGCTACTAGGTCTACCTCTCCCACTAGTCAAAATCCACCAGGTCACCAGAACGGGACACCTCCCATCCCTGGCCCTGTGGTTCAACAAGCTAGTATTGACAATAAAAAGAAACCTAGACTCAAATGGACAAGGGAAGAGTATGCTGAGGTGATGTATTGCTTTTACTATGCACTCGAAAAGCCAGAAACGAATATTACTGATAATACATATACTACGTGGTGTGTAAGGAATAGTAATAGTGAAAAAATGGAAATGCTTGATCCAAACAAGCTAGCTAATGTTAGAAGATATATCGTTGGTAGCAAAAAATTGACCGATATAGAAATCTCAATAATTAAAGACAGGGTAAAAAATGATACTAGAGAATTACAGGTGGAAAATGACGAAGTTGAAGGAAATTTAGATGAACAAGAACTTGTAATGTCGAATAATGCTGATGCAAGGGTTGAAAATAATGTTGATGAGGTAGCGGAGAACGAGGTTGTCGTTGACGAAGAGGAAATTTTTAGTATGAAAATGGATATCATTGAAGAACTGTCGATAGTCAAACATACTGACATGAGTGAAAGAGAGGCGTTGTT
>RDPX01000011.1:2508260-2522367 GCA_003991215.1 Morbakka virulenta | reverse complement strand
ATGTAAAATTGTAATTCTGTCCTCTTACTGTTAGTAATATTCCATCTATATTCTCGTCTCCTTGATGTTCGTAATATTCCAATGAATGTAAAATAAAACGTTTTTATATAGTCCAAACTTTTATATACATTTGTTTTGTTATTGTTAGTCTAGGGTTTGTATAATTTGTAACTGTCTCATATACTGTTTGTCAATTGCCTTTTGTTCAATGTAGATATTTTTGTTGAAATGTATTACCTCAAACTTCAATCACCCAAGGTCGCTGGTAGCGACTCGGTGCTTGATTTTAATTAGCAAATCCAAAGAAAACTGTATAATAATAATAATAATAATAGTAATAATAATAATAATAAAAAATAATTATAATAGTGCTAATAAAAGCAGAGTTACAGCTATATAGGATGTGTGAAAAGAAAAGAAAGATCTAATTTGGATGCAAATAAAGTGGTAAACATAAGACGAGATATATTTAAAAATAAGAGATTAACTGAGTTTGAACTGAGAGATATACTGAAGAAGATAAGAGAAAATATAAGAACTGTTGAAGAGGCGCTTGAAAATGCGGCAGAGTGTGGAATTAAAGGTTTAGATGATATCCCTCCCAATTGATGAAGCGTCTGATGATTAAAACCAAAAAAATGTAAAACAAATGGGAAATCAGCTCAAGTCCAACCTTGTATGCATAAGTTGACAAATTCAATTCTAAGAACACGGTATGAGTGAGATACAGAAGAGAAGGGTGATAACGTATCTCCTTGAAAAATACCCCGCATGACGATCATTTATTGGTGTTCCGTTCTCATGCGAAAGTATCAAGTTGTCTTTCACTTTTCCATGTTGTATTTCACAAAACTAATTACCCCAGCTGATACCTTATAAACCTCTGAAGATTCTAACATCCACTTGTGTGGAATGCTATCAAAAGTTTTTTTTGTAGTCTATCAAGCATGTTCATTTTCATGTCTATGTTCCTTTTCTTTTTCTTACAGTTTTCAAGCACCATTTTGTTGATCAACAATTGGTCTTTCCACCATAAGACCCGCGCCTACACCCTTCTTTCTCGAGAGGGGAACCCTATTTTGTTCAAGATGTCAATACGTCCTGTCAGTCAGGACTGATGCTAATAGTTTCTATGTGGTCGACAAACATATAACCGGCCCGTCATTTTTGGGGGTCGTTAATTTCTTTATTTTAGGATGCACTATTCATGCCCCAAACGAATACAGTAACCGACACGATCATGTTGGCCAATACAATACACTGGGAAGTTTGCAACCACTATGACATCGAAACATTTGATAAGTGATATGAATGTTAACCATTACAAGTCACAAATAGACCTAAAGTAACTCTCCTATGGGATTTTCCAATATAAAACCGACCGAATAATACAAGCTGACATGCTAGGTATTGTTGTCAAGGATAAATTGAGAAAAATGTGTCAAATGATTGATACGAGTGTACCAGCCGACTGTAATATATCAACTAAGGATTTCGAAAACCTAGTAAAGATTAAAAGAAATGGCTAGACGTAGATATTGAACTGTTTTCTTCAAGCAATGAGAATAATTCAGAGTTTTACATTCCTATTTATTTTTACAAGTACATAACTAAATAGAAACCATAAAGGACATACATAAACGGATTAGCACCTCAGGTTATTGGTTACAACCCGGTGTGAAGAAGTTTTTAAACCAAAGAACGAAACCGGAACGAAATAATAATAATAATAATAATAATAATAATAATAATAATAATACTAAATAATAGTAAATAACATCGTAATAAAAAATTATCAATATATGCGAGGGGTCAAATNGCTAGACGTAGATATTGAACTGTTTTCTTCAAGCAATGAGAATAATTCAGAGTTTTACATTCCTATTAATTTTTACAAGTACATAACTAAATAGAAACCATAAAGGACATACATAAACGGATTAGCACCTCAGGTTATTGGTTACAACCCGGTGTGAAGAAGTTTTTAAACCAAAGAACGAAACCGGAACGAAATAATAATAATAATAATAATAATAATAATAAATAATAGTAGTAGTAGCAGTAGTAATAATAATAATTATGCAATAACATCGTAATAAAAAACTATCAATATATGCGAGGGGTCAAAGATCTAATTGGTCCAGAAATTTTGGTATGGCTCCAAAAGGGGAAGTTTGAAGAAAGAGACAGAGGGAGTGATACTTGTAGCGCAGGATTAACCCCTTTGAACAAATGTTGTAAAGGCTAATGTTGACCTCTCATAAGCAGGCTGTATTTGCAGAATGTGTAAAAAGAAAGATGAGACCATTTGGCATTTAGTTAATGAATGCAAAGATCAAACACAGACGGAATATAACAAAAAAACACGATAAAGTTACTTTGGTTCTCCACTGGGTTACTTGTAGAATTTGCTGATTTAAAGACAATTAAAATTCGTTCCAACAGGTACAATTGTTCTAAATATGATTGGTACAACTTCATAAAATCCTGGGGGAAAGACCAGATTTAGTGTTAGTTGGCGATGTTAATAGAATGTGTAAGGTAATTGATGTTGGTTTCCCATTAGATAAAAATGTGCCACAAAGAAATTTGAGAAGTATCAAGACCTATCACGAGAGGTATCTGTACTCAGGAACATGAACAAACAGATTAACTTCTTAAGTCATTGGTCCATTGGGAACAACTCCAAAGCATTGAAAGGTCATCTTAGCGACATAGATGTCAATTGAAAGATCAGGATAATGCAAACATCTATTCCGCGTGAAATTGTCATAATACCCAGAAAGACACCCGAGTCGTAAAGCTCTTTATTATGAACCAGTTTATTAGCCCACAGTCCGGGGTGTCTGTTACTTAACAAAATGATCTTAAAACATTGTCCTCGCATTAAAAATCTGACTTGATTGGCTACTAAAAATTTAGCGTGGCTGAGCAACTTTTAAAATTCATTTTTAAATTATAGGTCACTCACTGTCTGTAGGAACGGGCCACATTAACCTTATTTTAGTCATAAGGGCAGATGGTCATAGCAAAAAAAAAACAACTTTTAGTACAGGGTTTAAAATTACTCTTACAAAAGATTTGAGCTGTGTACATTGCCTCGTTATATTCAATTTTGGATTGGTAAAAACGACTTGATATTACTCCTCTTTTGGCGCTCTTTTTCTCCCCAGCGGTGGCGTTACAAAATAACATCCCTGCATCAAGCGCGCAGAGCTGCAAAATAGCCTGACGTCAGATTGAACTTCCCAATTTGAAGGGTTTAGATTGATAGATTGAGGGTTTTTCTCTTAAAGAAGGAACACATATCGACGATTTTTGGCCCTAGTTCCACCTCAAACTGTCACAATGTATCACAAAATAACACAGATTATCTTTTGTGCGAGTGCACACACACATCACACACACATAATTTTTTATTTGAAAAATATAGATACTAACTAGCCTTGGTTCTCTTGTGTCTCAAATACAAGTAGCATTGGTTTCACCGCCAGTAATAGTTACTTTTATTGCTATTGCTAGTACTCTTATTATTATCAATATTACTACTACTACTACTATTATTACTACTACTACTATAAGTACTACTATAACTAATTCTGACTTTATTAGGCCTCATTGGTGGTAACAGGTGTGCACTTGTTTTTTCCATAGAAGAATTGGCTTTTAGTTCTACTGATGCTACCTTATTATGGTAGATTTAACAATTGGTGCTACTATGTTTGCTGCAAACATGTACTATTTTATAACCCAATTCCTCCCTTTTTTGCTTTACTTTTTCGCTGTTTTTTTGTGACGTTAGGATTTTCAGAACTTTCACAATTAGAGTATATTTTTTCTGACTTTGTATTGAGTGCATTCATTTGGTCTGTTTTTGCAGGTAAAATCTGCGGTTCTTATGCAGACATTGGATTTGTTGTTGACTCTTCTACCAGTTTAATACAGTCCTATGGAAAGGAAAAGGACTTTGTCAAGAAGCTAGCAAACAAGTTTAATATATCTGACACTGAAAATCACGCATCTGTAGTTATTTTCAGTGAATATGCAAAACTTGAAATACCCTTTTATTCAGATAACACACCCGACAGTTTTGGGAAAGCCGTAGACAATTTGCCATTTCTAGACTCTACTACGAGGATAGACAGAGCTTTGCATGTTGCATACAATCAAATGTTCAAAAAACGAAATGGCATGAGGACCAACTCGAAAAAAGTTCTCATACTTATGACTGATGGTGAACAGACAAAAGATCAAGATGCTATTTCACCAGCTGAAGCAATCAAACCATTTTATCGATTAGGAGTAACAGTTATTATACTTGGCATAGGTTCACGTGTTTCCAAAGCAGAAGGAGAACTAAGGAGTATGGTTCAAGGCAACGGTGTTTTACTTTTTGCAGCAAACTTCGATGAATTACGCCTGGATTCCTTCCTCACCAAGATTGTATCTTCTGCCAGGGTATCGTGCTTAAAAGACGGTAAGATTGAAACTTTTTAGTTAATATTTATCTTGAAATACGTAAGGTAAAAAAACCAGAATGTTCCAATAACGCAATTTCGCATGTATGTTTGTATGCATGAATGTATGTCAATCATTTGAAGTTCCATGTCAGATCAAGGCCAGATGTGCAATTTTTTATTCTTCCAGACCTAACGCCTACATTTTCTAAAGCCGACGATTCGATGGTCATTGCTATGCGAAAAAGACGAACCTTTACCCTACCACCCACGGTAAAAATTGTCTGACAGATAATTCAACTTCCTAAAAGTCCAGCAGTGGAGACGAGAATTCCTACTGTGACCATTCGTTGGACCGTTATTCATATATATGAGATGACTATGCTCAAGTTTTCTTTCATTTTCATTCATTTAATGCTTCCGTTCGTTGTTAGTAGATTGGAGGCAATATTTCGCCACTCTTCTCCTTGTTTTCGGTAATCGCTAATACCAGTCTAGTTTTTTATGCTGTTATACCACATAGTTAATGGATTTTCCATTACATCGCTTTCTAAATGTTTTAGTTTCCAATAATATTCAATGTAATGAATTTTGCCGGCTTATGTGTCCAAGCCACCTCAGTTTTATTGATTTTGTAATTGTGTTTCACCCTCGCATTTATGTTAATTCGTAGCAGTGTTGCAGTCGAAGTTGGAAATCGACCCAAGTGGGGAGATTAATTTGGAATGTCATAACAAGATTATCAGCCCCAGGCAAGGAGAGCACTAGTGGAGACTACAAGATTGCTTGTGTTTAGTAGTGGATTGAGAAGGAAATCAGTAGCTCGCTCAGAGTCAAAGTATTCCTTCTGAAACGAGGCATGAAAAGTGTAAATAATATTTAGCGGGAAATCTAAATTGTTACACAGGTGAATTTTTCCTTGAAAAACTTGACACGATCATGTAGGACAGCTATTTAGTAGTACTATTTAGTAGTAGAAAATCATGGCAGTGAAGGCGGTTCAAACAACAATACAATTTATATCAGCAAAGAAGATGGCGTAGTATTGAAGAAGTACTATACATTTGTGCGCTTCATAGACAGCAGCTCCACTGTTGGGTCCAGACACTCCACATCATTGGGAGGAAATCATACCAGGCAGTTTCGGCGCCATATCCTCCTCAACTGATTGCAATGGTACGGCAACGCCAATCCTACAGGAAGTGTCATTCATCGTCAGATACTGATTATCGCTCTGCTTTCTTGCAACATTATATTAAGTGTATAAAGTGTATTAAGTCTGGACAATTTAGCTTTTGTTGTAAAGAGAACACGTTTTTTGAACCGGTAGCCTCGTTATGGTATTCGTATTCAATGCCTATACTTGGCCCGATTTCCAACTTGGCTGCANTCACAAAATAACACAGATTATCTTTTGTGCGAGTGCACACACACATCACACACACATAATTTTTTATTTGAAAAATATAGATACTAACTAGCCTTGGTTCTCTTGTGTCTCAAATACAAGTAGCATTGGTTTCACCGCCAGTACTAGTTACTTTTATTGCTATTGCTAGTACTCTTATTATTATCAATATTACTACTACTACTATTATTACTACTACTACTATAAGTACTACTATAACTAATTCTGACTTTATTAGGCCTCATTGGTGGTAACAGGTGTGCACTTGTTTTTTCCATAGAAGAATTGGCTTTTAGTTCTACTGATGCTACCTTATTATGGTAGATTTAACAATTGGTGCTACTATGTTTGCTGCAAACATGTACTATTTTATAACCCAATTCCTCCCTTTTTCGCTTTACTTTTTCGCTGTTTTTTTGTGACGTTAGGATTTTCAGAACTTTCACAATTAGAGTATATTTTTTCTGACTTTGTATTGAGTGCATTCATTTGGTCTGTTTTTGCAGGTAAAATCTGCGGTTCTTATGCAGACATTGGATTTGTTGTTGACTCTTCTACCAGTTTAATACAGTCCTATGGAAAGGAAAAGGACTTTGTCAAGAAGCTAGCAAACAAGTTTAATATATCTGACACTGAAAATCACGCATCTGTAGTTATTTTCAGTGAATATGCAAAACTTGAAATACCCTTTTATTCAGATAACACACCCGACAGTTTTGGGAAAGCCGTAGACAATTTGCCATTTCTAGACTCTACTACGAGGATAGACAGAGCTTTGCATGTTGCATACAATCAAATGTTCAAAAAACGAAATGGCATGAGGACCAACTCGAAAAAAGTTCTCATACTTATGACTGATGGTGAACAGACAAAAGATCAAGATGCTATTTCACCAGCTGAAGCAATCAAACCATTTTATCGATTAGGAGTAACAGTTATTATACTTGGCATAGGTTCACGTGTTTCCAAAGCAGAAGGAGAACTAAGGAGTATGGTTCAAGGCAACGGTGTTTTACTTTTTGCAGCAAACTTCGATGAATTACGCCTGGATTCCTTCCTCACCAAGATTGTATCTTCTGCCAGGGTATCGTGCTTAAAAGACGGTAAGATTGAAACTTTTTAGTTAATATTTATCTTGAAATACGTAAGGTAAAAAAACCAGAATGTTCCAATAACGCAATTTCGCATGTATGTTTGTATGCATGAATGTATGTCAATCATTTGAAGTTCCATGTCAGATCAAGGCCAGATGTGCAATTTTTTATTCTTCCAGACCTAACGCCTACATTTTCTAAAGCCGACGATTCGATGGTCATTGCTATGCGAAAAAGACGAACCTTTACCCTACCACCCACGGTAAAAATTGTCTGACAGATAATTCAACTTCCTAAAAGTCCAGCAGTGGAGACGAGAATTCCTACTGTGACCATTCGTTGGACCGTTATTCATATATTAGATGACTATGCTCAAGTTTTCTTTCATTTTCATTCATTTAATGCTTCCGTTCGTTGTTAGTAGATTGGAGGCAATATTTCGCCACTCTTCTCCTTGTTTTCGGTAATCGCTAATACCAGTCTAGTTTTTTATGCTGTTATACCACATAGTTAATGGATTTTCCATTACATCGCTTTCTAAATGTTTTAGTTTCCAATAATATTCAATGTAATGAATTTTGCCGGCTTATGTGTCCAAGCCACCTCAGTTTTATTGATTTTGTAATTGTGTTTCACCCTCGCATTTATGTTAATTCGTAGCAGTGTTGCAGTCGAAGTTGGAAATCGACCCAAGTGGGGAGATTAATTTGGAATGTCATAACAAGATTATCAGCCCCAGGCAAGGAGAGCACTAGTGGAGACTACAAGATTGCTTGTGTTTAGTAGTGGATTGAGAAGGAAATCAGTAGCTCGCTCAGAGTCAAAGTATTCCTTCTGAAACGAGGCATGAAAAGTGTAAATAATATTTAGCGGGAAATCTAAATTGTTACACAGGTGAATTTTTCCTTGAAAAACTTGACACGATCATGTAGGACAGCTATTTAGTAGTACTATTTAGTAGTAGAAAATCATGGCAGTGAAGGCGGTTCAAACAACAATACAATTTATATTAGCAAAGAAGATGGCGTAGTATTGAAGAAGTACTATACATTTGTGCGCTTCATAGACAGCAGCTCCACTGTTGGGTCCAGGCAGTTTCGGCGCCATATCCTCCTCAACTGATTGCAATGGTACGGCAACGCCAATCCTACAGGAAGTGTCATTCATCGTCAGATACTGATTATCGCTCTGCTTTCTTGCAACATTATATTAAGTGTATAAAGTGTATTAAGTCTGGACAATTTGCTTAGCTTTTGTTGTAAAGAGAACACGTTTTTTGAACCGGTAGCCTCGTTATGGTATTCGTATTCAATGCCTATACTTGGCCCGATTTCCAACTTGGCTGCAAAACCAACACATTTTTAGTTGATGTAATTATTAAGATTCTTCTGCAACTATATAATTTAAAGGATGGCAATCGCTTGTCCATTTTGCTTGGGAGTGTACATGTTCCAGTTGAATACATTAAGGTGCATTATTTTCAAATCATTTACTATCTAATGGTATCAAATGGTACATTTTTTTATCTCATGTTCATATTTTCTTTGTCAGTGCTATCTACATTCATACTAAATTTTGTTATTTGTCCCCTTTTGCTTATAAATATCGTTTTGGTGGTCTTTTTGTGTTTGTTTTTCATTTCGGATTGTTTTCTTGACTCATATATACGGTTGACAATGACTTGGAGCGCTTCCTCACTATCAGCAAGTATGACAGTGCCCTCAGCATACCTGATGTTGTTGACCTTTATCTCACTAACTGTTAAATTTTCAAGGTCTTCGTTACTTCCAAATATCATCTCAGCCGTAGCTGTACGGTTATAGTCATGGGTGTTATTATTTTTGTCAATATTAATACTTTTTTCCCTTGTTTTTTAACACCAGTAACCTACAGCGTCTGGCCCATGGACCTGAGGCTGTATGTATGATCTTGTTATTTTGTTATTAATATTTCTGTGTGTGTTTGTTGATCCAAGGAAAGCGATATTTTGAATCTTGCTAAGTCGCCATGGGTCTTTAGGTACTGCTTTACCCCGCCCCACCCCTCACCCTATGTCTCTGAAGAGACAGAACTCTTCGCAATATCTCCACCGTTTCAAGCAGTAGCGTTTTCTGAAAAACTTCCATTGCCATTTTCATATTCAACAGCTGTGTCTTTCAAGTGTGTTTCATACATGTACCATCTCTTCTCTCAAAACTTGGCAGTTTTTGATATTTTAAAGTTACTTTTTTATCACTTAAATAACCTGATACAGAAATATCGATTATTTTTATTTTTTATTGTTCTTGTCATCCAACACAATACCTGATCGCCTTGTCTTGATAAACTTATCACCCTGAATGGTGAAAAACCACAAGAGCTTGAAATTCGCATTTTTACTGACAGCTTTAGTTTTCTGTTCATACCATTTATGTACTTTTTCAAAGCCTCCTTTGCCTCAATGCTTGAAATGAAAATTACCTACCACTTTCTCTTGTCAACTCTTGTACTCCCTTAGTGCTAATTTCCCGCATTCAATAAAAAGACGATTAATAGCCCCCCCCCCGGTACAATCTCTACATCGAGGAATCAGTATTTTTCATATCATCAAATTTCTTGTAACGGTGAGGGTGAGTAAAAAGGGTAAGCCCAAAGTTCATGGTTCTACCGTGACTTGTCGTAGTAGTCGTATGTTTAGTTTCAACGTGATGGAAATGATGAATATTGGGTTTCTTTACGACATCCCAGCAATGCTTGTAAAAGGATGATTTCTCGTGCTGAATCTCATCCTGCTTAACGAATGAAGTTATGAAGTTATTTCGTTCCATATACTTAGGGGTTGAAATTTATAAACATTGTTTTGAAATTTTTGAATATTGTTTTGTATTCTTGCAAGCCAATTCGATATTTTTAATGGCGTTTGGCTCTATATCCTTTAAGAAAATGACAGATTTCTTTGCCAGATGACACTATCGTTTTTTGTTTGAGGAACTTTCTTCTCAAACTGATCAGATTTTGGTCTCTGGCGTCTCTGGAGCTTTTAAAAGTTGGTCAGCATATTTTATGATTGTGAAAATTGGGGCAGCATATTTGAGGGTCTCAAAAAAGTCGCCTGATGTCATAAAAAGTTAACGAGTTTCCTACTGAGAATGTAGTTTCTCTTCATCATTTCTATAGGTATTATCAATGAAAGTGTTTTAATGAGGCTTCCTCACTGGTACCACCTCAGTTTGTTAGATTTGTGTGGCTCGTTTCCTTCAACATCTTCAGCCTTGCGCAGCAGTTGCTCCGTTGTAATATATCTTTCTGCGAACGTAGCATATTTCCTCGGAAAACGGTTGTAGGTACCTCCAGACCTAAACAACCTTTCTTAAAATCCTTGCTGTTCCCAGTAGTACAATTTTCCAGAATTGTAGTGTCTCAACAAGAGCTCCAATATCATTCAAGTTATCATTTAACCAAGTTGATATCATTTCCAATGCTTCATTTACAACAAGAATAACTTAATTTTTTTAATTTCATATCTTGCAAATCTCTCTGGCTAAATACTGATTTTTTGCAACTTTTTCTTCTTCCTTTTCTTTCACTCTTATTTCGTTGACAATTATCTTTATATTCTACAATAATATCTGGTCTCCTTGCTGTTATGTGATAATCCATTTGGATCGTTAAGTCAGACAACATATTCTTTGTGTCATGTTCAACTATACATTTCGGGTTGTGTTCTTGCCAATCCTTTTCATGTTGTTAGTCAATCTTCCTACATAGTTTTCAATGGAATTTTCGTGCCACTTTGCCATGCCTTGCTTTGTGTTTCTGCTGTGTTAGTTTACTGCATTGGCTAGTGATGTGGGTCACCGTTTCATCCATCTCCAAACACAATCTGCATAAACCACAGCCATTGGTCTTACGTATTTTAGCCTTAAATCATATTCATTCAAATTGCCTTGTCTTGAGGTCCTATTATATGATATTAGTAGTAGTAGTAGTAGTAGTAGTAGTAGTAGTAGTAGTAGTAGTAGNTCGTTAAGTCAGACAACATATTCTTTGTGTCATGTTCAACTATACATTTCGGGTTGTGTTCTTGCCAATCCTTTTCATGTTGTTAGTCAATCTTCCTACATAGTTTTCAATGGAATTTTCGTGCCACTTTGCCATGCCTTGCTTTGTGTTTCTGCTGTGTTAGTTTACTGCATTGGCTAGTGATGTGGGTCACCGTTTCATCCATCTCCAAACACAATCTGCATAAACCACAGCCATTGGTCTTACGTATTTTAGCCTTAAATCATATTCATTCAAATTGCCTTGTCTTGAGGTCCTATTATATGATATTAGTAGTAGTAGTAGTAGTAGTACTAGTACTAGTACTAGTACTAGAAGAATTGTGTCATGATCGAATATTAACATCTTTATTAATGGACTTTTTTCCCTGTGGCATGTCAGCAGGATTCCTCACATCTCAAAAACCTTGAAGGCGATTTCGGGACAAAAGTCTATTAAATTTCCTTTTACCTAGTACCTAGTTTATCAAGCCAATGTTTGAGTTACTTTTAGGGTGTACCTAGGCTTTATTTATGATCGGTATTACTTTTTTCCTTGCATTCCATACTTGATTAGTCTGTTTAGCCAGGTCCTGGCATTCACCTACGTTCTCCATCTGCTCATTTACCCGTGTATCGCATTGAGCCACCATATCACTTATATTGCATGTGTTGTTTTCCATATTCAAAGACTTAAATGAGGTCGTCTAGTAGTTATTATGTGATTAGTTCGGACAGAAAAGTTAAACATCTTTAACGCATCATTTTAAGTGACTGGCTAGAGATCATACACGTTTAAGCCAGTTTATGACATATCTCTTACTTACTCTACACTTACTCTTCGGTTTAACGTCCGTGGTTCCCTCTGTTTGGGGGTTGGACAATGCCACATTGAGGCTTGATTGGAGCGCGCCACACTGAGCGATCTTCAACAAGATTAGCAGGAAGACGAAGATCAGCAAGATCTTTTTTCACGCAGTGAATCCACTTTTTCTTTTGCCCGTCCGCAGCAACATTTCCTTCAATTTCGAAAGTTCGAATCGTATTGGGCCATTTGTCGCCCATTCTCTCAAGATGCCCAAACCATCTCTCAATGTATTAGTTTTCCAGTCCAAACGTTTCGTTTTTTGTGTTTCATTTTTTAAAGATGTGAACACTCACTGAGATTATAAATGACAATTTTCATCAGTTTTCCCATAAAACCTGTAGTTTCAGCTTGTGTGTTCTCTACCGTAGCCTTAATAGTATTTTCTACGAATTGTATGTTGCTGTGTAGGTAGAACACTTGTTTCAGCTTCCCTTTTAGTGGAGCCATCTTCATTCCCGTCGCAACTTTCACCTTGGTACACTCTTTAGCTTGTCAGATAAATTGGCCATGCAGGGGTTTTCTTTCCTATCGTTTTTTTTTTCTTAACTATTTTTCTGTCGTTTGTTTGATTCCACCGTTGGTTCAGCTAGATCAACATCAACGCTTCTTGCAGCAGTTTACCTTCTGATGTTTTTCATAATTCTTTGGTTTCAAGATGACAAGATTGAGATCAACTGCAAATAGGAGACCCTTGCTACCTTCTCTCCTAGGGACATAAAAACGGTTGACACTGCTTTACGATATTGAGGATTACGCATAATTTATAGTTTGTGTGCTTTTCCGTCTAATTGAGCAAGTTCTGCACACTTCCAATCCAGAAAGCAGCAGGATATTTAAGTAATGACACAGTTTATGTCTTTGATGCCTTTATCAAATTTCCACCATACAGCGACCCCTCAAGATTTATCCTTTCTCGTCTTGCATATTTATACACCAGGTCTTCACAGCTATCACGTCTAATTAACTGGTAGTTAAATCATGCTAAGCTCTGACAACGATCTGATAAGCAGTTACACAGAGGTCATTGTTAACTTGCCAATGGTGTGTAACATAAGATTTGTTTATGTTTATCATTACCTTTATAAAATTATATTTCTGTTCAATTGACAAACAAACAAATAACAGCTTCACGTAGTTTGAAATACAAACAGGTCATATCCTGGAGAAAACACCAATATTTGTACAACTCACAACGTAACCTGGTTTCTCGTAAGAGTATATGTTTATTTTCCTTTTGACTTTAGCCAAAAGAAATTTCTAATAACCCCAGGTCTTGTGTGACATTTTCCTCAAAAACACCCAGACTTGCATGGGATTTGTTCAAGCCTGTTATTGGAAAGAAAGAAAACTGTTAGGGTTCTTCTCAGAATCTAGCTACCTACGTGTGATGTGTACCGATGTCGATGATAAAGGTGTCCCAAGTTTCCCTTTCCTTGGTACTTTAAATGATTTTATTGTTTGTCCAAGACTGGCCCTTCTTTTTATACTGGTAATATAAAGTTGGCTTTGCCTTCTGCGGTTTCTTCAAACTTTCCTGTACTGACCAAGTATTTTACTTTTTCCTTTCTGCATTTATGACCCCAAAATGACATTTGGCGCTTTGCAGTAGCTTTGATCAGACTCCTGTTTGTATCCGCTCGTTCCAACACTATTTCATTGCTTAGCTCATCCATTCATGACACAGCATTCACCTGTAAAACTCCAGTTCTAAAGATGTTAATTCCGCCTCCGTGTTCCTGTTTATATACCATGTGCCAGAACCGTACAATAGAACTGACCATACAAAAGACTTTAGTATTTTTTTCCTTGTTGATAGCCCCGTTTGCCAAAATATTCACTCTATCAGAAAGATTTCTTTGCTGGTCATATCCGTCTTATTTCTGTGTAACATTTGCTATCGCCTAATACTACCTAGGTAAATAAATCGGGCTACTTGTTTGATAATTTCCCCATTTACTATTAAGTGGCAATCTGGTAAATAGATCGGGAGCCAATTTCTCCTTCGATATAGCCATGCAAAATGTATTATTCTTATTCAATGATATTTCTAACTTTTCGCTTTTTATTACAATAGTCATGAACCTTAAGGGAAGCTGAAGATAAAGGCTACTAAAAACTGATTTATTTTACAAACTGTCGTCTGTATTCTATACGCTGACACTTACTCACCAACCCTTCTCATCCCTTCTCTTTCTCTCTCTCTCTCTCTCTCTCTCTCTCTCTCTCTCTCCTCCCCCTCTTTCCCCCTCTCCCTCCCCCCC
>RDPX01000011.1:2487931-2508235 GCA_003991215.1 Morbakka virulenta | reverse complement strand
TCTCTCCCCCTCTCTCTCCCCCCTCCCTCTCTCTCTATCACTTTCTTTCTTACTCCAGCTCACGCCCCCGCCCTTGTTAGTCAAAGTAAAACTGAGGCTTCTTCGTATTGAAAAGGCAAGCTGGCAGTTAAAAAGAATTTGAAAATCACACCAAGACGATAAAAGGCTAATCTTATTACCTCTTTGACTATTTTTAGGACCACGCTGTGGCACCCTGACCGACGTTGGATTTTTAATGGATGTGTCGGGAAGTTTGAAAAGTCAATATGAAAAAGAAAAAGAATTTGTTAAATTGCTGGCAGAAGCATTTCAATTGTCGAAAACTGGAACAAGAGGCGGCCTTATATCCTTTAGTAATGTTGCTAATGTTAATATCCGTTTCTCAGAATTCACTACTTTAGAGAGTTTCAAGAATACGGTTGAGAATTTGCCGTTAATTGGAACTGTAACACGTATCGACTTAGCTTTAGAAACAGCAAGGACTCAGCTTTTTGACAACAACAATGGCCCAAATGATCCAGACGAAAGGATTATTTTCCTTCTTACTGATGGATCACAGATTCCAGAGACAGGATACACAGAGCCATCTATTATATCTGAGGCAATTAGAAAAAGTGGAATTCAATTGGTGATTGTTGGCATTGGAGACGGTATAAGTATGTATGAGATAAATAAAATTGCAGCCGGACAGTCAAAAGTATACTTGGCAAAGTCTCCTAATGATTTATTGTCAGATGACTTTGTAAAAAGAATAAAAAGAGATTTCTGTGGCAGCAGTAAGTATGCTCTTGAAAAGGTATCTTTGTAAAACGCTGTTGGTGTTGTTGTAATTGTTAATTAAACGTCATTTTCCCCAGTAACTGGGCTCAGACAATCCCTCTCAGAGTGACTTTGTTGTAGCACTGAGAAATTTCTTGGTCCGATGGACTTTCTGACACAATCAATGGCTTTTCTTATTTAAAGTTCGAAAGTTGTTTATTGGCTCGGGGAATGGAACCCAGAACCTCTTGGTTATACTGCAACTGCACCAACCCCTAGTTTTTTAATGTTTTGTCTTGACGAATCTTTTTATTGAAATTTGCAATATAAACTTACTTCCAATATTGAATACATTCTTGCATTTATGTAAGGGGAGTCATTGGGGCTGGCTTATTAGCATTGTTACCAAGACACGCCGGATTCCATTTCCTAAATGGGCAGAAACTCTGAAATTTCACAAAAAATAAAAAGCCATTGGTTATCGTCAGGAAAGGCGTCCGACCAAGAAATTCCTAACTTCTTCATTAAATTATGGGTGCATTGGCAACAATGGAGCGGCTAGACGTTCCCTATGTAGCCGGACTGCCAATGCCCCTTGTTATCATGAAATTATTACAAATAATTTGATCAAAAGCAAAGAATGTTGGGATAGGACAATGCATCATGCCTAACAGCCCGATACACAAGAATATCCCTTGCCCTTTGTGGCCCAAAGCTTCTCCCATGCCCTAGTCAATCTCCTGCTGATAATTTATTGAACATGTATGGCTTTTCTTGAAACAAAAGCTAAAAATCAATCCTCCAGGCACAAAAAAATTAACAGCAAGAGTATTTTAAGAATGGCAAGCAATTCCAAAACAGTATATTGACAAAGTTTATCGATCAATTGTAGAAGCTGTGCTGAGGCACCGTGGTTATGCAACGAAATGTTGAATTTTTTAACCGACCGGAATAGGTATGAAATAATACACTTCTGTTTTTAATTAATTAATAATTGTCCCGCGATAGGATGAAATTTCACAATGATTCGAGCACAAATAAGACAATAACTTACTTATATTACTTTTGTTACTCGCTTATATTTTTGGCAAAAATTTTAAATAACAGTTGCTCCGCCATCCTGGGCTTCCAGTCGTTTCCAGTTGTTTCCAAGCTTTTGGTTGGGAAGTGTATAAGATACCGTGGTAATCCCGACCACTTGTCACTGTATAACAAAGTTGAAGACTGTCATTTGATTTATCCACAAAGCTGAGACAAGACATACCTTTTTGTATCGGACGGAGTTATAGAATTGTGAAAAATTGATTTTGTGTGGCTTGCAAATTTCATTCTTGAAACGTTATAAAGCAATTTTCAACTGTTTTTTTTAAATATTGTTACCATGTCGGTAGTATTGCATTGTCTATGGATTTCACTGTTTTGTATCATGTCATACAACTTTACAGAATGCATTTCACGGAGATACGTCTCCTCGAAATGCCTTCGAGGTGAGGTGAGTTGTAGCTTGACATGCATACGACAAAAATACCATGTTTCAGCACTAAGTAAGAAAGAACAACATGAAAGCCTGCTTAATACAATAGTAGGTTAGCGAACTATTACTAATGTAATATTTTACTAACGTAAATGCTAAACTGGCAGGTGCTATTCGAGTAATATTATTGGCTGATTTACAGTCATGTGATAGCAAAGCCTAGGTAGGTAAAAATGTTGATTGGTTTTTTAAGTTTACTGTTACAAGGCACAGTGGTGATTTCTAGACACTAAAAGCCTCAAACAATATTAAAAAGCTACCTCTATAAACAATTTTTTGGTTCCTCAAATACAGGGCCAGATTTGACAAAAGACTGAATTAAGAAAGCACCTGTGTTTTAGATTTCTAAACACTAAAGTCCTCAAACAATATTTAAATCCTCCTGTATACAATTTTTCGGTTTCTCAAATAAAGACCCAGATCTGGTACAAGACTGAAATAATAAAGCATCTGAATAAGCGATTTCCAGACACTACAGACTTCGAATCAGAAATTTTTAAACGCTTTTTTGATTCCTCAAATACAGAAAAAAGCGGATTTAGAAAGCACGCGATTACTTGACTAAGCGCTTTGATCGTCGCAAACTCTATCCTGAAGCTATTTTTTATCTGAAACCAACGGAAGAGGAATCAGCGAGGGAAGAGTCTAGCAAGATGATGTAATATTTTAAAGAATTTGTCCGGCATAGGAGAAATAAGAATATGAAATTGAAGAAAAAAGATGTAATTAAGTTTTTGACTACTAAAAGACTAAAAACGATCGAAGAAAAACAATATCCATACAAAAAATTGAGAATGGCGTAAGAAATCTGCCAGATTCTTAAATAGAATAAGATATGATTGGACCTTTTAAGCATATAAAAAAGCATAGGTCAAAAGTGGGGTTTCAGTCAATTGAAATGAGCCAATTGTCAAGGAAACCTGTGGCAAAGAAGTTATTTTAAGTAAAGCAGACGCAAAACGGCCTCGTACAGTGCTTCGCCATCTCGTTTAAATTTGCAAGACGTATTCTATTCTTCCACTGTCCGTGTTGCATTCTTTAATTATACGAATTTCACCCTTAAACAGAAAAGAGGTAAGTTATTAAAATATACGATTACGACAGAGATGTGTAGACAATTAGGTCTGATACAGTTGCCATTAGATTGTGACAGTCATTAAACAGTTGGCAAATAATTGCTGGCTGATAGCCCCAGTGCAGGCTGTTTACGGCACCATTTTATCGCACGTACTTGCACCTTCCACTGAGAACCCATCAATGCTTAACAGATATTTCATGCGCTTGAATGAAAGTGAGCCCCAGATCAAAAGTTGAACCATTAAAGGCTGTGGTAAGGTTGATAAGTGTGGCAAAGGACGTAGGCATGGAATTAGCACATAATGTTCAGCAAGATACAGGGGATGCTTATTTGCGATTAATTACGGCATAATTACGAAGCACCACGAATCATTTTTTCAATCCAACAGTAGCAGACTTTGCACGGTGCTTAAAGTACAAGAAGATTACTTGTGAGGTTGCCAAATAAAAAACACTACAATCAGTACAAGCTCTTTTTAGTTATGACACAAAAAAGGACGACAACCAAATCCAGCCGTCACAAGGTCAACATACTAAACTCGCAAAATTCTCGCAAAAGTGGTAAGTTTTGATGATGCTAAGGTATATGGGAAGAGCGTTCACAATTTTCTGGCCGAAATTTCCTTATCGAAAGAAGCTCAGTTTGTATTTGTTGTTGGAGACGATTGCCTCTAGAATCTCATCGCAAGCAATGGGGAGACGGATGATCCTTGATCCAGAGGAAACCTATTACATATCCCCAGCTTTGCGCAGGGCCAACTCAGGCCAGAGAATTCTGCAGTTGGAGCCGAAAATATTGAACGAGTTTTGCTGGACGAAATGGCATAATAATGTGGTCATAAAGGGTTTATGCAATATCTCATTCCCATTAAAACCAATAATGTTAAGATCATATTTATTTTGGAAGAATTAATGACGGGCAAATTCAAATCTAAGCTATTGCAGAGATTACTTGCTATAAAAGATGTGTCCAAGTACGATCGATTAATTTGTCCAGTTCATCACGAAAATAAGCATTAGACAATCGCTGAAAATCCCCCAGCATAAATTATGCAATTTCATTGCTACTCTTTCTTCGAAGTCGACCCCTAGGTATTTCGTTCTTTTATTTATCACGTAACCTTTAATAGTAACAAAAGTTATGGACAACGAGCTTCACAATAGTTGGACTCTGGTTCCGCAAAACAGCGTCGAAAAGGAAAAAGATAAGAGCGATGTCTGGTGCATAAACGCATTTAAATGTGTGAAGGTTAACTTGAGTAATTATAATTAGTCAAGTTCAATAATTACTGTAGAGCAGAGGAAACACAAGACGAAATTGTAAGTGAATTATTGAAACCCAAGAGCATTATAAGGATGAAATCGTGTTTTTAGGTGGTTTTGAATTTCAGTAAAATACTTCACCTAAAATAATTTTTTGAAAAGGTTTCGTCTGTAGTGTCTACAAATTGGGTTTTAGGCTACTTCCAATTTAGCCCCTTTTTAAATCTGAACGTTTATTTGTGAAATCAGACATTTAATTACAGAAATGGGTTTTTAATAGGGTTAGAGGTCTGTAGTTGCTTAAAATCACGTAATTAGAAGCTTTCTAATTTAAGCCTTTTGTCAAACCTGGGCCATTGTTTGCCAAATAGAAATATCTTTTACAGAAGTAGTTTTTTTATATCAATTGAGGACTACAGTGCCTAGAAATTGGGTATTTAGATTATTTCTGTTAGCCGTTTGTCAAATCTGGACCTGTATTTGAATTAAAGCAAAATCTTTTGCTTCAATAGGTTTTTTTATATCGATTGAGGACTACAGTGCCTAGAAATTGGGTATTTAGATTATTTCTGTTAGCCGTTTGTCAAATCTGGACCTGTATTTGAATTAAAGCAAAATCTTTTGCTTCAATGGGTTTTTTATATCGATTGAGGACTACAGTGCCTAGAAATTGGGTATTTAGGTGAACTTTTATTTAGTGCTTTAATCTATTGTATGCCTTCCTTTTTGAAGTCGACTATATTTTTACACATTTGCTTAAGTAGGGCTCCTTCCAGAGGCCAGATTTCTTATTTGGGTTTTATTATCAATTGGCCTGAAGGTTAAACTCCTTCCAGAAGAGTAGATCAACGAGGGCAACCAAGCTGTCTTGACTCGATATTGTAATGTACCTCCAGCCGGGGCCCACTTTGAATAGACTTGGTCACCCTAACTAAGTATTTAATACATACAAAATTAGTTAAGCAGATTTGATTTGTTTTAGAAATGTTTACTTTGGCTTTTTCAAATGTTAGCATCTGCTTTTAAAACTTCATGAAAACGGATTTTTCGAAAAATTGATCGGTGACTGTTAATAGAGGCTTACTTTGCAGGGCAAATGTTTAAGGAACATTAGTATCCCAAAGAGAAGTTTTTGGGCGTATTCCTTTTCTGCGCCCACCCAATTTTTAGTGTTTTATGTACATTTTTTTATTGGAATTGGTTTTTTTCCGCCTGTAGGATTTGACCTTTGGTTTTATGTTTTCTACACTAACTAATAAACCACATTTCCCTATATGATAATAGTTTTTTTCTCCTGTATATATATAAATTTTTTTTTGTCTATTTCACAGATAAAACCAGTGCATTAAAGCAGAGTGATTGTGATTCTACTGACATAGGACTTCTTTTGGATTCATCAAGAAGTCTTGCCAATACCTTTCAACACAGAAAAGAGTTTGTCCAGGTTCTGGCCGAACGCTTTGAATTTTCTCCAGAAGGGAATCATGTTGGACTTGTATCTTTCGGTGAAAAGTCAGATCTTACCGTTAAATTTTCAGATAGGATTGATTCACAAAGGCTTAAGTCGATTGTATCTGGTTTACCAATTCTCGGAGAAACAGCGCGTTTAGAACAAGCACTACGAATGGTCTCTGACCACCTTTTTAGTTATAGGAATGGAATGCGTCTACGTGCACACAAAATTTTAATCATTTTAACGGGCGGTAACCAACCGCAAAATACAAATATTCTTTCCCTTGCCGACACTGTTAGACCAATTCACGAAGCTGGAATTAGAGTTATTGTTATTGCGGTAGGATTTGGCGCACAGGAGGATCCATTGCGAGATCTTGTTCAGCATCCGTCGGATCTGATACTCCCTGACAATTTGAATGAAATTTCCCTAGATTTGTTTGCTGGATCTCTTGTTGATAAAGCATGTAAAAATGCTGGTAAATGTAAGTGAGTTTTTTTTCTCCTTTATTTGTACACAATTTTACGAATATTTACTTTTTTTGTGTGTCACTAGGGTACTTTTTTTTGGGGGGGGTGGACTTTAAAGTAGTTAGGACGGCCGGCAAGAAATTAAATATTTTCATTTAAAGTTCCCTTTGCATTATTCTTTCAAACCCCTTGTATTGGAATTGAACCATAACTTAAAACAGTGATAGCCGGTGGTAAAGAGATATTCCCAATTCAAGCTCCGCTGGGACAGTAAAAGAAAACTGCACCATATATTTTTTTTCCTGTAGAAGTTAGTCACTTAGATATGTATATGGTTTTGAAGTTAGAATTGGGGGAGAGATAAAACCAGTTTTTTGAAAACAAAGAAATAAAATTTGAAAGCCAAGTAATAAAGTAACCCTTTATGGAGAAGTAAAACTTCGTGACAAGCCCCAGAAAAAACAAGTCCCACACCCCCACAAAAATTTTGATCGGCATTTTCTTTATTATTTAGGTCCTGGTAATTATTTCCAATGTTAGCTTTCAATTTGTGAATAATCAAGTGGGTAACGTACCTTAGAAAGCCATTCCAGGACATAAACGCTTTTGTTTGGATAAGCTGAGATTTAGAGGATTTCTTACTTGAACGAATATTTAATGTGCGGTGGTTCAAAGATTTATTCCATGCTATTTTTAGCTTCCATGGTACTTGGCTACTAAATTGATTATACTGTACAATGGTGTGTGTGTATGTTTGTAGTAAATGTCGGCCTCAGTTTGATTGATTCTGATGTAAAAGAAATGAACATCTTCATTTTGGAAAGTACGGATGGTGAAGTGAAGGTGTTTATCAAAAACATTGAGTGTTTTAAAAATTCGGTTGAAGTGTAAAGTGAACGATAGGACAATATAAAGCAGTTAAAAGTTGTTAACCTTTGTAAGATCTGGTTAGAAGACCTTTAAATCACGTGTTTTTGATAGCAAATATAAGGAACAAACTAGAGTACATAAATCTTAAGAGTAACATCTTGAGTGAATCAGGTGCACCATGTATCGTAATTTCATTATATAAATATATGGTGAGAGGTATAAAGGATTCGATGTGCTGTATGTATGTATGTATGTATGTATGTATGTATGTATGTATGTATGTATGTGTGAACGTACATGTGTGTATGCAGGCCGATGGATACGAATTATATATTTACGTCTAAAATTTCACGTAGAATTTTTCTTGTCAATTTTCTCCCAGTGGCATCATGTCCGGAAACTGCAGATCTTGCATTCTTACTTGATACATCAACAAGCACGCAAGAAAACTTCGACATGGAAAAGTTTGTCATAAAAGAAATTGCAGACTCCTTTAAGATTTCTGCGAAGGGGACACACGTGAGTCTTGTGATATTTTCTGACGTTGCGGAGTTGGTTTTTGGATTTAACATATACAATGATATTACAAGATTTAAATATGCAGTTGATCAACTTCGATTAATGAATTCTGTAACTAGGACAGATCTAGCCCTGGAAGTTGCCAATGATAAAGTATTCGCACCCAGTGGAACAGCAAGGGATGGTGTCCCAAAGCTGCTTTTGCTTTTAACTGACGGTACTCAGACAAAGAGTTTTCCGCATAAAGATCCTGCTGGAATTGCATACTCTATGCGAAACAGAGGTATTCAGTTTTTTGTAGTTGGTGTCGGGGATTTAGTCAGTAAAGACGAGTTAATTAAGATTGCGGGAGACGAGAGAAGAGCATTTCTTGCAAGGACAAAGAAAGAACTTGGCTCCATTCAGTTCATCAAGAATATTGCTGATGCTGTTTGTAGATCTGGTAAGCTAAATTAAGTCCTTATTTTGGAATAAACTATGAATTGACTAGTATAGACTTATATAGACGTATATACGAAGACACGACTCAAACAGTTAATCAGTATGTTGTGAGCTGGAGTCAGGGTATATGATTTTTCTACTACTTGATAAAGTTCTAGTTTATTCACTGACTATAGTACGAACAGGCTTGATGTTGGGCTGTGTTAAACAAAGCATGAGTAAAATGTTTATGTGCTCAGTGCTGGTAAACCAAAAGGGACATACTCTGTTTATTTCCATTTTCTCCACAATATCTCTTGCTCTGTGTGTGTCTCTCTCTCCCCTTTCTTCACCCCTCTCTCCCCCTCTCTCTCCTTCCCTCTCTCCCCCTCTCTCTCCTCCCCTCTCTCCCTTGGTGCTCGCTTTTTTAGCTTGTGGCTTTCTCAAAATCTCCAACTAATTAAACGTAGGTACTTTCACTCAAGTGTGCACAATATGCACATCTATACATTGTGGTAAAACTTTCAATTTCGCGTATGTGTCATTTTTTAGGGAAGATGACTGTTTAAAATAATCTACCAAATGGGCTGAATCGAAGAAAATGAGTTTGAAAAAGCATTGTTCAAAGACGATACGCTACACATACATTTTACTTTTTATTTGCCACTCGCGACCTTTTCAACAGAATTAATGCATATTCAATGGGATTTTTACCGTGTTTGAATTTATTTATTCACAAGCTCAATCTCCCAATGCAGATTTTTACTTCCTCTCAGTACCACGCTAGTTTATAAGTACCTGCTTGAATGTTTGCTGGCACAAAGCCTTAAGAGAAGTGAATGGGGGAGGTATACCTTTGCTCACAGCGTCTCTCATAAATTGGAATTTGATATCTTATCCTTGATTGAAGCTCATTTTCTCTAGCTGGTTCTTGTGATTTCGAAATACAAAGTAGTACTAGTACTTTGAATTACCAAAGTGGTAAATTTACCATAATAGAATTGTATTGATGAATTTGATTTTTTGTATTGATCTCTTTCAGCGCTTCAGAGTGGAATTAACTGAAGAAAGATTTCTCATCTAACACCATTTGCCCTGACTTCAAGAAGTAGAAAAACCAGTAAATAAAAAATGTATACAAATGTTATTCTGAGGAAAAGGATGTCTCTCTAAATGATTTGGTTTATTTGTTGACCTTACTTTTACATACATAGTTGTTTGTTATTAAAGTCTCTGTGGATTTCGTAATACATTGCATTTGTGTGTCTGTAAAGACCTCAAAATTTCTTTTATGTAAATCAAGTTGTGTATACTTTAAAAACTTACTTTTATGAAATTCCAGTGTATATGTTGCCAAAGTAGCTTTAATGAACTGGCACTAGTGGTTAAAGTACTGTTCTGGGCTACTCGGTATCCTTGAACCGGAAAGGGGCATGGGGCGAACATTAGAAGTTTGGTACCTTTTGACTCAAGTCTCCCAGTATTTTTCTGGCGCTGTTCGAGTCAAACAAACCAGATTTAATCTACAGCTGGTATTTTTGAAATAGTGTGCCACAAGATGCTGCTCAGCTTGCAACGACTACAAGCGGTATCCACCATTTTTTAGATAAAAGGCTCTGCATTTTAAAACTGACTTCACTTAATGTTTTATTGGTAGAATTAGTTTCTATATAAGAAATTCTGAATGTTAAAATTTGGTTTCAAACTTAGTGATTTAAAGTTGAACATTGAATCATGGATTTGAAAAGTCTCCGTATTGCCATTTTTAATTATCATAGCCAACACCATAATGTACTGGTTTAGGGTGGTTTTTTCAGCACAAAAGTTTGTTGGCGCAATTGCTATTTTCGAACATTTATTGGATCTTTGTATTTTCTTGAAGCAGAGAGAAATAAAATGTGATCTTGTGTAATAGAGCTAGCTAGCTATGATTAAATCAATTTGATAAATTTTCTACCGCAAGCTTAAGCGTAGAGAGGATAAGAAACAGTTATGTTATTAAGCACTAGCCTTTTCCTGAAGGTTAGCACAACTCGTTGGTATTACGTTATCTTTCGAGATCAAAATTTGTTATTGCTATTGCCGTAAGGTAATGTCTGCTATGTATCTGTTGAACTGTATTTTTTTCCTTCGTTTCATCTACTTTCGCTTGATTATATAGAGAAAGACATCATAAGGCAAATTTCTTTACAACTTGACCCATTGTACGACTTTACTGATATTTTTATTCAGGTTTTTTGTTGGTCCGAAGTTTACTTGAAAAGTTATTTCAACAGATTGAATGCTTGTGGTTGGATAGAATATCAATTTGTAACGAGTGATATGCAATAATCAGTATCTGACCCTAAACGTTTTTCGTGATAAAATCGAAACCCCTTGAGATCTACCAACTTTAGCTGGAAATGTATTGTAAAGAGTAGAAAGAAAATGTGACTGCTTTCAGACTTCTAGATCCTTTAACGCTGTAGGTTTTCCAGAGTAGATATATTTGCTACGAAACTAATTACATGTAATTTTTAACTTTTTGAAACACAAATAATGTTTTATTTCGGAATAAATTGGTATTTAAATGGGAACGGACCTTTATTGTTTTTTTAAAATGATTAGATTGTTATGTATAGATATTATTACTACAAATAAAGAATTAACCCTCTGACTGAATATTGATTTTTGCAAACAGCATCTTTTTATCCGTAATGTCAAAAAAAAATATTAGTTGAATGTAACAGCCTTATTCCTGCTTGGGTACAAAAATCTCGTATGTACCACGATACTGGGTCTTTCATTGATGGAATCCCAGGTAAACAGTGGGACAATTTTTTACTTTCACAGATTCCCATCTATGAAAGACCTGAATGGAAGCAACAGATCATGAAAAAAGTGGGACAGAAAGCACGTAAGACACCATAAATTACAAGACATACGGATCCCTCCAGCATCCTTCGTTGGAAGGCCCTTCCTCTTTTGGATGGTCTTCAGCCAGTCCTCAGGCATGTCATCGTTGGGCCCTATAGCTGAAGCCCCGACCAAGGAGAGACCAGAGCTCTACACCTGATCCTACCCAAAAGAAAAGGTCGAGAAGCGATGTACCACGATACTACATCACACCTACCCTTTCTCAGTTTAATGTGGGTGATATAGTACCTATATTGTATTTTTTATATGATATCGCAAAACTGTATTACATTTTTTGGACAAAAGTAAATTTCAGTTTTATTATACAGGCTGTGATTCATGACACTGAGAAAGTTACTAAAGCTTGTCCGTAGTTTATTGACATGGAATTAAAAACCGTATCGAGTTTTTGGGTGCCTTACTGAATTGTGATACCTTGTTAGGCATTTTTCATTTTTGCCACCTTTGCGTTGAAGCATATTTTTGTATTTTTTGTGATTTGATATTTATATAAGCATTATAATTGGGAATTATTTGTTAGAAAAATTTGACTGGATTTTATAGGGCGAGAACCAGGCCTTACACGACAAGACAATGCGTCACCAGGATCGGGGTGTTTTAGACCACCCAGATAAAGTCGCATCTACTGTTAAAGCAATACTATATGGTGAAGTATTTTATGGCAGTTGGAATTGGATTGCAAAGAAGGGAAAAGCGAATTCTATTGCGCTTTATTAGGGAAATTGGTCTCGAATGTATTATGCCTTTTGTTGTGTCAGGAGAGCTGGACAACAAGTGAAGAAAAAAACAGTAAAACATTTAGAATCACTATCTTCTCGTCGAAGGCGAGCTATCGACACAAGATCTCTTTGAAATAAGGCTTTGTCATTTGTAGATTATGTGCTTAATTACAATAAATAACTATTTTGTCACAGAGACCTGGCTCCATAATCAGGAGTAGTTTGTTAGAAATATTAACTCTACAGGATTTTTAGTTCAAGGGTCACTATATAAGTGGCCACATGGGGTGACACTGGAGAAGTGTACAAGTCAAGTCTGGGTCTACGAAAAGCCTCAGATGGTCATTGAAGGTCTTTTGAATACTCAGAATACAGTATTTTTATTAAACATAAAAACCGTTATTGTCCTCTTCTCGTCATAATATTTGTTATTAAAGTGTCTCTTCGCTCGGGATACTTCCCTAATTCCTTAAAATGTGTTATTGTTAATCCTTCACTGAAAAAATTTGGACTGAAAGGTGTTGTTTAAAATTCCAGGACTGTAAGTAAATTGCTATATTTGGCGAAACTTACTGAAAGTCCTACAACCACCAAATTAAGACTACAGTGAGTCCGATGGATTAATACCACTAACTTCAATGTGTAGGAGACGCCACAGTAAAAGAAACGTTACCTGTGTAGTTCATGAAAATTCTACTGCGAGCCCTTCTCATTAACAGTGACATCTACACTCAAACCAACGGTGTACCCATGGGAGCTACTACATCCTCGTTGATTGCTGAAATACTCTTGCAAGCATTTAAAGTCAAAGCATTATCAACAGCGGACCAAGGGCCAACTGTCTGCCGAAGATACGTTGACGATGTCTTTGCAATCATAAAAAAGAATCAATTACAAGGTCTCTTTGAGCACATCAACAGCCTACACTCGAGCATCATATTCACCGTGGAGAAGGAAGAGAAATACCCTTCCTCTGTGTCCTAGTAAAGAGGCTAGCAGACTACAGCATTTCTGTTACCATCTACAGAAAACCAGGAAACCAACCCACATTAACCAATACCTCAATAATGCATCACGCCATCCAGTCTCAGTTCGTAAGTGTCATCACCACTCTGTTTGGAAGAGCAAAAAGCATTTTTTCCAACCCATATGACCTTAGAAAAGAAGAATGACACCTTAAGAAGGTTCTCTTATCCAATGGATACTATGCCAAGGGTGTCCAGCGAGCATTAACAGATCCAATGGACCTAATTATGAAGATAAGGAACCTATGGCAAGTATAAGACTGGCTTACGTGAAGAATACCAGTGAGCACCCGAGACGAAATCTTCCCGATAACACAACATTCAATGCTCCCTCTTCACTACATCCACCCTAAGGAAAATTCAGTCAAAACCAAAGGACCCAGTTCCACTTGAAGAGAGGAACAATTTAGATTACAAACTACAATGTAATGACTGTTCTGCCTTCTACGTTGGCGAATCAAAGCGCTCCTTGGATCAAAGGGAAAAAGAACTCAAGAGAGCTGTTCAAAAAGGTGACACCAAGAATCATGAAATAGCCGAACACTGCTGGACACAAGATCACTCTTTTGACTGGGAAAATAAAAGGATTATAGACAAGGAGATGAACACAACAACAAAAAAGATAAAAGAAACAATCCATCCCCTGACAGCAGAGCAATCACACCACCAGTGTATCCTACAAATTTTCAAAAATATGGCTTCCAGCATTAAAGAAAGAAACACTGCAAACACAACATAGGCATAGCGCCACTCCTTGTAGCAATTCGATCCGTGTCTGCACGTAGGTTTGCACTGAGAAGGTGTAAAACAGCTGTATCTAGTTACTTAAGTAGCCTAACGATGGTATAAGTATCTCTGGAAACGAAGATCTTACATCTCTGTGTATTTCAGTTGGATATATTTGAGGGTGTGGATAGTAAACACGTTACACCGCTTGTCCTACGTTGGCCGAGAGGTCTGATACTGTTTTTAATAACGTCGTACTTGCAGCACTCGGGCATCAGTTTAAAATATCTGAAACTTTGCTCAGATTTATAGAATTGCTAAGAATTCAAAATATCTTCAACAGAACAGTAGATATCAGTAAGGATGTAGCAGTTGGTGTGACGTTTTTTGTTTTTGACTATTTCGAAGTCAAAAAAGGACGAGTTAAGGGGAAGAAACGATTCGATGGTTTTTCAAAATTTTGTAAAAAGTACTGTAGTAATGACGATAATGAGGACGTGATGATCATCATCATCCTTCTCATTGACGGAGCCCAGGACTTTAATGGAAACGTTTGAAATGTAATGTACCAAAGATGCCTGAAATGACCTGCCTCAAGGAAACTCGGGAGCCAGTGTCACTGTGAAGATCATCTGTTCTAAAGAGGTATCTTTCTTCAACCTGAAAAAGCAGCCGACTTTTATACCCATGGGGTTTTAGTAATGAAGAAAATTCTTTAATTACTAATATGAAAAAGAAATATCTCTTACCAAAGAACAAATCTTTGAGGTTGACTCCAGAGAGAAAGGCTGTGTTTGGCTTTTTGTGAGTAATTTATATTCATTTTGTGAGTAATTTATATTCATTTCTCCATCACAAGAAACCATCACAACCAGTCGGTAAACACCTCAGATCGTGTGGAGCGTTGAAAGAGTTTACGGTGAAAGATATGAAAATTTTGGCTGCAACCACCAGGAGCGAACAATATGGTTTATCTTTGGAAGCTATTTGACAACAACTCATACGTCCTAAGATCAACGTTAAGGAAGAGTGTTCAAAAGCCGAAAGCATACAATAATGTAATCAATTTTATTGGTCGCAATCTATAAACTGTATTTTCTGAATTGATATTGCTTATACATGATTGTTTTCTTTTTATTCGTAGGAATAAATAATATTATTAAAAATATTTTGCTGATGATGATGTTAATACATTGAAATATATTCAAAATACTCATGTCATGGAAATCAAATTCAATTTATATTCACATCAAATCCTACCCTAAACTCCGACTAACTGGAGAATTTTACGTAGCTCGTTATATAGTATTTACAAGAAGGATAAAAATAGCTTAATACATGAAAGGAAACTATGATGAGTAATCACAAACAGGCCATATTAGGGCAAAATAAACTTACTACAGTATAAAATTAATGTACTGTTTACAAAAGTAAATAAATCAGGGAATTGCCGCGTGGGATGCACAGTGTGAATTACGTAAGGGGACTCCCATTTTCGCGACATGCACACAGTCAAATATGCAATGACTAAGCAAAGATATGAGTCACTACTACATAAGCTCACCTCCTGGAAGGCAAGCGGAGCAAAGCGTTCGATAAAAAGCTAAGGACAAAATGTTAAATGTCCGAAAAAATACGTTGCAGAAAAATCTGAAATTTTCTTCTTCCTTTTTTTTAAAATTAAGTGTTCCTGTATTTACGTGTAATATTTCGAAGGTCTCGATTAAAACAGCTACGAAAATCCATAACGTTCTGGGAAATGAACTCTTCGATCAGATCTTGTTATACGTGGTTGGGCAGGAGCTTTTTCCGATAGATCATGTGTAATTAGTGGCGGAGTGGAAACGATGAGTACAATTGTTGTAGATGGAAGGTATGCTGAATCCAGGTGAGCCACTTTAAGGCGATCAATGCTAACGGTCTTGCGGTGACCTTCAATATCTAGAACAAAATGTTTGTCTGTACGCTGCAGAACTCTATATGGTCCGTCATATGGTGCTTGCAATGGCTTGCGTACGGCATCATGCCTGACGAAAACATGAGTGCAGGTAGCAAGATCCGTTGGGATGTATGAAGATGTCAATTGCGAGCGAAGTGGAATGGCTGATAAACGTTGCATAGAGAATTGTAGACGATCGACATAGTTGGCAGGATCGATATCTGACGTGTTAGAAGGCGTGATGAACTGACCAGGCAATCGTAGTGTTGTTCCATAAACAAGCTGTGCCGGTGAACAGTTAATATCTGCCTTTATAGTGGTGCGAATTGTTAGCAATATGAGAGGCAGCAATTCTGTCCATTTGCTGGAGTCTGGATGTGCTTTTATTGAAGATTTAAGTTGACGGTGAAATCTTTCTACTAAACCGTTGGCTGTAGGATGATATGCTGTAGTGCGAATACGTTGAATGCCCAAGACTGATGTAAGCGAAGTAAAAAGGCCTGACTCAAATTGAGCTCCACGATCTGTGGTGACTGTTGCAGGTACACCATAATGTGAAATCCAATGTTGAACAAAGCTATGAGAAACAGCTTCTGCTGTAATATCTGCGATGGGTATTGCAGCAGGCCAGCGTGTGAACCGGTCGATGCATGTTAGTAAATATCGATATCCATTTGAAGGTGGTAAAGGACCAACAAGATCGATATGAACATGTGAGAAACGTGCATCGGGAGTAGCAAATGTACCAAGTGGTGCGACAGTATGGCGTTGAATCTTAGCTTTCTGGCACTGGAGACAGGATCGGGTCCAATTGCGAACATCTGCGTTGATGTTAGGCCAGACATAACGGTCGGTAATTAAATTCTGCGTGGCACGAATTCCAGGATGAGAAATACCATGAAGGTTATCAAAAATGTTGCGTCGAAACGAAACAGGAACATATGGGCGTGGTGTATCAGTAGAAATATCACATAAAATAGTGCCATTAGAATCGGGTATTAGAAATTCTTTCAGACGAAGAGATGATGACAAGTGAAGATTTGGTAAGTCTGGGTCGTCTTTCTGAGCGTTTGATAATCGCGTAAAATCGATGGGAGAGATAGCATGAATTGAATTGACTTCTGGGCGAGATAAACAATCAGCCACAACGTTCTCTTTACCAGTAATATGGCGGATGTCAGTGGTATACTGCGATATAAAATCGAGATGGCGGATTTCACGAGGAGAATGTCTATCAGCGGCTGAACCAAGAGCATGTGTTAAGGGCTTATGATCAGTTAAAACGTAAAAACTTCTACCTTCTAGACAGTGCCGAAAATGGCGTATTGCAAGGTAAACTGCCAGTAGTTCTCTGCTAAATGTGCTGTATTTCACTTCGGCTGGCTGAAGTCGTTTTGAAAAGAATGACAATGGTTTCCAAATACCATCAATCTTCTGCTGGAGGACGGCGCCAACAGCCACATTAGAAGCATCTACCATCAGGCAGTATGGCGAATTCGGTGAAGGATGAACCAAAAGTGTAGCATTTGCGAGTGCAGACTTGATGTCGTTGAAAGATGCTATAGCCTTTGCAGATAACTGGAACTCGGAAGGTTTAGGTTTTGTCTTCAGAAGATCTGTAAGCGGTTGAACCATAGTTGCACAGTTTGGTGCAAATCGTCGATAAAAGTTAACTAAACCCAAAAATTCACGAAGTTTGTGTATCGATGTGGGTGCGGAAAAATCTTGTATCGCTTGAACCTTTGCAGGTAGTGGAGAGATTCCCTCAGCTGATATGTGATGCCCAAGAAACTCTAACGAGGCGGACCCAAAAACACATTTTGACGGGTTTATAACGACACCAAAATTCGATAAACGTGAAAATAATGCGTCGAGATGTAACAAATGTTCTTCTTCTGATGTACTTGCAATTAGTAAATCGTCGATATATGCATAAACAAAGTCTAATCCTTGTAAGACTTGATGAATAAACCTTTGAAATGTCTGAGCGGCGTTAGGGAGTCCAAATGGCATACGTACAAATTCAAATAATCCAAATGGAGTAGTAATTGCAGTTTTTGGTATATCACAAGGTTCTACAGGTATCTGATGATATGCGCGTACTAAATCAATTTTAGAAAAAACTTTCTTTCCATTCAAGTTCGTTGAAAAGTCGTGTATATGTGGTATTGGATAGCGATCAGGAATAGTGGCGTTGTTAAGGGCTCGATAATCTCCACACGGTCTCCAGTCTCCAGACGTTGCCTTGGGAACCATGTGTAAAGGCGAGGACCAACTACTTTCAGAGTGCCGGATAATGCCAAGTTGTAGTATGTGATCGAACTCACGTTTGGCAATGGCCAATCGATCAGGAGCTAAGCGGCGTGAACGGCTGAAAACAGGAAGGCCTTTGGTAGTGATGTGGTGAGTAATAGAATGCTTGACCGAAGATTACTCGTAACAGGGTCGAGTGATTGAAGAGTACCAGTGCAGAAGAATAGTATACGCTGAAGCAACATCAGGTATGGCAAACACCGGACGTGGTGAATCAACTGTACAGTTTATCCCTTGAATAGTCAGACTAGTCATAGTGTCAATAAGCTTGCGATTACGTTCATCTACTTTAAGAGAAAAATAGGACAAAAAATCAGCACCAATTATTGGAGTTGTGATGTCAGCAATAATAAAAATCCAGCGATAATTACGGCGAAGTCCGAGATCCAATGTCATAGATCGTTCACCATAAGTGGAAATGGAAGATTTATTAACAGCTTGAAGTTTCATATCCAACGAGTTGCTAAAACCTTTGTCAGCAGGCTTAACAGGTATGACAATAACATCTGCGCCTGTATCTACTAAAAATCGTGTCCCAGTGTATTTATCTGTGACGTAGAAAAGGCGACTTCGAAAAGATGAGCCAGAGTGATTTGTCGCCCCTATTCTCTGGCTGGGTAGTTTTCCTGATTCTGTGCTCGGTTAAGTGTTTGTTCTGATGTGGTTGAAGACAATGGGGCAGAACCGTAAGAGCAGGGTTTGGTGCATCTGTGGGCGGCTTGGCCAAATTTTAGGTGATACCAGCACATTCTGTAAAGGCGATTCGGTGACGTTGATGTACTTCTAAAATTTTGACGAAAACGGGAGCGAGATTGACTTCGGCTACGGAAACGAGGCTGTGATTGCAATTTACCATCAAGGGCCTGGATTTGCAATGTGAGTTGGTTGATTTGCTGAGAAGGATTCATTTTAACAATAAATATTTAGTACGACTTCCTTAAAATATCACCAATGTTAAACAAATGTTAAATAAACTGTGAATCGATTGTTATGGCAGATAATGTTCGTAAAAAAGAGTGTTGATAGGCCACTTGAACTATTCGGGTTCAAAACAACAAGTTATGGATATACAAATGTGCGTGTTATACTTGATTGATGAAAGATTTGTGATTAATTTGCCGTGAACAACTTGTTTGTACTGCAATAACAGGTAATTCCAATTAGCCTAGTATGTGTTGTTTACAAAAAAAATGTCACGTTTACTCAATTCTGCCTTGTTCCTCACGTCGATGTCACCAATTTAGTAATGAAGAAAATTCTTTAATTACTAATATGAAAAAGAAATATCTCTTACCAAAGAACAAATCTTTGAGGTTGACTCCAGAGAGAAAGGCTGTGTTTGGCTTTTTGTAAGTAATTTATATTCACATCAAATCCTACCCTAATCTCCGACTAACTGGAGAATTTTACGTAGCTCGTTATATAGTATTTACAAGAAAGATAAAAATAGCTTAATACATGAAAGGAAACTATGATTAGTAATCACAAACAGGCCATATTAGGGCAAAATAAACTTACTACAGTATAAAATTAATGTACTGTTTACAAAAGTAAATAAATCAGGGAATCGCCGCGTGGGATGCACAGTGTGAATTACGTAAGGGGACTCCCATTTTCGCGACATGCACACAGTCAAATATGCAATGACTAAGCAAAGATGAGTCACTACAGGGTAGTAGGTATTTTGGAGTACTACTGCCGTTGCTGGCAACAATAATGTTATTAATAATAAAAATTATTATTATTAATTCAAATATTATTATTATTATCATCATTTTTTTTCCAGGTTATGCTCTGCCTGTCGGTACTGCTATCATTGCTACTGTTGGGCAAATCATAACAAATGACCAAGGGCTGCAAGGAACTTTCTCTCCATTCCTGTCTGTGTGTGTGTGTGTCTCTCTCTCTCTCTTGCTTCATTTTTAAGCCCAGATCCTCTTGCTTTATCCCAAATTTATTCCCTTCCTTTGTCAAATTTTTCAACCACTCACCTTTATTATTATAATGTTTGCTAACATCATCCCAATTATCATTCCAGAATCTAAAACGCACTATTCTATCAAATTTAATAGTTTAATCAAGCTCCTGGTAAAATCTCTTTTAATCTGCCGTAAAAAGCTGAATTTGTCTGTATTGGTTTATTCCCTGTTCATATCGTTTTATATTTGTTGATTTAGCCGTCGATCGTTGTTTTGGTTCCTTTATTGCCACAAAAAGTCATTTTCTTTCAACACTGTACGTTTTCTTTATTTCTAGGTATTTTATTCTTGACCTCAATTCCTCTTTTCTTCCTCGATCCAT
>RDPX01000011.1:2413912-2473904 GCA_003991215.1 Morbakka virulenta | reverse complement strand
TCTTGCGCCGCAAATATCGTTGCTTCTGTTTGTATTTTCAAGTCACTTTGGGCAATCCAATACCAAGACAATTCTCTATCTACTTCTTCAGGCATTTCACGATCAAACTGCCCACACATTCTTTTTTCATGCCACTTAGATTTTAGTTTTGTTTGACTTTGTCTCTTAAATTCTTCTTTCTCTACTAAATTGACAGTTTTAATTATGCCCATTTTTCTTACACCTTTCAAAAGGAATTTATCTGACTCCCGAACATATAAACCTAAGTTGTTTTCCTCCAATCTTACACATGTTTCAATCCCAATCAGGCCTCTCCCCCCGTCTTTTCTTTTCAGGTATAACCGATCAACATCACTCTTAGGATGTAGCGCCCCATACATCATTAAGGTCTTTTTTGTCTTTCTATCTAACTTCTTCAGCTCATCAACTTTCCAATCTATGATTCCTGCCCCATACCTTAAGAGTGCAACTGCCCAAATGTTAATAGCTTGGATCTTATTCTTGCCATTTAATTTAGATTTTAACACCAACCTCAAACGTCTTTTATATTCAGATACTACCTTAAGTTTCATCTCTTTCTCTTTAATCTCATTTAACTCTAAAATTCCAAGATAGGTATACCCATTTTCATCTACCTCTTTCATAATATCTTTCGTGGGCAAATGAATTCCGTCATACTTAATCAACTTCCCTCTCTTCAAAATAATGACTCGACATTTTTTGAGAGGGCAAATGAATTCCGTCATACTTAATCAACTTCCCTCTCTTCAAAATAATGACTCGACATTTTTTGAAGCCAAATTCCATCCCAATATCCTTGCTGAATACAAACACTGTTTGTACTAAGCTACAAATTTGATCCTCACTCTTTCCAAACAATTTGAGATCATCCATAAAGAGAAGGTGATTCAACTTGAATTCTTCCTTACTCCATTCATATGATGCATTCACTTTTCTCAAGACAAGAGACAATGGGATCATGCATATCACGAATATCAGTGGGGAAAGACTGTCTCCTTGGAAGATACCTCTTTTTACATCTACTTCACACAGTTCAGACCCATTTGAAGTTAACAGGAGTTTCCATCGTTTTATACTTTTCTCCATAAAGCTCCTAATGTTGTTAGCAATACCAAACATATTNCCTCTTTTTACATCTACTTCACACAGTTCAGACCCATTTGAAGTTAACAGGAGTTTCCATCGTTTTATACTTTTCTCCATAAAGCTCCTAATGTTGTTAGCAATACCAAACATATTAAGACATTCTAGAATCCAGCTATGTGGGACAAAATCATAGGCTTTCCTGTAATCAATCCACGCCATAGCTAGATTCGTCTTCCTCTTCTTACAGTCATTTAGTATTGCTTTATCGATAAGTAGCTAATCTTTTGTCCCTCTGCTCTTTCTCTTACAACCTTTTTGCTCTTCCGGAAGCAAATTTTCGCTTTCCATAAAACAATACATCTCTTCCGAAATAACACGAGTTAGCAGCTTCCACATCAGTGGAAGACAGGTTATTGGTCTGAAATTCTCGACAGCATTTCCTTTTGCTGGTTCCTTCTGACACATCACTGTTTTTTCATAAGTCATCCAAGCTGGTATTTCTTTTGTCCCATCAAGAATATCGTTTAACTGACTGCCTATCCTTTCATGTACTCTATCGAGTTTCTTTATCCAGAACCCTTGCACTCCGTCATTCCCGGATGCCTTCCAATTTGGCATTTTCCTGCATTGTTTCATAACCATACCTTTATCAATTATAATATTATTCTGTTTAACATTCACCATTTTCTCCTTCAGACCATTCAACCAATCAGCATCTTTGTTATGCTCTTTGCCTGCGCTCCAATTTCACTCCAGAAAGTTCTACTTTCCTCTGCATTGGGTATCTCACCATTACTCTTTCTAGTATTTCCATTCAACTCAAGATAGACCTTCTTTTGATCCACTCGGAACAATCTATTTATTCTCTACTGATCTATTTGTTGTTCGTATCGGGTAATTTTTGCAGCTTTGGCAAGAACCCTTTGTTTTAATTCTTCAATTACTGTTGTTAAACCCTTCCTTTCTACTTTGTATTTTTCCTTTACCAATTTTGCCTTACCCACTCTCGCAACGCCAATCTGTTTTTTATTTACCCTTTCAAGGATGTTAATATCCTTAATAAGTAGCTTGATATCACCTTCAATACGTCTTTTCCACCATGGATCCTTCTTCTTTCCTCCTTTATATTTTTTAAGCCCCAGTCGATCTGCTACCCAGACAACTGCAGCTTTGATGAGATTATTTGTCTGTGTTATGCTCTTTGTTTCGATGAAATCCAACATTCTATTAACTTTACCAGTAGCTACATTTAGGCTTTTCATGTTAACATTCTTAAATTTAATTCCATAGGTATTCCTGCCATCAATGACGATATCATTTAATTAAGCAATAATTAGCTGCGTTTTTTCATCTAATGTTTCAATATAAGGAATCACATCGCCAAAATTCTCATTTGGTTCATGAAAGATATGATCACTTTCTTCCCCATCTATCACTCTGTTATTTCCCTTTTGTCTGTCCTCAACCTCTTCTGTATTTACATTCACTTCTTCACTATCTGAATTTATCTTTCTTTTAATATTTTCCATCTCCAAATCAGAGAGCCAACTGTTTTTTCTAATGGCTCTTGCTTGATCACACAAGCGTTGCCCGGTGACATCAGACTCCCCGTTCTCTCCATTCATGCACCATTCATTGCCTGTAACCCCTTATTGGTTTTTCATTCTCATCAAAAGGCTTGCTTCTGAAGAATCACTCCATAACAACTTTATTTACTTCATTTGACCACTTGGTTCTGACAGTCTAGGATGACGACCGTGCTGTCGAACCAGGGGACACTTGCCGGCGAGGCACCTTCACGATCTGTTCCGGTGCCATTCACGCCGTTATTTTCAACCACCAGTATTTTTATTGAGACAACATCTCTAGGGAAGTTGCCAACCAAAGCTAAAGGTCCAACCCAAACCATAAGACTCAGCTATACCCCGTCAGACGTCAATCTGATATTTACAACTGCGGATGGTTTGCTCTTCAGAGTTTTCCTTCTCTTAGGATGGCTGCCGACTAAGGCTGATGACCCAATCCTGGCCATAGGAAGAGAGGATGAGTATATCTCAGCACTGAAGTGATAAAATATACTCAAAGAAAAAGAAAAGGTGGAAAATTCTGTACCGTACATCACTTACAGAGGCGAAATATCCTGACCCAACATCAATCTCCTTCCTTGGTATTTTTATCGCGATACCACTACTATCATTATGCCTTCACCACGGCTAAGGACAGATGCATTATTCACCTGAGGTAATACTACCCCGCGCCAGACACCAAGCTGGTATTTCTAGGGGCCGCGGATAATGTCCATGAAGACAGACTAAACTCCGCCGGATGTCAAACCGGTATTTCAAGGTCTCGGAGTAGGCTAACAGGTGCTACACCTTTCCCAAGGGTGACTTGGAGGTAGTTGTGGCAAAGGGTAACCTCATTCGCCTACGTCGAAACTCCACAACGAGTAGCTACACACATCTTGTGAGTGATGGATGGGTGAAAAACCCCACATTCAGCGCTCAGCAACAAGCCAGGTTAGTTGAATACAGGGAGCCACAAGAGTGAGATGAAATAGATAAATGAAAAGAAAGCATCACTTCAACCATGCAAGTGCCGCCCCACAACCAGTGAAGAAAGGCAGATTGCTCAAGTGGTTGTTGTTTTATGACAACAACTCATGACTACAGAACTCCCCACTCCTGGTCTGATATCTGACAATGCATAGAAAGATATCATAGTATAAGTACTATGTCTGGTATTGCAGCATTGATATTTGTTATTGCCCTGTTTGGTGACAAAAACAAAAATAAATAGCCACCAAAAGCCATATTGTAATATTTTCCAAAGGGCATTTATTATTATTATTTATTATTATTATTATTATTGTTGTTGTTGTTGTTTTTATCATAAATCCTGGATCCTCAACATAACTGTCCTTTGTTGTTAATTTTTTGGAGGTCATTTTTTACTTCTAGTCCCTGTGAATTCCTCAATGAAATTCCTCAAATGCAGCTCAAAGATGTCATTGTCAAATACATCACAACAATCATCCAACATTTCAGAACTTTTCTCATTTTCTGCGTGGGAAATAAGGTGATAGAGAGAATAATGATTGCATAGCCTTAATATTATCAATCTCCCAATTGTCGCACTGTTCCAAAAAAATACACTCTCTTTTAAAAATAAACTGTCATATTACGTTTCTTCTAGGTGTGTATTGGTATCCCTCTGATAAAGCTTGTGCGCAAGACAAATCAATAATTAATCAATCTCACTGACCCAAAATGTCAACCCAGCCGCAAGTAGAATCGCTACCAAACCTCTCAGCGGAGTCAGGTGTTTTTGAAATAATTAAATTCAAAATATCTGCCTGTGATTCCAGGGTTCAAACGTCAATGTGTTCTTTACCAGCCCCAATATACTTGTACTTTTTTTGTATATTTCAATAGTTTATGTTAAGTGTTTTTTGCGAAGTCTTTGTGTTTTCTTTGGCAGCATTTCAAGGAGGTTAGGAAAAAATATGGTCATTTCAGTAAAATAAATTGACTTTCAGACAATCAGCAAAAGGGTTTTTTTTCAGTTAGACACCTGCAGCAGTACCTATAAATAGTTCGACTCAGACTTTAGTCCTCTTATTACGTTGTTTTAATTATTACAGTACTGAATTACGATACTGAATATTGTTGAAACTAGGAGAGCTTATTGGGATTGTTGCGATCATTTTTACCAAGAGATCCTTTTTTCCCAGACATGAATTTTATTAGTGTGAAAAGATTTTTCAAAATTCAATTTAAAAGTTATTTTTTCGATTCCTTTCTTATAAATGCAAATTGTGCTTATTTTTACAGCCTATTTGGTTCTTATAAACATATCTTAACTAAATTAGGATCAATTCAAAGACAAAAAGCACCAGACACATGTTTTTCGTTAGTTAACAGTAAGTATTAGAAACTGGAAAAAACTGCACAATGAAATAAAAAGCTGAGCATGCAAAATCACGGAGAATGAATCATTAAAGAAAATATTTTTTGCCAGTTAACAGGATTACCACCATTAAAAACCACCACAAGTTATCAAATGACGGAAATTCTCACTTGCCAATAGAATATACTATAAATTTATTTTTCCATATTACTGAAAGCACTCCGGGAAATTGGGTTGACTTCGTACAGATGTTGTAGACTTCTGTTAACATCAATTTTTTCGTTTTCAACGTTATCCTTGAAGGCACCAGACATAGCATGTAAATTTGCTGGGTACTTCTTTGATTCCAGCACACTTTTACATTTTTTAAAACTTATCCTCTTGCTCCAGGAGGCAACTTTAGCTTATTTGTTAGAATAATCAAATTGTCAAATTGAATGACAAGTAGCATATTCTGCTTCTGAAGATTAACTCAGTCTTGGCCGACAGGTTTTGCCATAATTTTTTTGTAACCTGAACTGAAACTATATCCGTTGCGTCCAATTTTTTTATGATTGATTTTAATTCAACTGCATTTTGGGAATAATGTACTACTTTCTAAACTGATCTTTTTTATAGACTGACTATAGACTAGGGGCAATACCCAAAGTAGCCAATAATTTTCAACGTCTGAACACGACCTGCCACTTGCACGAGAAGTTTTTTAAAATTTGAAAATCACTGCTAGGAACCAGTCTGTAGATGTCTTCAGGTAAGAACAGTACCTGCACGTCTTTGCTCCTTCATGTACTTTTCAGTATCCAGTACAAAACAGCAGCAGCAGCATTAGGCCAAGCATTTTTGTCGGATTCATTTGATTCGTGCCTTCCTACTTCCTTTATCATTCATATCTGCTGTATGGTCTTCTGAATGGTATCCAGAGTCATCAACAATCTGCTCGACAGGATCTTTCAACTGATCTATTGCATCGCATAGGCTTCCACAGAAGGGTGTCACTCGTAATTTCTAATTTTTTTGTCCAGGAATGTCCACCAAGCCAGTCTCCTCTCTCATATTAAGCAAGATATAGGAGGATGTTGACTATACAGACGTTTCTTTTTCGGGTTTTTCTTCCGCCTGATATTCAATACAACCCGTACCATCCTTGTGTATCATTGAGTGATGCTTCCTAGCGTTTCGTTGGTATCCATGTTGTTAAGCCATGGAACAGGACAGATTCTACTGTTGGTTTGAAAAAGTCTCTTTTCCAATTGTCGTAGAAGGAGGACTTCCAAATGGTTCTCAGGCTATCAAGGGCTTTCCAGGCTTTTGCTTTGTGGGCATCGTTGTCTGTTTCTGTTGATTCAATGTCGCTGCCTAGGTGAGTGAATCCCATAACAGACTTGCTTTTGTTACAATTCTTCGATTTAATCTCTCCCTTTTGATTGTAGCTAAAGAATTCCGTTTTTCCAGGATTGAGGTATAGACCTACGTCTCTCGATCCTTGTTTCACAAGATAAAGTAATATTGTAACTTTATCAATTTTATTAGACGTCAGAGCATGGAATACCATGTGGATAATCTTTTATCTCTTATAGTTTTTTTAGGTGGTATAAGCTTGCTTTTCTTTCAATGGTGAAATCAAGGTCAATATGTAGATCAACTTTCAATGGCAAAACCAAGGTCAATATGTAGATCAACTGAAGTCCGAAGACTGTAGTCTAAGCACAGAATGAAAGGAATAGAGCAAGTGTAAGACTTCAGCAACAATATCAAAGAATTCTGTATCTCCATCAGGGGATCATACCATCGAGGGTGAGTAAAACAAGTACGAATAAAACAAGCAATCATTCTAAATTTCATTGGATAACAAGACCCGCAGCACACCGGTAAATCGGTAACATTGGCCTGTGTTTGAATCGAAATTGGATCAGTCTTCAACTTTAGGAAACTGAAGCTGAAACTTATTCTGTTTACACCTGGATGATCATTCATTGTTTAGCAGAGCTGAACTCTAGTCAATGTGTCTTGAAATCGCAAAGGACAAATGTAGTGTTTCTGTTTATTATTTTAGATCAAAAGAGAATTGATTGCAAATGTACAAATCATCCTGACAGGCTCTGATATATAGGTGATAATGTGATTCTTCTCGGTCGCCTTGCAGAAATAATTGTGTAAAGAAGGCATATCATGCATACTTTGGAGTTAAGCTTGGAGACCAGTACAAGCCATATGCACCCATGTTAGCTGCAAAACGTGTGTTGAGAACTTGCATGGTTGGGGTAATAACAAAAGGAAAAGTATACCATTCGCTGTTCCTATGGTGTGGAGAGACGCTAAAGATCATTGAAGGGACTGCTATTTTTCCATGACTAATCTCCAAGGAATTAATCACAAGAACAAGCATTGTTTTCATTATCCTGATGTTCCGTCTACCTTAATACCAGTCCGAAATGGTCCAGAGCTACCTGTTTCCTAGCCAGTTGTTGCAATTGAATCTAGCTCTGAATCGGAAGCTGATAACACCTATGACAGAAAAGAGGGTAAAGAATACATCCCAGAAGAGAATGACCAGCCAGTGCCTCTAACACAAGGAGATCCCAATGACTTGACACGAGACCTAAACCTCTCAAAGGAATCGGCACAGCTTCTGGGTTTTCATATTTGTGAGAACAATTTGCTGGCACCTGGAACAATATTCCACTGGTATCGAGCGGGTGAAAGAGAATTTAGACAGTTCTTCACAATCCAGAGACTCGTCACTGGTTTAATGCAACAACATTGCTGGTTTGATGAAATAAATGGGGATGGGCTACGTTGCTACGTAATGGAGACTTTTCATCGACTCGTCAAGCAGAAGTCTCAAGGCAGTTCTCCTTCATAATGGAAATAAATACTCTTTGATTCCATTTTGTCATTCAGTGCAAATAAAAGAAACTCACAACATGGATCAATTGCTGTCTGTTCTGAACTACTATGACCATGGCTGATTGATCTGTGAAGATCTTGAGGGAATGGAAACTGGTTCCACAATGTTAAGTCTCCTCCTCTTGTTGAACCAATGGAGATATTACTTCCACCTTTTCATGCATATCAAACTGGGAGTTATGAAGAACCTTGTAAAGGCAATTGACAGGGAAGGCAGAGGGTTTCCTTAAACATACGTTTCCGCCTATTAGCTTTGCAAAGCTTGAAGCTTGCATTTTTGATTGGGCGTCAGATAAGGAGACTCATGAAGGACTCAATGCTCGGTTTTGCGCTGAGTGCAGCTGAGCTGTCTGCTTGGCTGTCGCTTAAAGTTAGTAATTACAAACTTTCTTGGAAACAACTGGAACGTAGAATATGAGAAGGAAGTCGACGAACTCCTGAAGAACTTTTGAAAATTAGGGGCTTGCATGTCAGTCAAAATCCACTTTCTTCGGTCTCACTTAGACTATTTCCCTCAAAACTGTAGAAATATAAGTGAGGAAAAGGGAGAGCGTTTTTGAGGACATTTTTGTGATGAAAGAACGCTACAAGGCTGGTTGGATGTGAACTTTGTTGCAGACTACTGTTGGTGTTTGAAATGAGACATGGTTGCTACTCGGTACAGGATAGAGTCACTTAAAAGGCCCTTTATCCATGATTAGCTTTTGTGAAATGTATAATCTTTATTCTCTGAAGTTTGTTAGATAAAATGCATGCCTTTTGTGAAGCACTAAATCCAAAATTGAAGGTAATAAATAGGACTAAAGTGCGTTAAAAACAATTCTTCTACAACCTCGTACCTCAAAAACTTGATCTGGGTGAACAAAATGAGTGTGGTTTTTTGATTTCGGATAGCAAGCTACCCAAAGAGTCGGCTATCACATGCTTGACCTTTAAAACTTTGCAAGCCAGTGTAAATTATGGGGTTGGTGAACTGTTGGTTTTGTGAAACAGTCTTTTTTGTCGGCAGAAATGTTAGAAATGAAGTCCCAGAATACAATGTAACCGAATCCTCTTCGAATAATCAGCAATGGTTTCCGGTACACCAAAGATTTGTAGGGTTACTTAATACTTGACTCTGAGGGTTCATAGCTTCTGATTTATTTTTGAAAGAGAAAATTACTCAAGGTTGCAAAGACGTAACCCTAAAGACGCAAACACATCGGGTTAATACAGCAAAAATTGTAACTGCTTACCAGGAGTTTTCAGATCTTCTTGAAAAAATACATTGTCACTAACGAGCTATCATTTGACTGTTTTGATGTAATGCTCCAATGTTTTATGAAATCCTTCTTTTCATGACTCAAAGACTTCTAACAATTTTTTCTTACCAGTACTGCAGGTAGAAATATATTTTCTCTAAGTCCTTTAACGATGTTTGTCAGATTCTGCTGCACCACTGCACTTGATTTAGACTGGGACATTTAGATTGTGATGTAACCATTATCTCTGTGCTGAGAAGTTCTATTAGCAGCAGATTATGTTTTGAATGAGTATCAAATTGCAAGTATCAATTGGATGGGAACATTATCTGACTTGCGATACGGTTGTCCGTTACTGTCAAAAAAAAAGCCATGACAACGGGACCTTAACTTTTGAGTTGTCCAAAAACACATGATTAATTTACCATCCTATGAAAGTTAACTCTTTTCTGTTCCAATATATCTAATCTTTATTTTATTCTAGTAAATTAAGAAAAATCAAATACAAAAAGTGACCCTCTGCGCTAAAGTGGCTTCAAGCCCTACTTAGGGTGAATACACCTTAATTGTACAGAAAGTATCACTAGGTATTAAACTAATTTATCGCGTAGTCCTAAAGAATATTAGATATGGTCATTTTGACTGCCAGATATTCTCTTTGCAAACACTACTAGTTCTGTTATCCGGCGGAATTGGGACTTTTTTTCGTGAATCTGGACAGCAAATAATCCTGGTAATCAAATTTTTTAAAGTTAGAAATGCCCAGCTCTTCTCCACTATGATAACAAAAAGAAATATTTTACTCAATGTATGCNGTCCAAAAACACATGATTAATTTACCATCCTATGAAAGTTAACTCTTTTCTGTTACAATATATCTAATCTTTATTTTATTCTAGTAAATTAAGAAAAATCAAATACAAAAAGTGACCCTCTGCGCTAAAGTGGCTTCAAGCCCTACTTAGGGTGAAAAAGCCTACCAACCCCCCCCCCTGATTTCCACCAATGAATACACCTTAATTGTACAGAAAGTATCACTAGGTATTAAACTAATTTATCGCGTAGTCCTAAAGAATATTAGATATGGTCATTTTGACTGCCAGATATTCTCTTTGCAAACACTACTAGTTCTGTTATCCGGCGGAACTGGGACTTTTTTTCGTGAATCTGGACAGCAAATAATCCTGGTAATCAAATTTTTTAAAGTTAGAAATGCCCAGCTCTTCTCCACTATGATAACAAAAAGAAATATTTTACTCAATGTATGCAATCAAAATCGGTAGCGCATATTTCTGTCTTGATTTCACTTAACTTCTCCTGAGTGATGCTTCTGACTAAAATCGGAAACCATGTAAAGAATTGTTTAACATATTTATGGTTTTGGTGTTTGAAATCGGAACTTTTTTCTTAACGGTAGTTTTGAGGACAACGATGAAAATATGTTTATGATACTTTTGCCAGAGTTTGTCTCAAACAGGAATAATATTTTCGAAGACAGTGCAATTATGTCTGGTGAAATAAGCTTTTAAGCTGTGGTAATCCTTTTAAGCATGAAGTTGTCTGCTTCTAAAAATAAGCAATTTGAGGAATTCTGGGCAAACGGGTATTCCAGACCTGATTTGCGAAAAACGTGCTTCATGCTCTTTAATGCACCGTGGTTCACAGTATGAACAATGGCACTTGTTTCCAACAGTAGAAACTTTGGTTACATTTTACCAGCGGATGAAACAAATTTCTTTTCTCTGGGATGATGAGAGGAATTCTTTAAAAAGCTGTTTTGCCTTTGGTTCAAAATCAAGCTGAAAATCCTTTTTAACTGCGAGAAACAAACGAGTTATCGGTCAATTAGAGAAAGTCTTTACATCAACCAAGGCACAATTCCAGTCCCTATTAGAAGAATCCTTTTTTTGGTTTAAACCAGATAAATAGCTCGAATTTTTTACTTTAAAAACCATTAGCTTTTCTATGAATAATCTTTTCGCCAGTAGCTGAAATTTCTGCCGTTGCCATTGCCCATCCCCCAATAGCAACTTGTAACATACCTCAGTTTTATCACAGTTAAATATTTGCTCAGATACTATCTCTCAATGAAACTCTTAATAGTTTTCAGCTAATTCATCTGCTGAAATTACACTTTCATTTTTCTATCAATTGCTAGACTTTTTGTTCCAATATGGTTGAGAAACTTTATTCAAATGGAAGTCTGGTATTTAATTCAGCTGAACTTTCTGGATATACAAGATAAAAGAACTTGGAAACTTTGAACATACAGTCATTGGACATAAGTATTCGTGATTTTGATGTTGCGGTGCCAAAGGTTAAAAAAACAATGTGAGGAAACAAATGTAAAATAAATATGGTTTTAAAAAAAGTCTTGCCTTAATATTTTGTCAGTTGTCCTTGCATCCTAATTACTTCATGAATACTGGACGGAATTGTTTCAAACAACTCTTGGATATAAGTAACATTCATCAATGCAACTTCATTCCTATTTGTAAACAACTTATGCCTTCCTTTTCTTGGCCTATTTTCTGTTGATCCAGTAAACAGAAATTTCTTTACAACACTGCTAACTGTAGACCATGGAACATCCAGTTGCTTAGATATGTCTGCCTTTTTCTTCTTTTCTTTCTATAACCTTACAATAAGATTTTTTTTCTCCGTGCTCAACTCTCTGCTTTCCCGACCCATGCTTACTTGTAAACAAATATATGGAAGTAAACAAAGCAGACAATAAATTACATCATATCTTTGATGATGTGATATTTAAGGGCACCTGTTACAGTAAAACCTTTACTATCCGACACTTGGGTTAAAAGTTATGAACGATGAAAGATACATTGTTTATCAATCGATGCCGCCATTTTGAAAATCACGAATACTTATGTCCATTGACTGTAGAATAAATCTAGTTATCGTGATCCTCTCTCCCTTTGCTGCTCAAACCAAAGATAAATGTCGTTGTCCAATATATTTTACATCCCACTTTAAATAGATATAGTAAATTTTAAACGATTAGAAGTGCCCCAGTCGCCAAAGTTTTCATTAAGATTTTCAATTCATACTCCTCTTTAATTTCTATTCCTACAGTTGACTTTCCCATATTAATTTCTCCATAATTGCAGTCCTTGGATCTGTTTTGCTCTCCTTTTCTTAAGCAGATGACGTTTGTTCAATTGTCAAATAGCATATTTTTTACAAATGAGATGAGCTCTTAGTCATGGGAAAAAACACAAAAATATTTTCCTGAACCGAAAAATAACTGGTAAAAATGCTACTGTTCAAAGACCTCATCATTCATTTTGATATTGTCTATTGTTTGCTAAGGGGGAAAAATTCGGCTTTACTCAGCAAAAGAATTGAAGACGTGGAAGCAACTCCTTGTTGGTACATTATTTCCTTTTGAAATTTAGGGGGCTGTGTGCGAATTCTTTTGAATTAAATGTTGCAATCGAGTGTATTGGTGTCAAGCTTGTCAAGCTGCCAAAGTGAATTTTTAAATATGGGTAGTCATTGTTTCCAGTATATTTCTGATTGATCGTTCCCTCGTCCATTTGGATTTCGATTCTCCTGCCATCACTTAAACAAGAAAAAGACTGCCGTCTTTCTCCCGTAGATCCGCTATTGCAAACCCATAAACGCCGCATTAGCAAAAAGGCAACAATTTTAAAGGTAATAAATAATAATTATATCACACGCGCTCTCTATCCTATGCCTTATTTGCAAAACAGGTGACTTCGGAAATTGGGTCAGAAAACTGAGTTAATACTTTCAGTAAAAAATGCCAAGATGAGTTTTAAAACCAAAATTAGAAAGAATTTTCTTGCTCTCTAAATTAGCACTTTGGGCATTTATGGAAATTTTTCCTGACTTTCTTGGATGCAGTAATTAATAATTTGGTTACCTAGTTATTTAGTACGTCAACTTGCAATATTCCGTAAAAGCAGTGAATTACTGCTCTTGTTTTCTTCTCCTGAAGCCTGCGATTTTTCGCTTAAATGCTCATATACGAGTGAAGGGTAAGTACTTTTATGATATACGAGTCTTCTTTGTCGTGTCCTTGACAATCACAGTTGGTTTCACCAATGTTTGGCGGTGTAGATAGTAGCTGGTGTTGGCTCGTGGAGGTCCTCTGGTTGGCAGTTTGGGGCAGTTGGGCACTTATCTTCCGAATTCTCCAGCATTTTTAACGTACAAGCTATGAAAATTAAAATGAATTATTAGGCCGTATTTGATGTAGACAAGGAAAAGATGCACAATAATAATGTATCAGCAACTGAACATTTACTAAATTCAATGATACAACAAATATATTTTTTGCGTTAAGCAATGTTTTATTCTCAGCTTAATAAGACTACAATTCTTAAGTCATGCCAAACCTATCGAAGAACTAAGGTTTTAATAACAAAGTTATAAATAACTTTTTTTTGGCGTTAACGTCGTTTCTTCCTGTAACTGGGGCTCAGAGAGTGCCCTTCATTGGGACTTCTTTTTTGGCAATGAGGAATTTCTTGGCCGAATGTCCTTCCTGACGCCAACCAATGCCTCTTTCTTTTGTGAAGCTCCAAAGTCGCACGCTCGGAGAATCGAACCAGGGGTTCCTGGTTACGGTGCAGCTGCACTAACCACTAAGCAACGGCTCCTCTTATGAATAACTTTGCAATCCTTAAAAATAGAAGGATGAACTTTCTTTGAGAGATCTGGTTCAGATTGCTCTTTACAATTTACGTGTGTATGCTCTATTCTATATGTCCTTTTCTTATTATTGTTATGTCATCACTACATATCGCAGCAGACTTGGCATTGCCGATTCAACATGATTCTTCAAGTGTGAAAGGCCAAAAATATGTAATTTGCCAGGAAATTAATAAAGGTGTCAATTAGCATATAATGTATATATAAATAATTGATGACGTTGATATTTTGACGTTACACCAATAAAAATTATCATGCACCGTTACTGCCTCTATCCCCAAATGCTTATGCGTAATGCAATGCTCACTGCGCATGCGTAGTTTGAGCACAGGATCCCACAATAACTCTTTAACCTGTGTTTGCTCCGGCAACACGGTCAGAGAGTTATGTCTCAGAAGCTCTGTACTGCACTGACGAGCCCACAAAGGGCGAAACAGCACTGTCTGCAGATTGAGTATATATATGTATATACATGTATTTTGCCACTGTTTACCAGGGTAGACGTATGAGAAAGATCCATATACATGTATTTATATGCATTTGTATGCATTTGCATGTATTTGTATGTATGTATACATATATATGCACNCTATCCCCAAATGCTTATGCGTAATGCAATGCTCACTGCGCATGCGTAGTTTGAGCACAGGATCCCACAATAACTCTTTAACCTGTGTTTGCTCCGGCAACACGGTCAGAGAGTTATGTCTCAGAAGCTCTGTACTGCACTGACGAGCCCACAAAGGGCGAAACAGCACTGTCTGCAGATTGAGTATATATATGTATATACATGTATTTTGCCACTGTTTACCAGGGTAGACGTATGAGAAAGATCCATATACATGTATTTATATGCATTTGTATGCATTTGCATGTATTTGTATGTATGTATACATATATATGCACACATTATGTAGACATATATACACAAAATTGATGCCAAGGGTCTTGACTTAAAAAGAAATCCTTTTTACTCCTCTCTTTTAAATTCCTTCTTTGTCTTCCCTAGCAAATTTGATTGCCAGATCTAGAGGTAACTAAGTCTAGTAATACCTTCCACCATGTAGACGTATCAATTATGTGTTACGCTGGACTCCAGTCAGTCGCAGGAGGCGACGAAGTCCAAAGAAAAAGGAGCAGTAGTAGAACCTTGACGCGGACTTGCGAGGAGTCGACTGCTGTTTGAGTGAAATAGCCAACATGATTGTAAACAGCGGGGCCTTGATAACCTGACAGCGCTGTTTCAAGACAGGTAAACACCAAAGAAAGATAAGTAAAATATTGGTATTCAGGTTCTATCAGTAACTACGTCAAGGTTAGGGTTAAGCTGCCTGTTAGCCTGGTATCAAGATATCTTGTTTGCAATAAGTTTAACTTTCTGTTTCTTTGTGAGTTCTCCCTTCTTAAGAAAGTTCAAGTAATCTACTGCATATAGGTGATCATAATCAGAAATATTTGTTTTTCAGCTTTCCTCAACAGGTATAACTAAAGGTCTGTTTTAAAAATCTAGTCTACAATGTATAAATGGACAGACGTGAAAAACAAAGTTCCCGATGGTCAGAATTTGAATATCTTATTTTCTTGAATAGAAGCTGCTGTTTCTCTTCTTTCTAGAAAGAAAAATGACCTCTGTTCAATTTCATCTTCTATTAATTGTTTTAAGCTATGTTACTGCTCGGTACGACAAAAACCATAAAAGTACTATTAAAAGTCTGTTATTAAGACAGGCATAGAACCCCCCCCCCCCAGTTTATAATGCATGATTAATTGCAAAGAATAAGTTCTGCTGTCAAAGTTATGGTGGTAATACTGACAAGGCTTTTTAAGCTCAGCTATCCTGATTGTTTTAACCTTCTCTATAGCGTCTTTTAATAAAGGGCTGCTTCTATTCAAGGAAATAGGGTATAAAACTTAAACTTGCTCAGATTCATTGGCAGAGCCGGATACGTTTCAATTTATGAGCGTCAAAGGTTATGTATTTTGTATTTGGTTTACAGGCACTTACAGAAGGTAGTGGGCTATGTCGGATCCTTTATTGTTTTCCACACTAACAAAATAACCCTTCGCTGCTCTTTTGCCACAGAGGTCTTGGCCCAAGGCTTTCGACCACCATAAACTTTGTTTTAACTGCAATAAAATTTAAAATAGCCTTACAAAACACAGGGCATGAAATGTCAGGTTCAAACACAATATTTTAAAAGAAAGCTAAGGCATTTGGGGTTAGTGGAGAAATAGGAATAAAGGCGTTAGGAGTAGCGAGTTAGGCAAAACGGGACAAAATGAACGGGACAAAATGAACGGGACAAAATGAACGGGACAAAATGAANATACGTTTCAATTTATGAGCGTCAAAGGTTATGTATTTTGTATTTGGTTTACAGGCACTTACAGAAGGTAGTGGGCTATGTCGGATCCTTTATTGTTTTCCACACTAACAAAATAACCCTTCGCTGCTCTTTTGCCACAGAGGTCTTGGCCCAAGGCTTTCGACCACCATAAACTTTGTTTTAACTGCAATAAAATTTAAAATAGCCTTACAAAACACAGGGCATGAAATGTCAGGTTCAAACACAATATTTTAAAAGAAAGCTAAGGCATTTGGGGTTAGTGGAGAAATAGGAATAAAGGCGTTAGGAGTAGCGAGTTAGGCAAAACGGGACAAAATGAACGGGACAAAATGAACCAAATAAAAAATTCCTCAAAACACTTTCGTGCGATAGAAAAATCTGATACTGACTGCTTTTGTCTGTGCAAGGATTGCAGAGTAGAAGGAAAGGTAAGATAAATGAAATAAGAGACTTATCTCTGAGCTCGGACGAGGAGAATCCAACTGACAAGGCAGTAGACCAACATAGATAGAAACAATTAAAACAAGGGATATTAATCTCCCTTTATATATACCGGTATGGTGCGTATATGCACAGAGAGCGCTTAATGTTCGAAGAACCGAGCTATTATATTTACAGTGAAACTTGTGGTACCACAAAACGTGCACACACACACACACACACATATATATACGTGTCGATTCAAGAAACCTATAAATCAAATAAAAATAGTTTTAATTGGAAGAGTCGGTCGATATACTTACCAGCTATACATCATCCTGTACAAAATTGTAAGCAAATGCTACTTATACTATATATATATATATATATTCCTTTTTTTCAGAAACACATCTTCCACGTTCTTTGCATGACCACTGCTGATTTTTCAAAGCTAACCCAAACGCTCTACATTTACAGTAGACATTTAAGACGAGCCGAATGAGAATTGATGTTATCCAGTAGTAGGGAACACAGGTCGAAAAGTTTATACGGGGGGGAATTGGTTTTAAAGAAATTTGCAAACCTTCACTTTATTATTTTTGCCCCTTGTTATTTTGTTGTTGTCACATATCCACAAATAACCTTGATTAAAAGGCCCCTGTTTTGTCCTGATACAAAATGCTACATTAATAGAAGGAAAACTCATTTCGGGCTTACATCAGTGAAATGCTCTTCCTTATGTACTTCACATTATTAAAGCATTTTATTTTTATTTAGTCATTCAGTTATTCAGTCATTCATATACATGTAATTATATATATATATACATATGTGTGTGTAGTTCAATCTGCAGATATGTTTCGCTTTCACTGTTCAACACAAACCTATCGAACACTTAAAACCGCTTCCACTTTTAACTGGTATTGAAAAACTTTTTATTTCATTTTGTTATCTTCCTGTAATAGTATTGCAAACCTCCTTACTAAATATCGTTTCTTCAGCCAGGTGCGTAAAAAATATTCAATAGTGTTACTGGTAGTCCTATTAGTTACATAAGTTTACTCGAACTTTCAAAAGATATCTCATAATTTGAGATTTTTTATACATCTTAACAGTTGGAGTTACTGCGTTAGTTGTAAGGTGGGAAAACTGATTTCAACAATAGTTTCTATTTTCCTATAGTGAAATATAAGTATTATTTTTGCTTCCTTGGAAGGTAAAAGAGAAACGAACACAAAATAAAGAATTTATTCACTTGTAACGTCGCTTTTGTTATCAACAAGACAAGTATTGTTCTTCTTTAATTTGATCCAACTTCAGATCAGCTCTTTACCACAACTGAAAACGTTCTTTTGCCTTCAGAGTTTTGAGGAAATCTTCACGATGAAGTGATTTGATGAAATGTGGATGCAAAACAAAGTTAGAGAACATTTTCAACTGAAAACAGGCTATTATTCTTTGAGTCAACTAAACAAACAGGTAAGCTGTAATGATTATTTTAGTGTGTCAGAAGCTGATCGCTTGACATTCTATCCATTAATTTTGAAAGAACAATTATTTTGAATACTACGGCGACATGCAGTTCCACATTGGGAAAGAAATTAAAAAAAACCACGCATTAATTTTACATGCTGCTATTAATTTTTATTATTTAATACTGTTGGTTGTGTATGTGTGCAGTCAAAGATTAAAAATGTGTAATCAAACACTTGTTATCTTACGATGATACTTCGTTTTGGTCTGTATATTTCTGGGGGTTTTTACGTCTAAATAAGGTATTTGTACTCAGGAAATGACAGAGACTCTGGTGTTATAATAACCTTGCATTGTACTTGAACGTAACATATGACAGTGAGAAAAATAAATTGATTTAAAAAGATATATTCACGTATATATAAATGCTCATGTATAGTGATTGGTCAATCCTCATAAATGATTTCAGTTTCCCTGTTACTTCTCCCTCCCATCACCCACATTAACTTTCTGGACTACAAGATACTGATTCAACTCACCTTTAAATACACCTTTGAATAAGCAAGAATGAGGTGACTATATCTGCAACTCGCTGTTCTCAACTTTTCTGAATTTTGAAACTCGGTTCTTCTTATATTTTCCCTGTCTTTTGATTTCCCCATCGTGGATAAGCGGTATCGCTTGTCTTTCTTTTTGAGTCCTTCTAACATGTCGTGAGCTGAGGTTGTTTTTAATTGTTGTTTCAGTTTTTGATAAAATCTAGGGATAATGTTCTAACAGCCGATTGTAAGGGACAATGAAAAAAGGAGAATTCAAGATGAAAGAAATTTAGAAGAATTCATTGATTGATAATTTTCCAGGATCGACAGATAAGGGTATCTGGTTCTTTAATTCCTAATATTTAACAGGATGCGAAGTAAGACAAAAAAAAATCCTATTTTTCTGTGCCAAATTAATAGCAATATAAAAATTAGCTATTTTAAAAATATTTTTACTGAATACTGCTTTAGTTAAGATTTTCCTCAGCTAATTTTATTTCAAAAATGGTAAAACTTATTTGGGGTGGTTTGCTTTTAAGTGTAGTATTAAAAAGTTACAAGCAACCTTTTGAATTTCCAAATAAATTCTCCAGCAAGAACTATTGCATTTTTTAATTCAGAATATCGTACATTAAAGGTTTCTTTTCACCGAAGAAGGTTTCAGACTGATTATTTTCATCACACATATTACAAGTTTCTGTGCATCCCAACAATAAACAATCAAGAAAATTTCTCATTGTGGAAGCAATTAAGGAGAAGAAATATTCACCTGACATGCATGAAAATCCAAACATCTCTTTTTTGACAATGCAAGTCGAAAGGGTTAAGGAGAAATTGAACTGGGTCTTTGATGTTAAATTCAGTCCCACAGAGTGGAGTGAGATGTTAATCAAACTGAAGTTGTGGCATTTCAATGTGTTTCTTTGCCATACCACATCACGTCCTGAAAACGTCATACAACAAGATAATTGTGACTGAGACCAAAGGCCGAGGTTAACGTTAGGAGCACGCAGTGGCTGGAATGATGGTTTTTGTGAATAATGAAATTTCAGATGGTTTGCATGATGGTTCCTGTTGTTTTTACTGTTGTTGTTGTTTTTGTTGTTGTTATCTTCTCGAGGTTTGACCTATTTGGAAGCCTGCGAAGAATTCAAAAAACAACAGTCGGAATCTAACTTCCTGGTCGTTAATCAATCTGATTTTTCTATGAAGCTTTGTTGGCAGCAATGAAGTTATTATGCACAGTTGGACATCATAATTGGTAAAATTTTCCAGGAAGGGGTCAAAAAATATTTTCAGGATGTAGGTTTTAGAATTTTTCCAAACAAGGATGAGGAGGTGTGTAATCACTAAGCAAATAGTTTTTGAAAGATTGCCAGACTTCACCATTCAATTATGGTTGTTGAACAAAAGCTTGGGTTGTAGACGTGGTAATACAAACCACACATACTTTAACAGTGGAATTGTAAAGTGGTTGCTTAATTTTCTAGTTTATAATTACAAAAATATGCTGACCATAATAATTTTTAGGTGCATTATTACCAAGACTAACCAGGAAATAGGCGTCCATATCAAGATGTGGAACGTTTCTGAGCTAGATCCAACAACAACAACAACAAAATCAAAATAAGCCACAGATTGTTTACAACATAAACAAAAAGATTGTTTACAAACAGAAGTAAAAACAAACTGTAAGACAATTTAAAAATAAGGAAATATGTTCTCAAAGTAGACGTGACATAATTAATCTCTTCAAAAGTTTTTAGAATAGTAGGGTTCCAAATTTTATAATTTTCTGACATTTCCTGATATTTCTGACCTTTCAAGGTTTTTGATAAACTTACAACTTACTTTCATTAAAAAGAAGGATAATTTCTGGATTTAAAAAATGTCTTTCATTAAGTCCTTTTTTGACAAGCGTTGATTATTACCTCGTTGACTTTCCTCGTTAAATGTTTTTCCTGAAACAAAAGCGCGGTAAAATAAGAGCCATGTACTGGATCCTCAAAGCCGTGAATAAGAGCCTCATGCTCTACAATTTGAGTTATCCAGGCTGATACAGTTGTGAACAGTTTTAATACATATCTCAAATTTAATTAATTAACTTTTTAGTTCATGAGCAATAACGAATCAGCTGGTCACTCATTCGGGAACAGAGCTACTTAGTTATTGTTACAAAGAAAATGCATGTTCACACGGGTTAGTAAAATATCCATTCGTCCTTTCCCACATAAATAAATTGGCAAGTTTAAGACTCTACTTTTAGAGGCCAGCGATTTTCAACAGGTGTACTTTACATGGCATTGATTTGAAACGAACTGAAAAGGAAAACCAAGGAGTTTTAGCATGAATTTGACATAAACTATCAAAATTTGTTCAAGCATACTTTTTAACAAGGATCAAAAGATATCTTACTTTTTCTTTTAGATGTTAAGGAGCCAATTTAAACCCGGTGCTGATATTTAATCACCATAATCATTAATCTATGGTAAAAGTGGTGTAGAATTACAAATTACAATGATATGTCATTGAGCGTAAGGTAGGAGTATGGAATTTTCATACAAGGATCAAAAGATTTGGAAACTTTTCCGAAAGCTCAAAGCAGGACTATTCCTTTCGTCATGCTGTGGTGAAGTCACGTGTCTTGCACATGGAAACAAAATGTAATGTTTGATAGGGAAGATGCAAAATACGTACACAGAAAATGGGACGAAACAACATATTGTGTTTAATTAAAGTTTGAAAGATTAAAGCTGGCTCACCAGACACCAAAGTGGTGCACAATGGCCACTTCTTACCTAAAGATGGAAATTACATTGCCCTTGAGACGCCAAAATGCACAACTCCCGGGAAAGTAATAGGCAAAAACAATGAACCACCAAATATTGTCTTGAACACTTGAAGATCCATATTCATATACAAACAAGGCTATAAATATTTGTGTTAATGAATGAATGATGGAAACTTGGTATAAAGGCTGCTTGACTATATACATGTCATTTTAATCTGTCGTTCTTTATGCAGGGGTGCTCTAGCGTATAGCTCCATCCGTCTTTCATCAGATTTGTTTCTATTTTTCTGTATCATAGTACAGTGCTGTTCCCGAAAGATGCACTGTGATATAAAAAGTGGTTCTCTTCAAAATTTAGAGTATTTGAATGGAACTCAGCATTCTTTTCAAAGTATCAAAAGGTGAAGAACACTAACAGTAGCCTAACAATAGCCTGAGCAAAGTAAAGCAGCTACAAGTATCAATCAGATTCACATTAATTTTTGGGTTGACGCATTAATTGAATCACCTCACCTCACCTATCTCTTGACCGCTGCGATCGTAGGGGCTCGTCGCGCGACACAGCATGCACCAGGGCTCGCCACTTCTTCCTGTCCTTTGCCAGCAGCCGTAGCTCATGTATATTTTTCCCGGTCCATCTTGTTATGTCAATATTCCACATCGCTTTGGGTCTTCCTCTCGGTCTTATGCCTTCTATCATTCCTTGAAATATGGTGTTCAGCAAGCTATTGCTCCTTTCTATATGCCCAAACCATTGAAATTTGCGCTTTTTTACCATTTCTGTGAAGTGTTCGATTTGGCCTACGTGACACTTGACTTCCTCCATTACCGACTCGTTTCTCCTATGCGCTGTATATGGGATTCGGAGTAGGCGTCTGTAACATCGCAGTTCATGGCTTCTTATTTTCTTCTCTATTTGTGGTGTCAAGGTACAACTTTCGCACCCATATAGAAAACAAGAAAGAACCATGCTTCTCATGAATCGTATCTTTGTCTTCAGGATGATTGCTTTACTTTGCCATATTGTCTTGTGTTACGTTAGAGAATTGATAGAACGGGCGATCCTTACTTCGAGCTCCTTGGTGGACTTTCCGTCTGATGTCATCGTACAGCCCAGGTACTTGAAAGCATTCACAACTTCTAATTTTTCTGAATTCAACTTCACTATCGGTTCATTCTTGTTGTTATTGTTAAATACCGTTATTTTGCTCTTTTCGGCGCTTATTAACATTCCTTCCTCTTTTGCAGCTCTATCAACACGGTCTGAGAGTATTTGCAATTCTTCTGCGGTACCTGCCAGTAATGCGATATCGTCCGTGAAGCGCAGATTATCGACGTGCTTTTCTCCGACTTTTATAGTGCCTTCGAAATCTTCCAGTGCTGCTGTCATTATTTGTTCTAGGTGGACATTGAATAGACTGGGTGACAGTAGGCAGCCTTGTCTTACGCCAACGGTTGGTCTGAAAGGCAAGCTGTGTTGACCTTCGATTGCAATGACACTTTCAGCTTGAGAATATAACTCAGCAACTAGGTGTACTATGTCTTGAGGGATGCCGTTTTTTGACATTGTGTTCCACAGTGCTTCGTGCCAAACTCTATCGAAAGCTTTCTTAAAGTCGATAAAATTGACAAAAACTGCTAGGCCATGTTCTATATGTTTTTCTATGAGCACTCGAAGATTGAATATCTGCTCTGCAGTACTGCGTCCTGGGCGGAAACCAGCCTGCTCATCGCTAAGGATAGACTCAATTCTTGGCTGCAGTCTGTAGTACTTTCAGTAGGACTTTTCTTGGGTGAGTTATCAAGCTGATCGTGCGATAATTGGAGCATTCTTTCCCGTTTCCCTTTTTGTGGAGTGGGATCATGATGCTTTGCACCCATTGTTTCGGCCATTGCTTTGTTCTTAGGATCCGGTTGCAGATCTTTGTGAGTTACTTCACACATTCCTGCCTGGAATAATTCACTAGGTATATTATCAATCCCTGGGGATTTGTTGGGCCGCAGTGCTCTTATAGTTGCTTCAACTTCTGATTCCAGGATCTCCGATTCAACTTCTTCATTTGACTGACTGATTTCCACTGCATCATCGTTTACACCTACGTCAGTGGTGTACAAGTCTTCGCAATATTCTCTCCATCTTTCACAGACTTCTTCCTGTTTGTCAACAATTCCCCCTCTTTGTTGTTAATGACACTTGCTTTTTTGTCATGTGCTTGTTTTGTGTTGTTTCTTTTAATGCAGTTCTCGATTTCCTCGCATTGCCTATTGATCCATGCATCTTTGGCCTCTCTCAAAAGTTTTCGCACCTGTTTATTGCTCTGTTTGAATTCTTCTTCTGCTGTTCTGCTGCGATGTCGTTTACGTTTTAGTTTTCTTCGTACATCGCAACTTCTTAGTGCTTCCTCTGTCATCCAAGGTTGAATCACCTACCATGCATGAATTAATGGAAGAACCGTGCCCCAGACCTTTGCTCTCATTACTGCCTACGAAGGAACTCTTATAAAAAAAGTGCTTCTCATCCTTACTCAGAGTATTTGATAAAAGTACGCATTCACTGACATTGACCCTGACTTTTAAATTCATCCCTTTTTATTAATATTCCACTGTAACTGCCACCCTTTTCACTGACAACCATAACATTATTTTATTACCGGTATTTGAAATGATTTTTCAATCAATTTCATTATTTGCAATTTTGTACATCGCATACACAAGTCATGTGCAAAACAAATAAATAAATTAGGTAGCCCTCTTTGAAAGACCCTGCCAGATCCAGTATATTTTTAGATAATAACTTTTGTTGTTGTGAAACTTTCCGTAACTTTGAGTGATTACTCTTTCTAAGTGTTCAAAGTCTTCCACAAGTGATATGCTGCAAGCTAGATAATTGTCTTCAGACATGTTTTCTAAATGCACCTTTTTTCCTAAAATCTCAAAACTGGGACAAAAAACCCACCCTGTTTTGAAAACTCTGGCTCCTAGGATTGACACAAACTTCTGTCAGTGAATTTGGGAACAAGAATGAGTCACACTTCTCATAATAGGAGTGCACCCACCTGCTATTTTCACAAATAAAGTTTAACACTCGTGTTTATCTAATTACACATGCTGTAAAGAAGATTAAATTATTAACATTTCAAAACTGGTGAAAAAATAAGGAATAAGAGTTTGTAAACTTCAGTCAACCTCGGCGACAGCTGGCAGATAGGTATTTTCCTCTGTGCGGAAGAAACAATTGAATTTCCGATTCCCCAATATTAAATAACTTAAAGGGATACCTGATTAACACAAATCTACTTGAAGCTGTAAATCTTCCGCTTTTCTTGATCCAATTAATGTGTTAAATTAACAAAAGAAAGCTGTCGAGGAAAATCATAAGTCTTGACAGAAAATAAACTGTGAGATCCTTTCCAAAAGAGTTTTTGTGTTTACACAGCTGCATGGAAAGGAAAGCATTTGAGCCTGACTGAAAGGGGGCCTGGACAGTAACTCAACAGCCCTCAGTGTACCCGAAAGTGCAGAGGCAAGAGTGGCGGGGTGCATTTCCATAAAAGGTATAAAAACAATAATTTACTATTACAAAACTTTACAAAAGCCAAAAATAACAGTCAAATTGTTAATAAAATAGCATAAATTTGACAGCAACTCAACATGAAACTACATTGTTTTAAAAAATTACCCTTGGCTTACATCAACTAATCTCAATAATCTCTCCTTTTACTCCACCCCAGAACAAAGTCCAAGAGCAATCACTGTTCTACGAGCTGAACTCTCAGACAAGTTGCTAAAAAGAATACTTTTTATTTACACTTAACAGGGTTATGCTCCCCGAGAACAAAATATAAACTTTCTCAGATACTTTTGTTCATTAAAATGGAACTCATCACTATGAAACTGGTCACTGTGATAAGAATGTTTGAGAATATTGAAGTGAAATAGTTCTTCAAGTCGTCCGTGGTTCTCGTGGCAGATCTTTTCTAAGAACTAGAGTGGATGGTGTTGGCAAGTACTGTTTAAATCTCACGGCAGTCTTGACTGTTTTTGAGTAAAGACCACAAAGGAGTGATTAATGAGGCTCGATATTCGCTGGGTTCCACTATAGAACCTGTGACTTAGACCTATGGAAAGTGCATTTAGAGGGTAAGGAAATTGAAGTTGTCCAGACGTTTTGCTACCTTGGTGACACCCTTGGAGCTGAGGGAGGAGCTGGTGCAAGTGCAACAGCAAGGGTTAACAGTGGATGGAGTAAGTTCAGGGAGCTGATGCCATTGTTAACCAGCAGAGCTCTGCCGTTACCTACCAAGGGTAGAGTCTATCAGGCACTAAAATTGGCCTGTGAAAGCTGAAGATGTCAGCCGCATGGAGCGGAATGACATGAGAATGATAAGATGGATGTGCAACGCAAGTCTGAAAAGCAGGCTCAGTTCTAATGAACTCAGAAGGAGATTGAATCTGGACAGCATTGGCAACTGTATGCAGAATAAGAGGCTTCGTTGGTTTGGTCACGTGGAGAGAATGAACAAGAATACTTGGGCAAGTAGATGCAGAACAATCAAGGTGACAGGAATCACTAGCAGAGGAAGACCGAAGAAAATATGGGAGGAAGTGATAAGGATGGATCTCAAACAAAAAGGTGTAAGCAGAGACCAGGTGAAGGATAGGATAACTTGGAAGTCGATTTCAAGAAAGCGTCCAACACATGCTAGCGTGTAAAACGGACGTTAAACCGTATATGATGATGATGATAGAACAAGCTCCATATTAAACCTAATTTTAATGTGCTTTAACCATTTGAAAGCTAGTTTTTTTAGGTTTCCCAGGGTTCCATAGATAAGTTCTTGTACATTTTCTAAAGGAATTTGTCAAGTGTGTTTTTTAAAACACACTTGAAGAAATTCTTTGTTCGCCCAACAAAAAACCTTAACCTTTTCCTTTATTTAACAGTCGCTTCCATTGTCAATAAGCAGCTGAAATATAAACTCCAAAAACGTCATCTACTTCAAAGCTTCTCATTTCCTTAACCACAGAAAACTGAAACGGGAAACACATAATTCCCTTTGTATCAGATAATGTTGAACGTGGTGACGAGTTTTAAGAGAAGTATTTGATAGTGGTTTAACGATTATTTCTAAACATTGGAATGTGTGTTATTTGGAGCATGAATTCAATCACATTTTACCCACAAAGTTCAAAATATTGTGATAGGTTAGAGCAGCAAGTTGTCTTTGAATTCTTGATTGGCTCAATGTTCTCGTTTCACCTTTCTGTTAAAAAGATCCACATTTTTGAATCACGGAAGCTGTTTCTCTTTATGTACAGGAGTACACAATTGTTTCTTCTACCTGTTTTTGAAGTGCAAGAAAATATTTGCTCGCTTTTGATGAGCAACTGTTGCTTTGTGTGGGACCGGAAGTGCAAATTTTACAAATCGGGTATTAATACACAATGGTGTATTTAGCCTGCTATGAACAATCCCATTGAAATTAGCAATTTTAGATTTTAAAGAATGCATATACAACGAATTTATTATTGTTATGTACTTATTACAAAAGAGGGAGGAGATGTAGGTGGATGTCTTCTCGATAAAATGCAGCTTCAGTTTCTTTGAATAAAACTGAATTGCCTGAAGATCACAGAGTACTAGATAAAGAATTGCAGGTGAGTCAATTAATGTAGAAATTTTGTGACTTAAGTTTAGCTTAGAGCTATGTACTTCTTAAACAACCTTTTTATAAAGAGTTAATTTAAAGATTTATAATAGGAACCAGGACATGAACCAGGAAATACCAAAAGAAATTCGAAAACAACTTAATGTAACAACACTGCTGTTTATCGATCCAATTAACCATCCATTGCGCTTCATAGTCATGGGCCATGTTTTAAGTCCCTGAGGTAGTTAGTGTTAAGATAAAAATATAAATTATACGCAGGTATATGCATAAATATGTATATATGTATATATATATATATATATATATATATATATATATGTGTGTGTGTGTGTGTGTGTGTGTGTATAATTCAGTTTTAATCATTAATTTAGTGTTTTTATGTTTCAGGGTTTTAAATTTCCAGAACATCGCACAAGAAGATATCAGTTCACTGAAAATATACTCTTTTTCACTATTCCATATCAAATGTCATATAACTTTATTAGATGTAAGCATTGTGAAACAAGTGTTACACAGGTTACGTAGACAGGTAGCCTGGCCCATACTATATTGATAGATAGAGAGATGGATAGATAGACAGATAGATAGATAGATAGATACAGATACAGACAGATAGACAGATAGATGGATGGATGGAGTGATGGATGAACATACAGTAGGGAGATTTTGCACAAATGCTCAGATACATTTAAGTATTCCTCCATATGCATCTGTGTACCTGTATCTATTTAAGTGTACATATACTTCTACACATGTCCTCACAAAATGAATAAATGGCTTGACAAATATCAATTGTTATACTTAACGTAAACATTTGAAAAAAATTTGCACTTATATTTATTCACAAGATAAAACTAAAACTTCAACACCGAATCCATTTCATAACCTTGGTATGTTAGTAAGTTTCATCGTGTTGGATATTGGATTCTGAGACGTTCACACTCCCATACAAACTTCTATAATATTTCAGTAGTATATAATATGATAATCTAATTATTACAAAATTGAATTCTATTTTTTGTTGTGTGCAGGCCATGCAAAGTTCTTCTGTTTGTATCATAACTTACAGTGCGATATAATAAACCATTCCTTTGTAGGTATAAAATTAATGAACTTACCAATAAAAATTAATTTAACTATTTACAGAATGGTTCCAATGTACTCTCAGATCTCATTTTGTTAAAGTAATTGGCAAAATTTTCTTTAGCCCTTCGTTGAAAACTTGTATTGCAATTCTCCATGGTTTTTAGTGTGTGTGTGCCCAAGTCAGAGAGATGACAGAGTAATCTAATTACATTTAGAAGTATTTTTTAAGATATGAATTATCAACACTTGGTTCTTGATTGTCCAGAGGGACGTGTTGGCCTTTAAGCGTTCGATAATTTATTGTTTGACAGTACAGGGATGAATTTTGATAACGATCCAAACGAAGAAGAACATCTGTCTGTTTGATAGTAACATCCTCTTTGTTTTCCATGGTAATTTTTTCAGTTAAATTTTCCAATGTTTAGCACTTTATGGCATCGTGGCAACAAATCTGCAACAAAGTATTGTAATTTTAGTACATGTTATTTAGAAAAAAAGCTACTTTTGTTATATTGACAATGCAATGTTAAATTGAACCCTTCACAATTTCGTAAAAGCACATAAGTTAATAATGGAAACTTTCCAAAAATCTTTCCCTCAGAAAGACTTTTCTGTCTTACAAAGGATTAATAATACAGTTTCTAATTAAATGGCTAAAGTATTTTTTGGACGTAACATCTTTGGCAAATATCACATATAGTTTTTCTGAATTTTTACGAAAAAAAGATTTTTTATTTATCTGCTCATAAATATCCATTTTTTTGTCTAACAAGACGAATAAGATTATTCTTTTGTACATAGTGTCCAGCTGTATTAATGCCAGTTCACTTGATTTTATTAAAACTGTGTGGTGATTACACAATGTAGTTCTTAGTGCTTTCGTAACACCCCACTCTGATGATCATCAGGAAGTCTTTAAGACCAGAATTAGAGAGCTAACAACGTTGCGGTAAAGGTTTTTTAAAACAGGCTATCGCAAGAGAGTGTTGTTGAATTAACTTTCGTTCACATTAAATTAGGAAGACGTCAATACTAATAGGAGGATTTTATCCTCAAATGAAAGCAAAGAGTGTGGACAAGCCGTTGTTTCAGTAGTTGAAGGATATTTTTATTGTCCACATTTCCTCATCCAATCTCAGCCATACACAAAAAAAGAGCTACCTTCTATTATTCATGGCGTTGTTGTGGACATGTCATTGTTTTAGCAGTTGAACTATGTTTGTATTGTCCACATTTGATTAGCCAATCTCAATCATACTCAAGGAAAGAGCCACCTCCTTTTATCACTGCCCTTGCTGTGGACATGTCATTGTTTTAGTAGTTGAAATATGTTTGTATTGTCCACATTTGATTATGCAATCTCAACCATACCCAAAGAAAGAGATACCTTCTGTTATTAATGGCGTTGTTGTGGACATGTCATTGTTTCAGTAGTTGAAGTATGTTTGTATTGTCCACATTCGATCATCCAATCCCAATCACACTCAAGGAACGCGCCACTTCCTTTTATCACTGCCCTTGTTGTGGACATGTCATTGTTTTATCATCATCATCATCATCATCATCATAATAATAATATTCGGTTTACCGTCCATTTTACATGCTAGCATGTGTTGGACGTTGTTTTAGTAGTTGATATATGTTTATATTGCCCACATTTAATCATCCAATCTCAGTCATACCCAAAAAAAGAATCTCCCTTTTTTATTATTGCAAAACATTCACTTGGAAGACATCCATTGCTTCACATCGTTTTAAACTAAATTGATATTATCACCAAATTTCTAATCAAGGTAGCGTTAAACATATAAGATGAATTTCAGTTTACGATTTGAAATTATGTTCGTTTGGTATTTGTTTTCCCATCATTAAGTTCCCAGCTTTTATTTTGAAGAAACTGCATTAAAATTATGTGCTCTGACCATCAATTTATGCTTAGCTTTTCTTTTGTTTTAGTGTTATTTTTCAAGATAAGAACGTTATACCGTTTGAAATTTTCTGCTTGTTTTCAGAATTTACATGGCCGTACCCAACAAGGCTAGTATGCGTCAAAAAAGTTGTGGAGGTTCCATTTAAGTAAACCAAATAAAGGCTGTTAAAAGAAAATTCAACAACCAGGCTTCTCTTATGCAGAACTTACTTCGTTAGTTTATTTATTTACTTTTTACTGACTGATTTACTTACATGTTTATTCATTTATTTATTTATTCATTTATTTATTGATTGATTCATTTATTTATTGATTTATTTATTGATTCATTTATTTATTGATTGATTCATTTATTTATTTATTTGCAAGTAATTGTATCTAGGGCTTCATAGATTCATGAAGCTGTTGATAAAGATCCTTAAACAAATGTTGTTAAATAAAATGGTTCAAAAAGTTAAAAATCCATAGAACCATAAAAAATCGGTATAGAGTATGTTGTTATATAGAGCACATTAACCTAATACATATATAAAAATTGCAAAAAAATGATCTAATAGTCGGAGCTCAGACGATGCACTTCAGAGAGACTTTCATTTGGCAGTGAGGAATTTCTTAGCCCGATGCCCTTCCTGACATCAACCAATAACAATCTCGTTTGTGAAGTTCCATATTCTTTTCACCCGCTCGGAGAATCGAAGTCGGAACCTCCTGGTAGCGGTGCAACTCCACCAACCATTAAGCCATGGCCCCTTAATACAACGCTCCTGAAATACTAGTAACCAGTGGTCGAAATCTTACCCAGAAGATATTCCTAATTTATATTTCCTTTTCTGCTTTTCTTCTTACTCCTTTTCGTCTGTGTAGCGATTTCCTTTCCTTGCAGAAAAATGAAATGAATTTTTACTTTATAGATAATCATTGTCGTTTCCATGCTGCTGTTGTAATTCCTTGGAGGTCTACAAATCCAACTGCTTCTTAATTAATAAGCACAGTTCTTTTTGATGTAGGTGTCAAAATATTTCCATTACTCGGAAGGTCATTGGTGTTTATTGGCGTATTTACTTTGTAGATCAATATACTATACATATCTAGCTACTTTAATGTATGTCCAAGTAGGCTGGATCATAATAAAGTTTTTCAAAATCTTTGAAATGACTGGGTATATTTGACTACCCCACACGACTACCAGAAAGGATGACAGGACTTGATGGCAGTAAATTTAACTGAACCAAAATAAAACAAACACAAATCAATCTTAGTACTTGTTTATAACACTGATACCTAGTTTTATGATAAAATTAAATTGTTTATTACTTTTTAAAATTTCATCATTAACATAGAAACAAGTTATTTTTAATTAATTATCGGGACAAGCAAATGGGTCACTCACTCAGTGACTTACTCATTTAGATACTTTTAGACTGATGTATATATATATATATATATGTTTATAGTATAAGTAGCATTTGCTTACAATTTTGTACAGGACGATATATAGCTGGTAAGTATATTGACCGACTCTTCCAATTAAGAGTATTTTTATCTGACTTTTTAGATTTTATTGAATCGACACTCCAGTATGACAAATAAGACAGCAACTTGTAACACTAACGAACATCAAACAAGGGTGATGAAAGCAACTGTTACTTGATTATATATATATATATATAAATCTATATATCTATATGTGTGTGTGCATGTGTGTGTATTTGTGTGTGCAAGGTTAGCCATTTAGATTCATCTATTCCACAGTTCAGTTTTAACTCATACATATGATCTTTCTTCAGTTTTTTAAAATACAAGATCAAAATATTTTATCATATATTTTTAACCTGTGAGAAAACAGCAACTAGGAATGTTATTGCTTCAGTTAACCACTCCCCAAAACGAAGGAAAAGCCATTTCTCCATTCCTGGAGTTAATAATAAGACTTCGCTATTGTTAGCAAAAGGCGATAAAAATACCCATTCAATATTTTTATTCTTCAAATGTACAATGAACTTGAGAGAATATGTTAACAGACCAATGGGGCACTACTATAAACGTATTTTTGTCACTCTTCAGCTTCATTTTGAAAAACCATACACGAGTTTGCCAAGTGGATCATTTAGTTCACCTTTGGCTTGAAGAATGGTTATTAATTATTCATTTCATCTTCATAATTTATGTCCTCCCAGATTTCTTACAGGTCTATTTTCATTTCTATTTCAAACTCTTTTTTGCATTACCTGAATTTATTTCAAATTTCTCCAACTTTCCTTTCGAAACTTTATTGTTTTTCAATACAATGCGTACCTGTTCCTTCTAACAGAACAGCTTCATCCAACAGGTGCTTTTTAACTGATCGACTCTTACTCTCGTCATTTTGAGTGTTCCAACAGATCTTTGAAAAAACACGAATACACGAAATTCGTTTAATATCACAGATGAACAGGCCAGACAATGTTCCATATTTGTTTTACAGTCTAGATATTAATCCCTAAAATGGATTTTCTCGAGTAGGTGCCATAATGAAAATAGACTGTCGTCGGCTTTTAATTGTCGTTAAAGGACTGTCCCACAAAGCCTGCACCATGACTTAAACATGCATTCCCATCAGAATCCGTCAAGGAGTCAAACAACATTACAAGTGTGTTCAAGATGCCCCTCCAGTAATACTCCTAGTTTGACGGTTATTTCACATCCTGCTCAAGTTAAACCCTTAAGTGTCGTTTTGGTTGCTCCAAGTAACACCCAAAACTTTAATCTTCACCCTGGTTCCTAGATAGGGTCAAAGTTTTCTTGTGTGAAGCAGGAGTTTGAAGTGGCTGAATCTAAACCTTTTTCTGTCATTGTTATAATTGCTGTCAGCTAATTTTTTTTGTCAGAGTTTACAATCATTTGTTTTCTATTTTCTCAACCTAAATTATCCCTACAAGGAGCGTTCCTTGCCCTCATTAGATAAATAGGGCTTCCTTAGTACTCTTTCAATCTGTTACAGGGTCATTTAGATAAAATATTTGCGATAATTTGGATTAAATTCTGGGTCACCTACTTTGTAAGTTTGATTAACACAGCGTTTTAAAAACGATATGAATTTATTCCAAAGACGATGCAGGTTCCTCTGTATGGATGCTATCTATCCTGCCTTAAACAATCCCTGTCTGATGGGTGAATTTCTACGTTCAAAATTTCTTCTCTATATAAACTTCCAGAGCAGTTTTAGGGTCCTTAGTATGCAAGCAGACACGCAGAGAAATATCGGATTTCCTTAATAGTATTCTTTTAAGGCCAGTTCCTGAGGCAAAAATCTCAACTTTCATCAGAATCAAAATTTGAAAACTTCTTCGTTGTACTTGTGTTTACTTGTTCTTAAATAGTTTATTGATACTTTTGAGATACATCAGTTTCCTAACCTGATTTTTCTATCTAGCGAGACTATTTGTAAAATTTGAAGATACATTATAATACTGTTGTTGAATGCATTAAAAGAAGATTCAATAAAATAACTTCGGTGACCTCCAACCTCCCCTTGTCACCACCAACGCCACCTACGAACTGTATCAGACAGTCCCATAGCGGTAGTAATAACAGATTAATACTACTAAGTACTGGTACATCGGTAATGTACAATAAACCAACTGAACGAACCCTGTTCGTTCACAGTAAAACAACTAGTTAACGTACGCAGTAGTACACTAGTTAAACGCACACAGAAGTACTAATACACTAGTTATCATACACAGTTGTACAAATAATCAAGTAGAACAAAATACTTCCCTTAACTTCACTGCAAAGCACGTCTTCCCAACACCACTTCATGCAGACGTCTGGTTTTNTCGGTGACCTCCAACCTCCCCTTGTCACCACCAACGCCACCTACGAACTGTATCAGACAGTCCCATAGCGGTAGTAATAACAGATTAATACTACTAAGTACTGGTACATCGGTAATGTACAATAAACCAACTGAACGAACCCTGTTCGTTCACAGTAAAACAACTAGTTAACGTACGCAGTAGTACACTAGTTAAACGCACACAGAAGTACTAATACACTAGTTATCATACACAGTTGTACAAATAATCAAGTAGAACAAAAAACTTCCCTTAACTTCACTGGAAAGTACGTCTTCCCAACAGCACGGCATGCAAACGTCTGTTTGATTCCCGCCCAATGATATGCGCATGCACATATACCATGAAGATGGCGGCAATACCACATCAAGATGGCAGCTCACGGAGAATCTCACAACAAATACCCTGCCTTTCAAGGTAAGCTGACGGAATAACGTTTATTTGTGAAATGTATAACCAACAATATTTCATGTAATTCATTTTTCCTAATTCCAAAGCCCTTTAAATCCCAAAGTTTGTTCACTGTTGGGCAAAGTTCTGTTTTTTTAAACTCTTGGACAGTTTGTAGAAATGCAGCTGACGTTATTCGCATTAACGTAATAAGAAAGGTCCTTAAGTTTACGTGGTATTTACAACATCCAACCAGGTTATTTTTTACAGTAAGTTGCCCATGTATCTCCCTGCGTGAGTTGTTTCCCAAATTTGGGATCACCACAAATAATCAGACCCAATTAAAACCTGGATATTAAAAGTCCCCTTATTTCTGCTAAAATAATCTAAAAACCAAATATTACGCAAGAAAGTATATTGATTTTTAACCAGTTCTTTATATTTATTTACAATCTCAGTTATTTTTTCTACAATAATGCATTCAGTAGCTGTTCTCCCATGAGCTTTCAAAGAAGTAAGAAGAAATTATTAGATATTTTTTTCACCCCCTATTCTGATGCAGTGCACCCAAGTGCTATAATACTCAATTCCCCCTTTTCTTATCGGATTTAATTTTAAATTCACAACAGCCTTGACTGGTGTAAAATAATTATGACTACCCATGTCAAAAAGAACTCTTACCCTTTCTTCTTGTTCTGACTAGCCAAAAATGTTTGTACAGTAATTATACACTTAGGAATTTGCGCTATCCACTGTCCAGGAATGAGCATTGGGGCTCTAATTAGCTTTTGGTTTTAGTAAAGTTATACTAGGGTTAAGCGGAGCTTCCTTATTGATACTAAACTAGGCCTATCACGTGATTTGTAAATAAAAACTATGTCATTTAGTCGTAAAAACCATTTATGTGTAGATTTTCATTCACAACTATGATGGCTTCTATTTAAACAAAAAAACACCAAGTAATATGTGAACTGAGAATTTGTTTATGTCCCATATTATTCGTTTTAGTGTAACGATCTACACCAGAATGCCCCTCATGACGCAATGTATATTTTTGATGTTCGTTGTGGCTCCGGTTGGTCCCACTCCTGATGCTTCCGTTTGGTTTTGCTTTGGTTTTCCTTACGGGAAAATATTCCAACAGAAATATGCTTATCACGAATTTCCACCTGTAATTTCAATGAAATCAACAACTCTTTCAGGTGTCCGAAATAAATTTTCTTTATGGGCAACTCATAACATGCTTATCCAGATAACGTGGGAAATTTTTTTCGTTAGCCATGGCACAATGATAGATCTCTGGTTCACATACAATGTGTTTTGATCTAGTCATAAAATATCGCAGTCGAATGACTTTTCCCTCACTTGATACGCGTGTAACGTTCAATAGGCTTGAGAATGTGTATACCCTGTGGAACACTCGGTTTGGCAAATCATTGTTTGAAAACCTTAGCCGCCGCACCGTAACCCGTATTCGTCATTGATATCCTAGCTATGACTGGTTTTGCTGCCTCTTCCAAAAAATTTCTTAAGTATTTCAATTTGTTTACTGTAACCAAATCACGGTTTTTACGAACTATCCACGAAAATGAATTTCGAGATTCCTCCAAGCCTTTGTTCATTTTAGAAAAATTCAGTCCATATCTTGATAATTAAGTACCATTTTTGAAATCACTTCTTTTTAATCCATGGCTCTCATATCTCTATTTTGACTTCGATTTTTGTGTAAATTATAAAATTTGCTCTCAATATCCGTACTTTTACATTGTAACTAGACGTCCAAGGAAAGGAGAAAGGTTGAAAACAAATCTCTATTCAGAATAATCATTTCATCTCTGCCACTTAATTCGATGAAAATTCACCTTTGCACATTTATCAAGCTCCTTAGTTTTATCTCACAAATACCTAACTTATTGTAGAAGATTATTTCAACGTTTTCATTTAAATAGCTCTGCTCAGAGGAATCACCAATCTAAATGAGCACCATCAGAATAGGGTGGCTACCGCAAGTGATGAAGAGATCATCAGGTGTCAGGCAAGGGAGCGTTTTCTCGCCACTACTGTTCATACTGTATCTTGAAATGGCAATCAAAGAGGTAGCAGAACACCACCAGAGATGAACAAATTAGCTTCCGCAGTTGACATCGCACATCTAGCCCAAAGTGAAAAAGAACTACAAGTTAACATGTTGAAATAGGATAACACCCTCTCCAAAGAGGGGCTAAAACTCAATAAGAATAAGATTGAAGTGCGGTGTTAAGTTTCTCACCTATCAAGTGTAGGATAGTACTATTTGATGTTGCGTTAAACCAAGTAACAACTTTTAGATACCTTGGAAGTACCGTGGGCGAGAATGGTTTAATAGACATGGAAATCACAAGGAAACTCAACCAGTTCTTAAAGAATGTTGGGTGTCTCTATCGATTACTGAAGGACATGAACGTGTTAAAAAAGCCGAGAAAATAATATAAACTGGAATGCTGCAACCTATCCTTCTACATGTTCAAGAAACATGGGCTATTAGTAAGGGAAACGCCTCACGATAAGTCCAGCGGTCATGTGCCTGGTGTGTCATATACATTGTGTAACTCGTAAGGATAAGAAACAAAATATTGATCTCTGCAATGAACTGAAAATCCCAATCATATCACACAAAATTAAATCGATGCAGCTCAGTTGGAATAGTCACGTGATGAGAAGGGAGACTGATCATGTGCCAGGAGAGGCCATTAGGTGCACAATAGACGCTTTAAGACCTACAGGGAGACCGCGGAAAAGGCAGCTGTATATCGATGACTACCTTCAGGAGAAAGGGACTACCTTTATCACTATGAACAATCAAGAGACATATTCCGATCGAGTCCTGTGGCGCCGTATATCCGGCTTTTCCGACTGACGAACAACTGGTCAAGAAAAGTTTGGTAGGACGATTAATATTATTATTCCTTTCATCTTGGCAATGATATTATGCAGCAGGTAAAAACCCTTAGTTTTAGGCCTCAAGAAGCTTCCTCAGTATTCTTGCAGTGCTTAAGAGTGGCTTTCTGCAACTGTGTTGTGTCTTTCCTCAGACTCATCTTCTTTGTCCAGCTTTCCAAGTTTTTTGACACAATTCCTAAAGCTCCAACAACAATTAGGATTATGTCAACTTATGCGTATTACCATATTTTCTTTAATTCTCTCTTAAGGTCGAAATAATGTTCAAGTCTCTCTTGTTCTTCCTCTGGAACTATCTTGTCGCCAGGAGATGCTCTATCAATGATGGAACATTTCTAGAATTATTTTCAAAAGCCAGAATGTCAGGGCGGCTATGTTCAATGCAGTCATCTGTATATTGTTGTCGCACAAAATTATTATTAGTATTATTATATTTTTTATCTTTCAGACCTTAAACGGTGACTGTGAGTTCTACTTAACCATGGTATAAATTTGTTAACAAGTTCTTTATTTAAGATTTAAGTTTAGGTTTTTTATACGAAACAAACTATTTTTAAGGGAAATGTGTTGGATTATGAAAAGAAACTTTAAAAATTTTGAGCGTTAGATAGTTAAATGTTTGTTTGAAAAATTGACTTTCTTCACTTTGCAATGCCTTTTCTTACTGTACTTGTGAAAAAAGCAACCAAAAAAGCGTGTTTCTGTCATAGTAGATTTGTCAAAAAAAAAAAGTCATTAATTTTCACCGTACTGACACTGTACTAAAATTGTCACTGCTGTAAGACGAGAACTTAAAATTTAACTGCAACTGAAAGTAGAAATCACTAACATATTTCAGGACTTCAGCTGTTCCGTTTTCATGAAAAAAGTTCAATCAACTAAACTTACTCATTTTGTTTCTCTAATAATCTTGACAATTCTGAACTTTATGGACTCAGAGTAAACCATAGATATAAGAGCTTTATCATATCATGAGTGATAAGCTTTTTATGAGGTACGTTTCGAGAGATACTTTTACCATCGTCAGGCTACTGAAGGGACTAGGTACAGCTCTTTTTATACCTTGGCATTAAGGAGCTACATGTAGACAGGGATTGAGCTGCTTCGAGGAATGGCGCTATTCCTATGTTGCATTTGTTGTATTTCTTTCTTTAGTGCTGGAAGCCATATTTCTCGAATGGTGTAGGATATACTGCTGGTGTTATGTTTACTGTGCTGTAGGGAATAGGTTGTTTCTTTTATATTTCTTCTTGTTGTGTTGATTTCCTTTTATTTTTTCAGTCAAAGGTGTATCCAGCAGTGTTCAGCTTACATGACACAATAAGGCTCTCACATCTATTACTCATTTGTATTTGATACCGCAGAGCTCAAAAGACAACCAACTGAAATTCAGAATTTTACCTTTGAACTAAAACGTTGGAACCAATAACTTTCGAAATATTAAGATGTTTCTTTACCAAATAAATTACCACTACATTAAAATTGAAATCCTGGTCAGCTGAAAATACTTTTCTCCGGATCTTCATTTTGTGATTGGTTAATCGGGGGTTCTGGTTCTTTGGGAATGTTATTTTTTTAAATCAGACTTCAGATTTATTTCAAATTTCCTTACTTAGGAATTTCAAAAACTCCACATCAATAATATTTTAGTTTGATGTTTTTACACAAACTGAAGATTATTTTGGTTACTTGTCGTAACCGATTTTTAGGGGGGAAAATGTATATACATGATTTTTTGGGTTAAAACACAAAGGTAGTTTGTGAGTCTAACAAACGCACCCCGAATGTAAGTCCCCAGATGATCTCTACCACAAAGTTGGTGATTTCTGTAAATGTGAGGTTTAAAACTTAGGTGAAGTTGGCAAAGATTCAGGGCCAACTGATGTGTTGTGATTCATTGTAAGAGATTTCTGGGACAAAATACTAACAGTTATCGGTTATGCTTTAAATCTTTCGTAATGAATTTGACTTAAAAAGTTATATATCCAAAACCTGTCAGTTCAAGTACGAACATTGACGCGATGTCACAAATTTTCTTTTTACGGAATAAATTAACATCACCTGGCCTTTGTGAATAATTATTTATTTATCAACTACAATATACAAACTTGCACTTTTTAGATGTACTACTATTGAATCTTTGTCTAAGTATTCTAAGTAAAAAAGGACATTGGTCACATTTATAATATAATGGAAGGGTGTTGCTTATAAAAAAATCCCACATGGTCTTCCTCCTCCAATTAAAATCCTCTATTGGTACTTCTGCAATTCCGATGAATCTGTCAATTAGTGTTAATGCATATTTTTATGGCCTGAGATAAATGAGTTAGTTTTTAAAAGATAAATCAACCCAAATGTAGCTTAAGATGTTGGAACACAATGAAAAGGAAATCAACTGCTGCCTTTAATGTGAAAAACATTGTTGGGTTTAGTTAATAACGGTGCCAGTCAACCTGTACATATTAAATTCTTTGCAAAGAAAGTAGTGAATTCAATTTCTGATGAGAAGAGTATATGTACGTGACACAATTACAGGAACAAAGGGAAAATAACTTCATGATTCAGATATATGTTTTGAAGTAATCAGGAAATAATGTATGTCAATAATGGATCGATGTCAGTGGAAAACGAGACTGATAAACAAAGAACAGCGCAATCAGTGGAAAAGACACAACAGAACAAAGATATGACAAGGGAAACCTAAAGAATTAATCAATATTTTGTTTTTTCAAAACCTGGTTTGAAACACAGACAATTCTATATGAAATTATGCTATCCTTTGGAAAAACCTCGCCTTGAAGTACCCATCACAAAGTGAATTACACCTACGTTTATGTTCAACTACAAAGTGCTATACAACTTCAAACAACAGTCAGGAAAGCACAATTTTCATTGTACTGGTAAGCACTTTTTACTTAAAGTTTGATTGAAACACTAATCTCTTAATACACACATATTCTTAGGTTGAAATAAGTTTGTTTATTTTGTACTATAAACTAGTAAAGTAAAGATATTTGCTTTTGAAGTCATGTTCGATAACAGCTTGTTTAACACGAAAGTTGCTTCGCGTGCTTACATTAACAAAGACAATTTTATGTATTTGCCTTTTCCCACAAAAACCAAATTGTCTAGACAGTGTTACGATAAAACGATTTGCAGTTTTTCACGATATGCATTTACTTTTAGCACGTGCAGATCTTAGAGTTTTTGATCAACAGAAGTCGATGTAATTTGTAATCAGTAAACAATCTTTCGTGGGATCAGTAATCTTTTGACTGACAGAAGTGACAGAAGTTGCAATTTGTATCTCGAAAATTTCAACGTATTCACATTCTTTAGACACTTACATATTTATACTTCCCTCTTTGTATATATATATTTTGATAATAACGTCCTCAGATTAAATAAAAATACTTCAGCATAAATTCCACTTACAAATCCTCCTCGTTGAAAGAATAGAATAAATGGATGGCAAAAATACTAAATGACATGAAACAATAGGCATGATTGATAAAGAAGCTGCCTAAACCGTTGAACATATAGGATCCGATGGACAGGAGTGGAATGCATTGATGCATGGCATGATGTTGGCTTGCACAACAAATGTGATGTGTATAATAAGGATACACATTGTTGTGTACTCTTTTTTGGTACGAACATTACTTTGTAAGAAAACAGAACCTAGCTTGTATTAAATACGAACTTAACTTAAGATGTATCGAGTAACAGTACAAAGACTATTGAATTCCAAGTCGGCAATAGAACTTAAAAAATACGTTTTCTTGATAGCTCATAATTTCAGTTTCCGTTGAATTTTTATCTAGCCTACGTTTGTTTTATCAAAACTTTTTTTGGTTTTTAATGTCATTTCTCCTCTGTAACTGGGGCTCAGACGGTGCCCTTCCTAGAGACTTCTGTTTTGGCAGTCAGGATTTTCTTGGACGGATGCCATTCCTGACGCCAACCAATGGCTTTTTTCTTTTGTGATATTTCAAAATTCTTTACGCCTGCTCGAGGACTTTATCTCAAATACCTTTTAACCTTATCGCATTTCCCCACTCATGGTACACACCTATTACAAATCTTAAATGTTCTTCTTCTTGTTTGTCGTGATACCTATATACTGTATAATTTAACAGGTCAAATAAGTTATTCGTAGTGTGGAACTCGAATATCAAAACAAAAATCATATTCATTCCTTGGGGTATTTTTTCCACTAGGAAAATAAAGACAAGGTCTATAACAGCCTGTGACGTTTTTTTACCTGGCTGACAAAAACAATTGAAAACCATGTACAAATTCTTTATTATCTCAAAATTTCACCGCATGCGGGGCTCAACAATAGACGAAAAGGTCACTATTCTACTTCTTAATCACTATTAGGAATTTGATTAGTCTTGTACTGTTGCATTGACTTAGTCCGATTTAGTGCAATATTTTCCATAGTAAATACTTGGCACGTGCTATTTTATTCTACTGGGTAACCTTAAAAATGTACAACCTAAGTACCTAGATAGTAGTAGGAAAATAGTATTCGAAAACTGCCTGAGTAATTTTTGTTTTTGGAAGTAGTGGGAACCAGATCATTATATTATGTTTATCATTATCATTACATAGATATAATATAATAATTATTAAATGTAAGATATATACGTTCACACATATAATTAAGATGCTTATATATATATAATTATCCTAGTTTTATGTGTGAAATTCTCTATGAAAGAAAAAACATCGTTATTTACTGGTATGTATATCTATAGATGTTACAGCAGCAATGTGAAATGAACTCCCTGCCAACTTATCAAGTTAGTAAATTAATAGTTAAAAATACCATCATCAGTCTAGTTGTCATTGTTGTTACAATAATTATAATTGCCACTCTCAGAAGATGTTACATATTAGATCTATTACTTCACTGGTACCATTATTATTTTTATTGTCCTCGTTACTGTGGTTATGTATTTATTTTTTACATCAATAATTCGTGTTATCAACGAATTCCCTAAATTGAATTCCTAAAAGTTACCCCCATAATCACGAATTTACTGGAACTTATATCAAATCCCTTGTTTATTGCAAGAGAACATACATATATTTTGGTAGAGAGCTTCATCTTTGGCGCGTGAATGAACCAAAAACCTTGAATGAATTAAAAAATCAACTGAGTTTTATCACTTTCCTCTTGAGTTGTGTTTTCTCATTGGAATATGTTTGCACCCCAGCACCGTCATCTGTGCTGTTGCTGACAATAGCGGTCCTACTCCCGAACTATGAGGTGCAATGTCCTCCGTCTTACCCACATACAGAAGCAGTTGCCTTGTCAAGAATTTCCGCTGCCACGATTTAAACTATCTTATTTCACTAATGGCGATCAGTGATAGTTTTTACTCCTTTATCCAGGCTGCAACTTATACATTATATAGTTTTTTCAGGGGTCATACCTGACTCTTGCGTTCCGTGTTCCAACGCTGGTGAACCTTGTCGAAAATGTTAGTCGGCTTTGTGGCTTCCACGGGTCCACGGCTTTCACCAACCTATTTCATTTGCCTTAGGAATACGAAAATGCTCCGCCTTTAATTTTAGGGATTGTTGTCCTTCTGCTGAGGTTCCTTTGGTTATCAGGGCTTTGTGGAAAGGAATAGGAAAGCTCCCTCTAAGCCCAACCCTATCAGGGCTTGGGACTGAAATTGGCGGAGATGTCTCTGGATACAGAGACAATTTTTTTTATTAATGTTCCCTTTTTATGCTAATATTAACCATCGTTGTTTCTTTCAAAACAGAGGTGAAAACAAGCATTGTAATGCATTGTGACTTGTAATATTTGATAACGACCCCCTTTACATTTGTATATATACATATATATGTATTATATACTATATATATATACTATCTATCTCTCTATATAAAGGCACTATGCCTTGTACGTTGTTAAACCATAAAAAATGTCAGGGTGTTGAAATCACTTACTTACTTACTTACTTACTTATCCTCTTCGAGCCATGGGCGGCTCATAAGGCTTGACAGCATCCTCCGCCATCTCTCTCTGTCTTTGACTATGTTCCTAACTTCGTTCCATGTTTGCCATCCCAGGTCATTTCTTTCTGCTTCCGCACTCCTCCGCCATGTTGTTCGCGGGCGTCCTCTCTTTCTTTTCCCCTCTGGTGTCCATGTTAGGGCTACTCTACAGCTATCGTTTTGTGGTTTCCTCAGGGTATGTCCAATCCATCTCCATCTCCTACACCTTATGAGCTCTCCTACTGGATTGGTCTTCGTCCTAAGGTAGAGCTCGGTGTTTGTGACTTTTGTGGGCCAGAAGATACGGAGAATCCTTTTCAGACATTTTCTCTGGAATATTTCCAGTCTGGTGACATCATTTCCATTTAATTTCCACATCTCTCCTCCATAGAGTAGCATGGACATCACGTTGCTGTTATACACTCGAATTTTTGTCTTACTACTGTATTGGTTTGACTTCCAGAGTGGGTTAAGCATGGCAAAAGCATTTCTTGCTAGACTCAGCCTATGTGTGATATCTTCAGTGGATCCTCCTGTTTTGTTTATTATGGCACCGAGGTATGTGAAGGTGTCCACATCTTCAACAGTTCTGCCCTTGATCTCGATTGGGCGGTTTTCCTTGTGGAAATCACTTACACTGTTGGAGAATTCATTCAATAAATATGTATATATACATATATATATATATATATTATATACTATATATATACTATCTATCTCTCTATATAAAGGCACTATGCCTTGTACGTTGCTTAACCATAAAAAATGTCAGGGTGTTGAAATCACTTACACTGTTGGATAATTCATTCAATAAATATATATATATATATATATACATATATATATACATATATATATTATATACTATATATATACTATCTCTCTCTATATATAAAGGCACTATGCCTTGTACGTTGCTTAACCATAAAAAATGTCAGGGTGTTGAAATCACTTACACTGTTGGAGAATTCATTCAATAAAAATGGAACTGAAAGGGGGAAAAAAGCTATTATTTTTAATTTTAGCTTTGTTTATACCCTGCAATGGAAAACATGCTTTTGCAATTTCGAACTGGGCATACTTCTAATGCTCTCACCAAAACCACTCTACTTGCCCAGTCCTGAATATTTTGTAACGTTTGGTATAATTTGTACAACTAGTCAAACAAACATTAAAGCAAGCAGAAAACTAGTCAAATAGCGTGCTTTTTGGTATCGTCCTAAACTAAGGTCGATTTGCTTTAAGTAGCAGTTGACTGTAAACCTTCCCGACATCGGAGAGAGTAACAGGGTTCGTTTATTATTTGATTTGTGCAATAACACATTTTCAGTTAATTCTGTTCTCCTTAGCGTCTGACATGGGGATGTTTACAAAGGTTGATTTGTTTTGTCTAGACTGATTTTTTTCTATTAACTTCTTGGCTGAGTCCTTGTTCTGCCCTTTGCAAAATGTCTTCACACACAAAGAGGTTCAAGGTTCCAAAGGCTCTGTTTGAAAGATGAGGACAGTGAAAGTAGCAAGAGTTAATTTAAAAAATGTACACAAGCAAGGATAAAAGAAAAACTGATATTTCCCGTCTTGGAGAATACTTTTTTCGTCAAGGGGAAGTGTTTGTGGCAGTGTAATGTCAGGTAACTAGGCAACAATAACCTTCCATACGTATCTTAATTTTCACCTTCCATAAAATGACCATCCAATACCACAGAGCTATTAGCGAAGCAAGATGATTATGGCTATTTTTGGACTAAAATGAGATAAATTAGTATCATTCGCATCATTCCGATCTTGAGGAATGAAAGAGGAGATTAGGCATGACATTGTGATTCATTTTGCTAAGTAAGTATATGATAAGAAATGAAGGCTATTTGTTTTGCTACATTGCCTCCCACCCCTTGTTTTTTAAAGCCTACAGAGTTAATATACGCACTCAAAATTAGGGGCCGACTGTTAAGCTTGCATAAACTTGACCTTTAAACTTAAATAAAATTGAGACAGAGAACCTGCACTTGACCTCTGTTAAAAGATTAAGAAAATACTTATTCTCCATAAAACGTACCATTTGAATTAAAATAGAAAGCTAAAAACCTGGCACATGCAAGTGGGCCTCTCCTGAAAATGCCTAACATTCTTTACATATAAAAAAACCTTGAAAGATATTCTTAAAACAAAGAAATTATTTGTTTATACCCACAGCAAAAGTTATATGTGACAATAACACCTTATACGTTTTGTTTATCAAAATATACTTGCTGTTAACCACACTGTTGGAATAGTATCAATCATAACAAAAAACACCTAGGGTCTTGTGCTTCTCCTACACATGTGATTTGTACCTTCCATTGCTTTTTCAGTGAAATATTTTGTTGACTTAACAACATCACTAGTTTATCGAGGAAATGTTAAAGGAAGAGACTTTAATAGCCATCGAATGTTGCTAATATTGTCAACTTCAGCATTAAAGTCTAGCCTTATAAAATACCAGGATTAAACAAGCCTAATAAAATACCAGGATTAAACTAGCCTAATAAAAAATACCAGAATTAAACTAGCCTAATAAAATACCAGGTTTAAACTAGCCTAATGAAATACCAGAATTAAACTAGCCCAATAAAATACCAGGATTAAACTAGCCTAATAAAATACCAGAATTAAACCGTTTCTGGGAGTGAATTTACTGTTTTAGTGAATGGGAATATGTTTTTTGCATTGGTTCTAATAAATTTTGAATTGGTTTTCACTGTTATTTGTGTATGACTATTTGAGGGTTACTTTCCCTTCACAAATATTCCAAAGAAAAATTTAATTACTGTGTAAGTTGGTAAAATGTTTGTATGATACTAAGGTCGTAGAAGGTCTGCAAGATACTAACAGGTGTCCCTCGTCACGGTGATAAAAAAGCAAAATAAGAAGAGCTTTGCCATTACAACTTCCCGGTACACGATTTCCCCTTTCTTCCCATCGGGTATAAATTCAAAGGGCTATTTTCAGCTTCAAACTTTTTGGCACCCAATATATAACACTGGCCTGCGAAGTTTTAAAGGTCAACTATGTAAAGGCTGATTCTGGGGTAGGGTAGATTTCTACGCAAAATCCAAAACTCATACTCATTTTGTCCAATCAGGTCAAGTTTTTGAGATACGAGGTTGAATAATAGTTGTTATTGACGCCCTTTACTGCTATTTATTACCTTGAATTTTCGACTTAATGCTTCAAAAAAGCAGGCATTTTATATAACAGGACATCTGTTATAACAATATATATATGTACATAGGGTATATATGATATGACTGTAGATACACCCTGTAAAAAAATTCGTATATATAACAAACTTCTGAGGATAAAGATTATACATTACAAGAAAGCTAATCATGGATGAAGGGGCTTTTTAGTGACTTTCTCCTGTGCTGAGTAGACACCACGTCTCGTTTCAAACACCAACGGTAGTGTGCAGGAAAGTTCAAATCCCACCGGCCTTGGTAGCGTTCTCCCATAACACGAATGTGCTGGTGCAAACATTATCCTTTTTCCTCACCTAAGTCTCCACAATTTTGAGGGAAATAGTCTTAGTGGTAAGGTAGAAAGTGCATTTGACTTACAAGTGAGTCCTTAATTTTTGAAAGTTCTTCAGGATGACGTGGACTTCTTTCTCGTATTCTACACTCCGGTTGTTTACAAGAAACGTTGTAATTACTGACTCAAGCGACAGCCAATCTGCAGTCAGCCCATCATCAAACATGATGGGCTGACTCCAGGTTGAGTCCTTCACGAGTTTTAGTATCTGAGGCCCATTAAAATTGCCAGCCTTAAGATTTTCAAAGCTTATCTGAGGAACCTTCGGCTAAAGGAAATTAAACCCTCTGCCTTCCCTGTCCATTGCCTTTACAAAGTTCTTTATAAGTCCCAGATTGATCTTTAAGGGTGAAAGTAATGCTCTCGATACCAGTAGAATGTAGTTCTAGATGCTAGCATATTGTTCTCACGAAGACGAGAATTCAGGGGGTGTGCCGATTCCTTTGAGAGGTTTAAGTCTCTTGTCAAGTCATTGAGATCTCCTTGTATTAGAGGAACTGGGTGGTCATTCTCTTCTGGTATGAATTCTTTACTCTCTGTTCTGTCATAGGTGTTATCAGCTTCCGATTCAGAGGTAGATTCGATTGCAAAATCTGGCTCGGGAACAGGTAGGTCTGGACCACATGGGACTGGTCTTAAGGCAGACGGAACATCAGGATAATGAAAACAATGCTTTTTCTTGCGATTAATTCCTTGGAGATTAGTCATGGAAAAATAGCAGTCCCTTCAATGATCTTTACCCTCTCTCCACACCACAGGAACAGCGAATGGCATGCTTTTCCTTTTGTTATTTCTCCAATCATGCAAGTTCTCAACACATGTTTTGCAGCTAACATAGGTGCATATGACTTGTCCTGTCTCCAAGAATAACTCCAAAGTATGCATGATATGCCTTCTTTACAAAATCAATTCTTTCTTCAAGGCGACCAAGAAGAATCACATTAGCACCTATATAACAGAACTTGTCAGCATGATTTGTACATTTGCGATCCATTCTCCTTTGATCTAAAGTACCAAACAGAAACACTACATTTGTCCCTTGCGATTTCAAGACACATTGACTGAAGTTCAGCTCTGCTAAACAATGAATCACCATCCAGGTGTAAATAGAAAAACTTTCAGTTTCAGTTTCAGTTTCAGTTTCCTACAGTTAAAGACAGATGCAGTTTTGGTTTCAGATTGAGGTTGTTCCAGTTTTGTTTTCTACATATAAAAACAAATATTGGGCCAGCTACAGCCCTGTTTTTCTTGAGCTGAGTATTATTCAAGGGTCAAAACGTGCACTAATTTCAAAAACTTGACCTTACCAAAGAAAGTAGATGGTATTTTTGGATTAACCACACCAATAAATACACAAATCAGTAAAAAAACCTTCGACCTTTGAAAAAAAGTTTTAAACGCCAGTGTTTTCAGTCTCCAGAAAATAGGTTTTCTTCAGATTAACCCCTGAAATTGCAATGTTTTGGTCTTAGGACATATTCATCGATACTACAAAACATAGAAGTACAAGAAATGGTTGCCGGGTAAATGTAAAGAGAATATTTCTGAAGATAAGTGGTATTTAAGGAAAATAAACATTCTTTCACCTTTTCTCAACCAGTCTGCGTAGTTGCTTCAGTTACATAGGAATGCATCTTTTTGCGGTCCAGAAAGGTAGAATACAATCTTTTTCCTCTACTATTCGATTTTTCCTATGATGCTTAAGAGCAATACAAATATTTAATCAAACTGATCACAAACGCTTATACTTCAATATATTTACAAATACAATACATAAGGTTTTTCTATGAGGCTGCTGTGTGGTAGGCAGTGTCTCCTCTCATTCCTTGGATACCACACCCCTTACCATAGCGCTCATGTAGTCCCCATACTGATGGTTTGCGTCTAAGTGATTGTTTCGAACATCTTTTTCTGTTCTCAATCTTTTGACGACAACTTCAATTAAACGAATGGCACTTAGTACATAAAACACCTTCAATGATCAGTAGGTGTGAAGGATCTTCGGACCTAAGACATTCAATAATGTAGACTGAATATTTCAAAGTACTGGCTCCCACAGACCCGAAAAACCAATTATATTAAAAAAGCCCTGTTATGTTTAAAAAATCTCTCTCTAGCTATCATTAATATCAGAGTTCGTAGTTCCAATTTTCCTTTTGTGAAGACTTCATTCTGACTCTCCTCATACTCTTCCGCTTTATGAGACAAGCCTCGTTGACAATGTTAGTAACAGTAATCTTCATGTTTGGACGGCTATTTGCTCCGACTAGGCTCTACAACTGATCTTCATGATCTTGCTATATATGCCCGATAGGATCTTACAGATGTTACAGTACTGAAAAGTGAATCTAAAGATAATCTTCCGTGTCCTTTAGATTGCCCCTTTTTCGGGACACTTATTACCTATTTTTCTTATGTCATTCTCCCTCCTTTGATTCTTGTTCAGTTATTAAGATAGTGTCAAATTTATTAAGGCTCCTGACGAGCATCGCACTACTAATACATTCTCCTTGGTGACTGCAATGCTTATCACATGACTTTGTTGACTCATTCTGATAAGACTAAGTGACCCGGAGAGGCTACCAATAGCTTTACTTTGGCCCATGATCTTGTACACCTTACTTTTCCACAAGATTTTCCGATTCAGATTTAGTAGTACCTTATCTTTTAGTTCTATTTTTTACTTTTGTTCTTGAACATTGCAAAGTTTCCTCTTTATCGCTCTTTAGATAATAACATTCTTGTCACTTTAGAGGTTAAGGCAATATTTTTAAGTCTTGTTGAAGTCTAATCACCGCAAGACTTCCATTTGGTCAGGGTGGGATGGATTTCGACTACTTCTTTGTTATATTCCTTCAGGTTAATTCTTTACGAAATCGACTTCTGATTCTGTATCTGAATTTACAGAATGGGTTCTGGTTTATATTGAAACATTTCTATTTAGTCGTAGCTTCTGAGTCAAACCTGATTTTTCTCCACCATGCAATGCTTATTGTTGTTCTGCTATTGTTCATCCCAATAGCTTCTACATCTGGACATAAAGGAATCTATGAATCTAGCATTTCTTTATGAAGGGATACCAATGCCTATAAAAGAGGCATTTTTGACGTTAAGTCTCGCTGTCCTGAGCGAGTAAAAAGATCTATTTTTCCCAAAAAGGTAAAAAGTCGAGTTTTTTGAAAGATTTAGAACAGTGTTTTGAATTGTGTCAATTAGATTACTCCTTGGTGTTTAAATGTTGTTAGGTTTTCTCTCTTTTAGGGCAAGACTGTCTCTTTGGTAAGTACTTTACCTCTAATTCTTATAAAAAGTATCCAAGGCTTGTTGCATAGGTTATTCATAGGCTTGATTAATCTAAAACCCTTGATATATATTCGATTCTAATGGTTGTCTTGAACAGTATTCTTTTGAGGGTTTTTTTCAGTCCAAACTTTTTAATCTTTGCCTATCGAAATCTTTTTTTCTATCATACTGGAAGATTCGTAATGTTATTCCTGTCGTCAAAAGCAGAGAGAAGAACTCAGATGTTTGCAATAAAAAGCCGACTCCTTTTGTTCATCCAGTATTTATCCACAATCATTCTGATTTTAACCTTGGTAAGGTTGCTTCTCTTCTCGAGCATTGCTCATGGATGAGGTTGGTTAATTTGTCATTTTTCCGATCTGACTTAGGGTCCTATATTTTATCTATTGGTAAGTCTGTGTCTACAAGAGTTCAGCAGTTTGTTCTTTGTATTGCACTAGGGAGTACCTTACGCCCAAGGTCATTTTGGATCTCAATCAATCTACCATTGATCTTTGCATGAAGTTGTCACTCCTTGACAGGTTCCATGCCGAACCTTGGTGTTCTTAATCGATTTCAGAGACGTGTTGAGAGGTCCAAATCGTACTGGTTTTCGTAAACCTTTGTCTCATCCACATGTGGCTCATCTTAGTCATTTTCTGAACGTTTTGATCCACATGTAGTTATTATTTCTCCTTGTAATATCTTTCTATAAATGAATTTTTTTTCCTTGGACAGCTAGCTTGTAAAACGCTTTACCTTATGAGTACCTTCCCTCATCATATTCCTCCATTTATCTCTTCGCCTAATCTTTTTTATCTTTTCTTTGAAGTCTTATATACAACCATTAAAAAGCTTGAAAATGTTGAAGTCTAAATTCTAGAGGTTAATTTCAAAATAGAAAAAATGTTTTAATTACAAAATATCTTAGAATACAGTATGTGTAGTGTATTTTAACGGCAAATGGACTTTACAAGGACTAAAGAACAGTTTAGTCCTTGTAATTATTATCATTACCTCTCTCCAGACGTTGTCCTCCAAAACACGTACAAATTCAAACGTCCGTTATTTTCAACAGAAAAACAAATTAAGCCCGGTACATGCAGGGACTTGCCAAGCCTGCATTTGTGAGGCTCTTATGTGATAATCTGCAAATTATACAGTAGTCCCTAATTTTAATCTACGACAGCAGGAGTTAAGGTAAAGTAAGCAACGATATATACCACAAACAGGAAATTTATTATGAAATTTATTATGAAAAAGAAGTAATTTTAAGCCTTGTGTAAGAAACAAATATATGTTTTCAGTAAGTTTTCTGAAAAAAGTCTATATTAGGGGAATAAAAGTTTCTTACCAGCTTCTAAGTAAAAAATGGATGTTAACTCCCATGTTAACTCAAACAAGACTGAAAAACCTTCAGTCTATAAGCTTGAGCCTAGTATTTTATTTGTGCATGCACGTGTCAAGGAAGATCAATTTTTAGAAAGAAATGTATAATGAAGTGTAAACCAACTCAGTGTTCACCATTTTTATCAAAATTCAATTTTTATTTGCATTGCTCCATGATTACTGTAATATTTGAACACAACTTCAGCTTCTATGGTTTCACTCAGACTAGTAGAAATGTCGATGTGATCAAGTTGTCTACAAGTTGTCTATAAAAATAACTTAACAACACTGAGCAAAGAATTGTCTATAAACATAACTTAACAACACTGAGCAAAGAAGTGTCCATAAAAATAACTGAACAACACTGAGCAAAGAAGTGTCTATAAAAATAACTGAACAACACTGAGCAAAGAAGTGTCTATAAAAATAACTGAACAACACTGAAGAAAGAAGTGTTTATAAAAATAACTGAGCATTACTAAGCAAAGAAGTGTCTATAAAGTGTTAAGTATTACTGAACAAAGAAGTGTCTATAACAAAAAGATAAATCGTCCAAGAACAAAAACAAGGAAAATAAAAAATGTAGAAGCACAACAATACTCGCGCTTGAAAACACATAAACATGCATTTATTAAATCATCAGCCATGTTTATATATTGGTAACTTTTGAAAAAGAAGATTGGAAGGAGAAATCTATTTTTTACAAATTTAACTAAAAGCCGTCTGCTTGTAACTTCCTCGCATATAAGTAGCAGAGAGATTAATAATACTAAAAATGTTATTTATACGAAAATAGAAATATTTTGAAGTCACATTTGTTTCAAGAAGTTAGTTATAAATTATTTGTTATAGAAGTCGTTTAGTAACGAAACTTACTAACGGGTGTGCCCAACAAATATGGTCTTAATATGAAAACTGTTTCTTCAGTATGGGTTTACTCAGAAACAAAATTAAAATAAATTTTACAATTTTGAATGTAATTCCCTTGTTCGTGTTCATTAATTACTGAAACTTTCAATGAATACGTCCTCATTTTAGATTATAGTTTCTTAGTATGAGTTCATTTGGTATTAAAAGTTAAGATGAATACTTTTTTCATAAACTTCCTTTGTTCAGCTTTATTCAATTTTTTTCTCTGGTTTTAACGTTATTTCCCCCCAGTAATTGAGACAGTGAGGATTTTCTTGGCCGGATGCCCTTCCTGACGCCAACCTTTTCTCCTGTTGGATCTATTCAATGTCACAACTTGAAATGAAGATGTTTACCATTTCAAATATAGTTCCATGGCTCAATTTAGTTCAATACTAAAACTGAAAATGGACATATTTTTACTCCAAATTGAATTACTCCCTTTGCGTCTATTCACTATTACAACTTGAATGAAGATGTTTACCATTTCAAATATAGTTCCATGGCTCAATTTAGTTCGTTACTAAAACTAAAAATGGACATATTTTTACTCAAAATTGAATTACTCCTTTTGGGTCTATTCACTATTTCAACTTGAAATNTCGCCAGCTCGGGGAATCGAACCTGGAATTCTTGGTTACGGTGCAGTTGCACTAACCATTAAGCCACGGCTCCTGGTTCAGCTTTATTCAATAAAGAAATTTAAAACATATATGTTCTCTTCTCTAAATATTGGCCCTCGGTTGTGGTTTATTCGGCCCAAAAAACTCGAAATAAATATGTTTTTAATTTTAATAAGGTGCCTCGGTTGCCTTTCAGTCGATACTAAAATTTGCAATAAATATGTTTTCAGTTTGCAATAAAATTCCTTGATTCACTTTTGTTCGTTACTAAAACTCAAAATGGATATATTTTTACTCCAAATTAAATTTCTCCTGTTGGATCTATTCAATGTCACAACTTGAAATGAAGATGTTTACCATTTCAAATATAGTTCCATGGCTCAATTTAGTTCAATACTAAAACTGAAAATGGACATATTTTTACTCCAAATTGAATTACTCCCTTTGCGTCTATTCACTATTACAACTTGAATGAAGATGTTTACCATTTCAAATATAGTTCCATGGCTCAATTTAGTTCGTTACTAAAACTAAAAATGGACATATTTTTACTCAAAATTGAATTACTCCTTTTGGGTCTATTCACTATTTCAACTTGAAATGAAGGTGTTTTCCTTTTCAAATATAGTCCCTTGGTTCACTTTAATTCGGTGAGAATTAGGGTGGGAGCTGGTTGGTAGATGTGGAATGAAATAGCGATCCTACTTGTGAATAGAAGCATACCACTAAAAAATAGAGGCAGTGTCTATGATGGTTGTCTCAGACCAGTGATGCTCTATGGTTCGAAAGGATGGCCAATGACAGAGCCACTGAAGCCAGTGTTGACGAGTTGTGACGGGAGGATGTTGCAATATACGGCAGGAGTGAGTTGGCACGATCAAATCAGAAGGGAAGAAGGAGAAAGTAGATGTGGTGTGAAACCTATGGAGATGATACTGAGGTGGAGAAGGTTGTGGTGGTATGAGCACGTCAGGAGGAGAAAAGCAAATGAGCCTCTTGATAGGATATTAAACTTGAATATGGAAGGGAGGCGACCATCTGGAAGGCCGGAGAAGAGTTGGATGGCAACAGTGAGAGATGATACGAGATTCGTCGGTGCAGGCGAGGACGGTGTATATGATAGAGGAAGGTGGAAGAGTCTCATAAGCCGTCAAACCCCACAAGGGAACAAAAGACGTTAATATAACAGACTGTACCCTAAACTTGGAACTCCTAACTATTTAAAATCTTTATTGGCTTAGTACAATTGCAACGAAGGTCTTTTGTGCAGGAAACACCGCTGTGGCCCTTATAAGTTCTAAAGCTTTCATTGCAGTTTCCTGACAATGAACCTAGGTACATCTGCAAATTCTCTTCGTGGTCAGAAAAATTCTAGAGCTGAGTACAAGTTGATTCCTCAGCATGGTTTCTTCATACATACATCATTAGCTCGAATACGTAGGCCATCGAGTTTTTGATAAGACGAAAAGCATTATTTGTAGCCGTAATACCGTAAATACTCGATTTAGCTCCCTGGGCGTTTATTTCAAAGAGTAGCTTTTTGGGTGGGTGCCAAATCAAGAGTGTCACCAATTTTAGAGAGGCCATTGTAAGATAGATCCATTTTTATTCTTCTCGTAAGTTTTTATATAACACAAAACTTCAGAAACATCAATAAAAACGGAAAATACCAATATATACGTTATACATAGTGTGTTTGCAACTGTTAAATGTTAATCAATGTCTATGTCAACAAAATCGCTATCTATGTTATCTTTCCCTAATATCAGTAATTCGTTTCCAGCTTCTTCTATATCCCAATAAGTAACAATAACAAACCAGAATGGATCGGTATTGTCTTCCAATCCTTGCATTTTAGATTACAGTGTTTCTTTTCCAGATGCACAAGGTCGATTCTCCATAAGGGATTAGATATGGCCTTCTTCTGAACCACCAACGCTGATATCCAGTGCACAAACTTTTAAAGTATGTTTGACTATTTCAGTTGGTAATGGAGCTGATGATTCTAGAATCAATTCAAAAACCTTTTATCGTAGAGGCGCCTTGAGATTACATTTAGCGGTTTCGTTGCAAATTATATCTTCTGACAACCATTTATACTGTTATAGTATTCCTCGGTGCAACTTGCTTTGTAGAGCTTATCTTATGACGCACCAGGAGATTGGATATATTTGTTGCAGCCTCCAGGAATAATTGCCTGATCAATTTTCGATATCTTTAAGGACCCTACAAAGCCCCTGTCGGTAGGATACTCATATGAGCTCCATGCTAAACATCTAATGAACGAGAAGCTTCCCAAATCTTTTTCGTGTTATCGATTGTTAAATCATGGCTCATTCAACCGTTTGATGAAGATGCTATCACACAGCGGAACGTAAACTTTTTATTAAGTGATTTTGATTCATGTTTCACAACTTTTAATACAATAAACGGTTTCAATTTGGTTCCGTCTGCTTTACCTGTCAAACAAACTGACGTGCGAGCTTTTTCATGGTCTGTTGACTTACAGTGTCTGTCAGAGCACCTGTCTCATCTACCCTTTGTTGCCGACACCCCGTCCATCCAAACTGGGGACTCATGAGGCTTTGTAGTACATAATTGTGCTTCGTAACAAGGCCTTTTGCGTGCAAAATATGCGAAACATGTTTATCGATCAATCTTGTGGGAAACTTTTGAGCAACAGAGGTTTTTCGTTTCAGTGATAAAAAATTTCGGCGCATTCTGTGCCACAGCTGCTTCTCCTGGAATGAAATTATAGGTCTTGACATTCTTCAGGTCCGCTCTTCTTATCATCACATAGTCAATCTCAATAGTATGTTGCCCAATCTTGTAAGCAATGAGATGTTCATCTCTCTTTTGGTAGTAGGTATTGACAACTGCCATATCGAGACTTTCAGCACATTCTGGCATTCTCTCTACCTCTGCTTTCCTCTTGCCATACCCTTTATCAACACGCACTCTTTGGTACCCATCTGATATTTTGCTCACATGTCCGTTGACGTCAGCTCCAATAAGGACCTTCTCACTTCCTGGTATATCTTGTATTGATCTCTCAAAGTTCTCCTTGAACATTCCTTTCATTCATCTACCTCTTCTATCTGTAGTGCATATGCTGAAACAATATTAAAAGGTTCACCGGCTATAACCAGCCTCCTCCTAATCAATCTGTCTGCCACTCGTTCCACCTCGGCGACTCTTTCCCTGTGTTTTTGGGCTCAAGACGATTCCAACCCCACTTTTTCTGTTTCCTTCTCCACTGTATTATATTTTGTATCCTTCCAACAGTTCTCTTGTACTATTTCCACTCCATTTGGTTTCCTGTGCACAGAGGGTGTCAATGTTTCTTTTCTGGCAGACTTTGGCTATCTATCTTCCTCTTCCAGTCATGGATTCTACATTGCAGCTGGCGAAGGTGAGTTCCGCTAACTTTTTTACCCACGCTCGCGGTTGTCATGGTACCCCTAGTCTACTTGTCGTATCAGTTGGGGATTGCTGTTGGGCGTCGCTTATAGAGAACGCTCTAGCAATATTGTGGATTTGTGTAGACACAGGCATGTTGATTGTAGCGGCAGTTTTTATGGTCTAATGCTCTTCCTGACACCAACCACAGTTTAAGCGGTGGGCCTGGCCTTTGGTCACCAAAGACCTACTCACAAAGCCGTGAGTTAATGTGATTTCGTAGTTTACTCTCCTAGGCTTTGCATTAAAAAGCGGCTCCTACAAGGCAGCAGGGACTCACTCGGTTTTATGGCGCCGAACACCCGCCAGTCACAGAGTGGTTTACAGTCACTTGTCTGCATTTTATAGAAGTAAACGTAGGCTTACTAACTCCACATACGACCACAGCACTCTGTTTGAATGGAGTTTAACGTCAGTACCCAGGGTGAACTTAGTTTTATGTTTATAAACATTTGCGTCAGCATTTTTTTGGATAAAAGGGACTTTCTTCTTTATAATCTTTTGAGAAACTCGTCGTCCTTCGTCCTTTCGTTTGAAACTTCATTCGACGAGTATCTCTTCATTTGCACATCGAGAGTCTTAATCCAGCAGCACCTAGTCGTTACCTTTTAGGAGCACCCTTATCTTTTTTCCTGGATGAAATCAAGTCTTTTTTACTTTTTTTCTATTCTTTAATACGGTTTTTATCAAGATTAAATTTCACTCTGGCGGCATTGGTACTGTTACTCTTGTTGTGGGCTATGGCGTCTGGTATAAATTTTGTGCTGTGCCTTAATATCTTTTTTTCTTTATGCGATATTGCATCTTTGTGTCCTAAACTTGGGTCAGACGTCATCCAAGTTTACGACAGTATGCTCACTTCAAAATTGACAATGTCCAAGGAAGATAGTCATTGAAAGATTCAAAGATGTTTGCATTGACAAAATCTCCTCCGTAGATAAACTACAGGAAAATCCTTTATTTGTCTTTCATTTCAGTGGTAAGGCTGAGCTAAGCCGCAATGTAATTATCAACTCCAGACTAATTTAAGTGACAAATTACGTAACATTATACCTAATCTTAAATTGTTTACTTCCATGGGGAAATTTGAAAAGTGAGAAAGAAGTAAAATAACAGAAAGCAATAGAAAAAGTTACAAATTAAGTAACAGGCCAAATTTTCAATATTTTTGTTCATGAAGGAAAATCCAAATAGTACAAGAAAGAATGTTACAATGAGAAGCACCTGTAGTATCTATCTACAGACGTGCAAAGTGACAAATTACACAGCACTAGGTTTGATTTTCATGGTTGTTTTTATCACAGTGGAATTTATAGATGGTGCAGGGGAAGAAAGAGACATGATATTAGCAGCTCATCTGTTCAATATGTATTGTACAACAGACTTTTGAAACCTCTCTCCGTGGCCATTATGGTTACCAGACCGAGTGAGTTCCCCAACGGAATCAGAAACTTGAATGTGCTATAAATACAAGAAAAGAAGCCCTTAAAAATGGTGAAAACACAATTGGTGTTTATTGGTGCATTAAAGAAGAACTCGAAGAAGGTTTAGTTGGGCACCTTCCAATGGAAATATTGAAGCTTATGAAGCAGTTTCAAGAAATCAACCATTTTAACTTATTGAGGGCATTAGTCATTAGAAAATGAAAGCTAGAAGAGAGAATTGTCATCTTAGCAAAGAACACAGCAATAACGACAAAGAAAGAAGCCATTAGTATGCTGAACAATGATATAGAAAGGAAAAGGGACAAATAAGAACATTTCGCTATTAAGTTTAAAACTATAGATAGTTTTAAAAAGAAAGATGTGTTTGGCTTTACACTGGTGGTTTTTCTTTGGTAAATATTTATATAAGCGTCGTCTTGGCTTCAGGTAGTATTCAAATAACCACCTGGTGCGTATATTTAAGAGGGAGCGCCTATAAAATAATTTGCTAAAAGGGGGCTTATTCGAGGGAGTCAATTATTCGAGAGGGGCGCTAACTCGAGAAAGAGCACTAAATTGGTTGCGGTATGTACATCGAATGTAAGATGTTTGCACTCTATCAATATTAGGATTAAAAGTACGGTTTTGTTTCATAGAAATTTGTTAACTTTTAGGTTATAAAAGAACAGGCTTCATCCTCCATATCTCTGTCTATCGGTCGTATATACTCAACATTTGAAATTCCTGGATGGGTGTTTTAGCTATAATTTGTAATTTTAGCTCTACATAGTTCAGAATGAGTATTGGGTCAGTAAGATTAAACATGCAGAGGCTCTGCAGGGTTTTCAAACCTTTCCGTTTCGCTTCCGATTGGGCAGCCAATTCTCATAATACTGAAATAAAATTCTTTTTTTCGTTGTTGGTCATATGATTGTAAACGTTCGACAACATTTTGTGTATCTCTTTAGCCTTTTTTTATTTCTAGTTTGACCTCGACTTCATGTAAACCTTTTCCTTACAGTTTTTGTCTTTCGCCATTGGCGTTATTTTTTAGCATACCAATCATGAAACTCGTTCTTTGCAAATAAATATCATAGCGTGCCCGTTTACAGTGAAGTCTAATCTGTATCACAGATAAATACAGATATGTAATGTTTCCTGGTACAAATTAAATTACAAAGTTGTTGTCTTTAAGAAATTTCAAACCGTTGTTAGTTTGTTGCCCTTTAAACACATAACAGATAACAAGAAATTTCTGATTTAAGAAACCAATTTTGTGGCAACCTTTTCCTATACAGGATATCAAGTTATCTGTAATAAAGTTGAAAGATATATCCTTGTTGCCATGTATACGTATATCCTTCTGGGTTGATGCCTAAAAATATTTTCCTGGAAATTGTACATCGGTGCACTTTGTCCATCGTACACCAGCTGCATGTCACAGAATAATCTTTATAGGTTGGTGTATACATCGCAGGTATTAAGCGTATCTGAACTACCGATTGGGAATATGTATATGAAAGCGAAGGGCTGTGAATATACTGGAGACTGCTCAATATTTTTCAAAAACCTGATGATCATTTAATACATGAATACATGACACTTTTAGTTACACAACAAATGCAGTTATTCCTAAGGTTTAATAAATTTTTATCTATATCTCTATCTCTATCTATATCTATATCTATATCTACATCTGGACCAACAAATGTAATTATTCCTAAGGTTTAATAAATTTTTATCTATATCTATATCTATATCTATATCTATATCTATATCTATATCTATATCTATATCTCTATCTCTATCTCTATCTCTATCTCTATCTATATCTATATCTATATCTATATCTATATCTATATCTACATCTGGACCAACAAATGTAATTATTCCTAAGGTTTAATAAATTTTTATCTATATATATATCTATATCTATATCTATATCTCTATCTCTATCTCTATCTCTATCTATATCTATATCTATATCTATATCTATATCTATATCTATATCTCTATCTATATCTATATCTATATCTA
>RDPX01000011.1:2384832-2410218 GCA_003991215.1 Morbakka virulenta | reverse complement strand
CACACACACACACACACACAAATATTGATTGAAGAAAGTGTTGGGGCAGGCAAATAGTACTGGGGTTTATTATAAGTGGAAATGCGGTACCCTGTTCAAAAGCATTCTCAAAATAGAGTTCCGTGGTTAAAAACACTACAGTTAACTTAATTACAAATTTTCCCACAGGCAAATATACGAATTTCCGCTAATAAATGCCACGTTTGTTAAGTTTTAGACACACACACACACACACACACAAATATTGATTGAAGAAAGTGTTGGGGCAGGCAAATAGTACTGGGGTTTATTATAAGTGGAAATGCGGTACCCTGTTCAAAAGCATTCTCAAAATAGAGTTCCGTGGTTAAAAACACTACAGTTAACTTAATTACAAATTTTCCCACAGCCAAATATACGAATTTCCGCTAATAAATGCCACGTTTGTTAAGTTTTAGACAGTTTTGCGGACGATATTGATGGCCGATTTAAACTTAACAGAGCTTTCTTTTAAATTAACTGTGCTAACTTAATGTTAATCCATTATTTTTTGGGTAACAAGTGTGTCCTTACTTTTGTAAAGTGTACTCAAGGTTAAAAAACTGGAAATTAATTTACTTTGACCAATGTATTTTCTTTTTTGAACAGTAAAAAAAGTCATTGCAGAGTGTTTGTATGAATACGGCGGAAAGGTGGAAGTTTCTAACGTGTAAGGAATCTCCTCGACTTACTATATATTTTCATATAAAATACTTTCGCCAGGCTAAAATTGTCTTTGTTTTCGTAAGAAACATTCATGTTAACTCCTTTCTCGTGTCTCCGTTTCCGTCTTTTCTCTTCTTTCATCTTAAAATTTTCATATTTATCATTCAATCATCAAATACCCTGGGAATGTCGAATGCAGAAATAAAGGTATCTGAAGCGTTCACAGGATTCAACAATAAGGAAAGACAAAACACCGGTCTCCTCTGGGTCATTTGTATTACGTTACTGCACATTGTTCCTCACATCTGAGTTAAATCATGTTCAGGAATATTTACCACCATTTGATTACTTATTGACCGTATTGCCTGTTTTAGGCAACTCTAATTGCTATAGCAGTGTTTTTAACATTTCCAGGGGCACGACACACTCAGAAATATTTTTCGGCTTTACGAAGAATAAATTAAACAATGGCCTTTTCACCTTCCTTTATTTCTCAGCACCTCAGATACACAAGCTAGAAAAATTTTATTTTATTTTAAATCTTTAATTTTAATGCCAATCTTAAATCTTATTTCCGAATTTTAAAGTTAAATATTTGATAAAAGATTGCCAATCGGTAATCTTTATCAAATGAAAAGTCTTTCGACAAGAATGACGGATAGAATTGAAGGATACGGTAAATGTATATAAATTTTCTAAATAATGTGGATCGTATACTTTATGATTTGTGCAGAAACTGCAACCAAGAAAGATACACACACATATGTTTATTTATATACCGTTACATTTATATTACATGTATATAAATGTATGTATGTATGTATGTGTGCATGTATGTATCTCTCTATCTGTCTATCTATTTTTTGACTGATGATCGAAATATCGTAAAACTCCTAGTTTCAAGTTGATAAAATGATGGACCCTTTTTTCATTGAAGTTTGCTTCATAAGAAAATAAATCCCAAATTTCCATTAGACCAGGTACGCTATTTTTATGATGATGATTGCATTGTAATTGTAATCATAGACATTTCCGTCAGCGATCAAATGTGCAGCGCTTAAAGAAATAATCAAAACGATAAAAAAGCGCAATATCAAACAGACCACAACTTTTCCTACCAAATTTTCGTAACATTTACACCAGGAATACTGTATTCAAAGTATTTGTACCTTATCTCACCTTAGGTCCTCCAGTCCTTTGCAGGACATCGGGCAGCAAGTATCTTCATCGGCCACCGGCCAACATTTAAACATTCCTGCATCGAAGTTCACGTGCCTTCAGATCTTTGATACTTCATTGCATTGTTTTAACTGGCTTCCTCATTTCTCTTTATTTGTTTTTCTCTCCCTACACGTGACGCCGAGTATCCCTCTAAAGTTGCCTTGATGAAAGGTGTCCAGCTTTTTGGTAATCTTCCTTGTGTTATTCCAAGTCTCATTTTTTTAGAGTGCAGTGGGGATGATGATGGCTTTGAACAAATGGAGCTTACTCTTGACGCTGACCCGTTTAGACTTCCAGATGTATTGCATTGTATTGCATTTTTAGAAAGGGGTGATCTTGCAGTATCTTATCCTATGAAGTATGGTGGAACAGAGCTTAGAATTTCAAGAGGAGCTGGTGGTAAATTTTATCGACTTCCGAAAACCTTGACAGGTTACACAAAGAACCTTTTGTGAAAAAGAATGTTATTCTGTAATATTCAGACAAATGTCATCAAGATCGTCAAGTCGATGTACAGCAAACCTGAACCTGAACTGAGACAGAGCTGCATTCTCTCCCTATTTCTGTTCATCTTGTTTACAGATTTTGTCGTGAGTATATCAATAACAGGAGAGGAAGGCGAAATCCTTTGGATGAATGAGACTCATCTCACCGATCTGGACTTTGCGGATGATACAACTTTGGTTGCTAGAGACACCCACCCACTCATGCCAAAGTATGATCAACAGACTGCTGCCCGAAAGTGCTTGAGTGGGCCTTAACCAAAGTAAGATTTTGCACGTCAAAGATACAAGAGTGGCACCTGTAACAGTAAAAGGAAATGTCCTTGAGCAGGTAGACGAATTCACTTACGTCGGAACTATTATTACCAAGAGAGGGACAATCGAATCTGATGTCAACAATCGACTAAGGAGTCGAAGTGCAACCTTCCGGGAAAAATGTGTGTTCAATGACTCTTTATTTTACATTCTGAAATTTCCTGCTACGAGGTGGAAATTAGAGCTTCAATATGAGAATTTGTTTGGTTTTAATTTAAGGTTGTAATGCTTTTACCTTTGCTCATCTCCATTTAATACGAAAGGACCGCCGTGAAAATCAGTAATTATACAACTTTATGTCAAGGTAAGGCAGCAAGAATCCTTAAATCTGACATTTTACTCACAACAATCAATTTGACGGTTTTTAGGGCTTCACCCGTCGAAAAATTGTAATCATAACTTGAATACTCTTTATTTTCTCCATTGACACGAAAAATTATAAAACCTGCATTTACAAGCAAAGGAAATTTTTTATGTTGTACTTTCAGTTTTTTCAAAAAAACCAAAACACACAACTAGCCAAATCTCTTTACTATATTTCCTAGATTCTTGTAATCTACATTGGTTTGCCCTAACAACTCCTCCTTAAGTTTACAGTTTGTAGTCCGTTAATTTTACCAAATTTAAGTTTTAAATTTCTCTTTAGCAGGGAAGAGAAAATCGTCTCTGATAATCATACTCTTTAATGTCGCTTTCGGGCCTTTTGGATAAGATCAGTTGTAGGTTCGTCAGGCCTTAAGTTTTGGATCTTTACTTGCATGACTGAATGGTCTTGCATGCTTGAGCACTGGTCCCAGGCAAACCAATAGAAAGTGTCTTCGCAAAAAGGGCTTAGGTAAACGATTTGTATAAATGCTGTTCAAAGTTTGTTTCATGCTCTGATCTTTCATAGGTGGAATTGTGTGAAAGGAGCAAAAATTTCCAGCATGCTTACCAGGGGCGTCATTAATAAACCATCCATATATATTAGTGAAATGACATTTTCAAGCGATAGACTGCAAAACCAATTGCTAAAAAAATGGAACTTCCTTGGTTGTGTGTTTTGCTTATGGATGAAAGTATCAAGGGGTATTTTACATACTAAATGCTTGGTTTCCAGTTTTAACCCAATATGGCTTTTTCTGGAAGGTCACAGTGGAAATTTTGAAGGCACTGATACCCTACCCACTATTTTCAAAACCTAATTTCGGCTTTCTGTTTATCTTAATTCTCACCATCCTATACTTTTAATTTTGATAACTTTAATGACATATTTTTCTTATAAAGAATATCTAAACAGGGACTGGACGAAGTCAGTTATTTCTGCTTGGAATGTCCTGGAGCACTGTTTTCACCTGCTGCAAAACATCAAGGGCAGGAAGAGTTCGATGTGGGAGCAGGAAGGGACAGATAGGCAGAATTGATTAAATCAACATCCGTACATAGTGTTCCTTTTTGAGCCACTGCAACAACAGCTTGTCAACTGAGCAGCCGCAGTTATCAATTGTCTTAACAAAACCTGTCGTTTCCTTAAAGAAGGAAGAGATTACGAAGAAATTGGGATAACACAAAACATCGCTGCATCTGTTCCAAACAGACTCGTGCTAGAAAAATGCTGGATGAGAGAAGGAAAGACAGTTATTTTTCCCGTGATTAAGTCAGAATCGGGTTAACTGAGTTTTGTAAACAAAGCCATTTTAGGAAAAGATGTTCTTTACCTTCTTTGACGACGGAGAGGAGAGCTTTTGATAGCGTTGTGCTGAAAGCCATCGGTTGAATTGATTTTCACAGAGAAGGTGTAAACGGTAATCCCCAGTGTGTTATTTGGTAAAAGCAAACATTTGTTCATATCTTGGAGGTAGGTTTTCTGTCATGGAATGTCCAACAAACTCCGTTCTGTTGGGTTGGTTTTGTAAGTAAACGTAATTATGCTCTCTTGAGCAATTTCCTTTTTTTTTACTCATTTCACCCTGTTTCATTCAGATGGTTTGAGGGTTTCGTCTTTGCAAACAAAACGGTCGAAATTTTTCTTGTCTACTTTCCTCAAAGCCCATCTAGTGGATCACACAAGAGATAACAATACTTATCTGGAACATCCAACGCGCTTCACTGAAAAATCGTTGTCTCATATGGGATGGAAAGAAATGTTACCGTCAAGTTTATCTAACCCTGACAAAAAGTGTGTTAGCAGTAAAATAAATAAACAAATTTAGTGTCGGCTGAACAACCAAGTCCTCTGTTTGATTCTCGTTGGCTTAAGTTATGCTCTGAAATTTTAACTACAACCTGCCAATTTCACAACCAAAGATAAACAAAAGATAATCTGTTTGATGCCAACGATAGATGTACGAAGACCTTTTTTACTCTTTCCAGTCGTCATGTGTTCGTTTCATTTCCTCTCATCTGTATTGCCTTTGAGTTCATTTTCTCGTAACAAGTACACTGCTTTGAAAAAGGTCTTTGAAAGTTGACATTTTGTGCGAAGTAACCCACATCAAGGAAAGCACACACTCCACTTTAATATACTAAAAGGAATTTCGTGTTTTCACACAGACCAAAGAAGGGGTGTTTTGAGTCCTGGAGTAATTTTTTATGTTACGTCATACCTGTGAACAAGCAATTTTTCCATAACCATGGTACACCGTTGTCAATGGACTGAGGTGATCTGATAAACAGATTATCGCACATGGGGGCTGGAAGTAGCCCATGCGCCTTGTAAATTTACATTTATCATCGCACAGACAAGCGAGATTATCCAAAACAAAAGAGAAAGTAAATGAATAAGTAAAGCAGTCAATCTATAAAAATTTTCACAGAATTCACCCATAGGCTTGTAATTAAAACAAATGCATAAAGCATTGGTTTTAATTACTCATACTTCGAGATCATGTGTTCCCAACCTAAAAAAGACGAATTTACATTCGCAACACCAAAGTTATTATTGGATAGACAGTGTTTTTATTCAGTTCCAGCACTTTATTATCTACAATAACTGACTTGCTTGACTACATTCAATATGACCTCGGAAAATAATGGGTTAAATCAGATTCTGTACGTCTCTCGTATGGTAGACATTTGAGACTAACCCGCTTCGGGCGCAAAAACATCTTTCAAAACAATTAAGAAAAAATAGCTCATGAAAAAAAGACTGAACAAGGTGAAAGATCCCAAATAAGTTTGTTTTATGGTCTTCTGCCATGCAGTTCTTTTTGGAAATGTTGCTGGATATAAAAGTAATCGCCCTCAATTATATAATAAATAGTATATTGATTGCTACTCTAATATTTATTTTGCTGCTGTACCTTACTTTCATTTCCTAGTTTTGGTAAGTGGCTAAAGTGAAGACGTGTGTTGTTTGAAAATAGCCTTTTGAGGTTTGGTTGTTTGGGAAAGTTAAGATCCAATCACGCGTGGTATCAGTTAGTTTTGATTGAAAGAAGATAATCAATTAAAAAGAATATAACTACACTCCTGTGACGTTATGCATAATAATACAGCAAAAGTATTTGCTGTTGTGGAATTTATTTCCTTTTGTAAGCTGTTTTGGCAAAGGAAACATACACCCACATGATCTTGCAACGAAAACAACACATGAAAATCACCAAAGCAAGAAATCTAAAATATTTTTATTCGTCGTTACACAATAGCAGTCCTACAAAAATTCAGTGCACTTCCTCTTTCCACACAAAAAACAAGACCATATCCTCAAAAAGCCACCTCAATCTGAAATAAGTCTAAAAATGACTGATGAACGTGCTAGCTTTCAGAGCATAAAGTTTAATTAGCTTGTTCTCACAAGTCCCTTCACCAGCAGCCCCAAATGTCGGCTTGGATAGTTTCGATTTTCACCATGTTTTCATACACGAAAACCGTCTTGAGCCACTTTTTGTCTCATAAATATGTACCCTGAATTGAAATGTGAGTATGCAAACAGTTGTTATTGACCTCTTTGTATAATTTAAATCTGTGAGACCTACTGTCTGACACGTGGACAACAAGTGGCAGACTAAAAATACAATTATCGCTTTCCAGTCTTCAAATGCAGTTTTACTCAAAAACAGTAAAAACATGCTAAGAAAGTTGATGAGAGTATCGACAGAGTTATAACGTGTTGTCTGGTTAAAGAAATGTTTTGAAATAATTAATTTGGTTGGTGGCAAACCATTCGTTTTCAAAGGACCAGCTGTTCGTTTATTACAAATCATGGCAACAGGGAACAAAAGAGTAATTTGTATTGTCCGCCACTTCTGACCTGCCGTGATTTACGTCTTCGATTGGTTCTTAATAAGTCACGTGGTCTTCTCAAAAAAGAATCTCTCTCTTTAACGATGTTGTGGTGTGAAACTGTTTTAAGAAAAAAAGAGAACGGCGAAGGTATCATAACTACAGGTCCATAAGGGGATGAAGAATGATTTAAATTCAACGTAACATTGGAAATGTGTAGCTTCGTGCGATGACAAAGACGTTCACTTATCCAAAGGATTTGAAATACAAGAGAAATGGCATTTTTAACGTATTTATCCAAAAAGCCGGAGTACATGTTACTGATAAGCCGAAAATGTGCAAGGCCCTAATTCTCATAATTTTATTTACATATTGGTTTTACAGTGTGAAAAATTCTTATCATCTGGTCATGCCTGAAACTTGTTTTTTTTCACGAACATTATTCATATAAAACTACTGAGGATGTTAGCTTCTTGAACGATTTTGAAAACGCCTTCATGGAGACTACGACGGAAAAGATCGTAAAAAGTGTCCACATTGGAAAAGGTGTTGAGGGTTATGGTTTTATTATATCAAGCCAAAAACCATGCGTAGTTAGCTGTGTCTCTAAAGGCAGTCCAGCTGAAGCGGCTGGTCTCTGTGAGAATGATCAGGTTATCCAGGTAAATGGCGTTAATACTGAGCAGATGACACATGAAGAAGTTGTCAGGACAATACTGAGATCTTGTGGACCCATTGTACATCTTGTAGTTCATTCCGAAACAGCAAGTTGTTTTGATAATGAAAATAAGATTAACATGGTGGAAGTTGAATCTGTAACTAAGCATTCTTTAAAGCAGTGCTTATCACCAGTTCAAGGGAAACGAAGTCCGGAGGTGATAGTTGTAAATGGAAGTTTGCCACGAACAAGACAAGTCAGCGATGCGGACTTGTTGACAAAAAATAAATGTAAGACAAAACGTCTATACTCCTATGATAACCATTCATTTCAAAATAACAACAATGAAGACTCTGCTTCCTTATCAGGTGGTAAAATTAGGTCAGCAAATTTCAATTCGCCTAATGGTGCATGCGATATGACTCCAAACAGCGCTCGACTAGTGTCTGTGGAATGGGAAAAGGAAACTGTTAATATTTCAAGAACTCTTTATCCCCTTTTAGCGCCCGTTGACATGAACGATGCAAGTGAAATGCACAAACACCAATATATCATTGGATACCTATGCACTATTGAGCTGCCAAGTGAATCGTTTTTACCCAGCACAAGTTTAAATGCAATTACGAACTGTGTTAATCGTCTCAATAACGTTGGAAGGAAGTCCAACACCACTGTCATGATGACTATTTCTTCACAAGGAGTAACACTTAGGAATACTAGTGGATTTGATATTATTACATATCCTTTGAAAACTCTTGCATTTTCAGGTACATGCCCATCCGATAAAAGATTCTTTGGTCTCGTGACAAGAAAAACGATTGAACAATCTGTGAAGAGGTCTCCCTTAGTGTCACCATTACTTATGCGAAAACGGAGTGTTGACACCAAAACACTGGTGTGTTCTTGCCATGTGTTCTTAGTTGACCCTGAAATAAGTGACCACGAAACTCATGCTCAACTAGCTAAAACGTTTAACATTACCTGTTCCAAAAACACTGATTTCGGGGGCTGCAAGGAGTTTCCCTCAGGATCATCGATAGTGTTATATTCATTAAATTCCTTGTTCAGGGAAAGAGATCCTTTGAGTGAAAACACATCAGATGACGACAGTAAAAAAACTGGTTTATTTAAATCCAAATCAAGATCGAAAAGTGAGTCACATTATAGAAGGTGCCCGCGAAGGGTTGCTGATGATGATAGTACCCCTGCTCGTGGTAATCGAAACGTTCGGCTAACACGTCATGAAAAACTGAAAATCAAACAAGAACTTAATAAACTGAGCAAGGAAAATAATGCAGGAAGATCATCACCATCAATCTTACATCGTTTAAAGCTGAAGGCAAAGAATGGGAGAGCTTACAGTCCAGTCATTCCTCGCACTGTTAGCCATGATTCAGGATCAACTTTTTACAGCTCACAGGAAAACAAAAGAGGAATGACATCAGATACCAGTGACTCTTATCTCAGTATTGATAGTGATTCTGATTCCCTCGATCATTATCGCCTTGCCGATAATTCCAAGGCGTTAGTTGTTGAAGGGCAGGGCAAAGGGACCTCAGCCGTCGTAAAAGAGCCTACCTTTAAAACTTTTTTAAAGGAATCACAATCATCACAAAAGACAGAGTTAAAGAAGGAGGTAAGAAAAAATGGTAGAAATATTATATGTTTATTATATTATATTATTTATAATATATATAATCAGGTGTATGAGTAAGAAAAACTCTAACTTTACAGTACTCAGAGTTTCATATCTTTCACAATCTTCAGCTGTACACAAATAATTACTATTAATTATTTGTGTACAGCTGAAGATTGTGAAAGACATGAAACTCTGAGTACTGTAAAGTTAGAGTTTTTCTTACTCATACATCTGATTATATGATAGCTCCTACGTTTTACTGTTGTTGATGACATTTCATATACATTTGTTAATATATAATATATATGATATATAAAATATATTATATTGTATATAATATATTATATATAATATATATTATATTATATTATATGTAGTATAGATATATATATATTTTTGTTTTCCAATTGTTTATAAAGCACAATTGTATAATACATATATGCAAAGATGGTATATTGTTTAAGAACCATCTCCCAGTGAGGTTTTTTTGGGAGATAACACCAACAGATCAATTAAATCAATTTCTATGAAGGGATTAGATATAACAAAGCTATCTCACGGATGGTAGAATGACCCCTTTTACTTAATTTCAAGGACCTTACACTTTATGGCTTTCAGACATGAATTGCACTTTTATTGTGGTAATATAATAATTGAATAAGCCCTAATGGATTGTTAATTTAGTTTTTGTTTCACCACTTAGTGTATTGATTTGCTTAAAAGAAGCAATGCTCGCCGTAGAAAGGCATCATGGCATTAATTTAAGTATTATCGCCGATTGGGTTGATAATCACCCCTTTTTTCTACTTGTAAGGTACTTTGGTAAAAAAAAGTTAGCCAATAAAGATGTAAATTCCATATTTGTATATTACATTTGGTCAACTGGCTCAAGAAATTAAATTCAAGTGGGTCATACAAAGTACCATTGAATTGGCAAAGAGAAATTGACTTTTAAACTATGTCTATTTGGATGTAAAAAATGTGGTTGTCTTTTGTTTNTTTCTACTTGTAAGGTACTTTGGTAAAAAAAAATTAGCCAATAAAGATGTAAATTCCATATTTGTATATTACATTTGGTCAATGGGCTCAAGAAATTAAATTCAAGTGGGTCATACAAAGTACCATTGAATTGGCAAAGAGAAATTGACTTTTAAACTATGTCTATTTGGATGTAAAAAATGTGGTTGTCTTTTGTTTATCCTCATTGTGCCTAGTGGCACATAAGGGCTCCACAGTTGCTCTCCATCTCTTTGTCAATAGTTGAATTCCACACCTTGACCATGATCTTCAGCCTTAGACATTTCTATCCTTTATTAGCATTAAAAGTTCCTTGGGTAGCTCAAGAGCATCTTGCTGACTCATCAACTTATAGCTATTAGAAGAAGTGGCCATCGCCCCCTTCCCCCCCATATTTCATTTGTGTTTTCTGTAATAATTTGTTTTTTAACAGGGGGGGCATTTTTGGTTATCTGTTCTCTTCCCAATGTCTTGCATAAGTGGATCAGGTCAGTGCAAGACCTCTACTATTGAAATGTTGCCTGTTTCTGCCCCTAAAAAGATCATCAACAGTAGTTCCATTCTTTCAATATGATTCTGTTTAAAACTGATAGCAGCATTATTCCTCCATGGTTCCTGAACTCCCCCCTCTTTGTTATCTTTAGAACATACCTATCCTTCCAATACTGTGATATTTCTTCTTCTTCCCCCTTGTGTTAAAAACCGGGATGCCACAAGTCGATTGTGCACAGTATCAAGATCTGCTTTTAGTACTTCCACAGGAATTCCATTTGGTCTGGCTGACATGTTCTTTAGTAACATGATCACCATCCTAATCTCTTCCCCAATAAGGCTGTCCAGTGGTATTGGCAGTGCCTCATCTGCCAGGGGAATCTCTGTTCCTTTGCTAGTGCTTGTCTGTTAAGAAGCTTATTCAAGTGTTTGCTCCACCATTTTGGCTGCCTCTCCGAGATTGCCATAGTGCATCATTCTTGTCGTATTGGGCTCCCTTGAGCCCTAGTTTGGCCCACTTTTGGCCCTTTTGGCTTTGAGGCCATCCATTTATTATGTTTGCCTGAAATTGACCATTTTTTGATCCCCTCCCCCTTGTTCACACCTGTTCACAGGCAAGTACCTCCCCTTGCAAATGTACGTTATACTTTTTTTACCTTTGTTGGTAGTTGTCATTTTGATAAATAAGTTTGAAATTATGTCATTGATTCTTCATTTCTAGAAGCTCACATGCTTTGTTGTGAGAAATGAAAGCAATTATAATTAGATTCAAGCCAAATACAAATGGAAGTAATTCTATATAAAAAAATAAATGTGAAAAAACAGATAAGAATAATTGCACCTGCACATCTGTCTTTTGCTGTCACTACTTTGTGAAAGCTGTAAGCAAATTTTTTTTAATGTGAACATTCTCACCTTGTGAAGACCACTCACCCCTGTTCACTTTTGTTCAAGTTTTAGGATACCCCCTCCCCCTCAATGCAAATGTAATAAATGGATGGCCCCTTTTCTGACAATCTCTCTCTGTACTTCTGTTGAAAATTTGCCTTGGAAGCTCTTGTCAGAGCATTGCTTAGGAAATCCCACACATTTGCCCATTCACCCATCTTATCCAGGGTTCCCAGTGTTTTTATAGCATGTATGGTTTCTTTCTTCTCCTCAGTTAATTCCCACATGTGATTTTCCAGTTCTCATTAAGACTCTTGACTGCTGCACTATGGTCTTTTAAGCATCAAACACCTCCAGAAGCATAAACTTGTTTCTCAGGATAATCTTACACTGTTCTGCACATTCCTGCCCTTTTATCTTCTCTATGCCATACTTGATTCATATGAAGGAGTTTGTATATCACTTAAGCACTAGCTAAGTTTGCCAGCTACAAGATGGAGATATGCTGCAGCATCAGCTTAGGTTTTAAGAAGAAATCTCCTGAACTTGGTCCCAATGTAGATGTGCTCATTCTCATCCTCTGTATTCTCACCAAGAGAGATCCAGGTTATCAACTGAACACCATTGTGTGGAAAGACTGACCTGCTGATGACTAGGTTGTTTTTTGCAGAGAAACCTGCCAGAAAGCTGGCTGTTCTGGTTATGGTACCCAGTCCATGTCTTTGCTTGCTATGTATCCCTGGTTGGCTTGCCCAATCTTTGCATTGAAATATATCATAAGGAAGACAATTTCCCTCTCATGTCTCCCATTAACAAATGTCTCAAGCTGTTCATAAATCTCCTCCTTGGCCCCTTCCTCTGCCTCATTCTTGGGAAATAACACATGATTTTGAGAATGATTCTCGTAGTGATTGTTCACAAATGACATCAACCACTTAGAGGGGGAGGGGGTACCTAAATGTTGACAGAAGTTGACAATATTTTGGTTAGGGGGGTGGAGTGAAAGTTGACATCATTCTTTAAAAAAGTTCAATAATTCTAAAAGCTTAAACCTTCTTTTAACTCACTGGGGAGTTTATAAACAACCTCTTCATCATGTCAGTACCCTCCCTTCAGTTGTTGGTTGCTGTGCCCATTCAACAACAGACCTGTTTGAAGTAGTGATGGACATATGTTCAGGAATCTAAATGGGAGTGAAAATGATGTGAGCGAAGCAGAGGATGAACAGAGCAGAGATGGTGAGAGATTTTACCTCACAAGTAGAATTTGATGGGAATATTTTTGATGCCATTAAAAGTTTTTTCAAAGTGTGAAAAACAGAGGTTCAATTGAAAGGTTATTTCACACAACTGTTTTTTCTCTTAAGTTTTCCATTTCACTTGGAGGTACTTTTATCACCCCTGCCTTAAACTTTTAACCCCCTTATAGTTAGAAGCCCATCAATTAAGAATATAGTGGCAATATTTTATCTTCGTTTGCAGGAAAAGTTTGGCGAAAAAGTGTCCGAAATTGATGTTGACTTTAGGGGGGAGGGGATCAGAAATCCAAAAGTTGACAAGAGTTGTTGACAAGAGGGGAGAGGGGCATTAAAATGGTGATAAGTGGTTGACGTCATTTGTGAATGATCCCTGAATGGGTGCTTTGAACTTTGCAGTCATTAATGATGCAACATACTCATCATTAGTTGTTTTAACTTAATGCATTTATAGTATGTATTTATAGTGCATTTAAATAATCAGGATTTTGAGCAAGAGGGTCAGTAGAATGCCATGATTTATCAGGATTTTTTGCCATGAAATTTGAGTGCATACCTTTCAATGGTTAATTATTTTGTAGTCTTGCTGTTTGCCAGAAATTAAAAAGGCTTCTGTTCTTATTGTTTTTGGTAATGAGGCATTTTCAGACATGTAAGGGAGACCATCCTAGTTTGAGCTTGTTGTGCTCTAGTTAGGATTAGATTATAGAAAGAAGCCCAATTCTGTTTTATCATTAGTGAAATTTTGAAAGAGCTAATATGTGCTTACACATCTTCCCAACACAGTTTTGAAAACCAGATTAGCTTCTTCAGAAGGCACCATGTATTGTAACAGCTTTATTAATTTTTTATTTGGTGATTATTCTACCAATCACATTGAGCATCTTCACTGGTGTAATGTAGCCTAAGGGTACATATAAAAATTACCATGTTAACTCTAATTAACTAAAAAATGGTAGGAATTTCTTGTGGCAAATCCATTCAATAAAAAACTGGAAAATTAATATTGACTTTTTTTTCCAAACGCAGAAAGGATTAAACTGATCTACAGTATAAATTTGTAATGAAAAAAGAAAACTTACTTTAATATTGGCATATTACCATTACTAGACAAGGCCAGCAAAAATATATAGTTTTTCTTTCACTACTGTTACCTCCACAAATCCAAGAAAAATTTGTATATGGCATTGCCAGTTCTCCTTTTATATTTTATTCTTGTTGTTGATCTTCTTTTTGTAACGAAGATCAGACATTGCAAGTGGATTTAAATGACTGACTTGTGCATGCCTAGTTGCCTCAAAATATACAGCCAATAGAAAACACAGCAACCACTCAGTTATAATCACTTCTTAAAAAAGGAATGATTTTCCTACCTTGTGGCAACTTTGCATGTCAATAGTAGTCACCAATTTTGAGCTTTTTTTATTATTGTTACTTCCCTTATAAGCCTCTTCTTAATGCAACAAAAAACTATATATTTTAGTGAAAATATTAAAATATTAAACTAGGAAATAAAGTAATGCCTAAAATATACCATATTAAGATGTTCTGGAGTTATGGCCACATTAACTGGATCTCATGGTATCTCAAGTAACAACCAGCATCCGGGAATATTCCACCTTGACCAGGAGATAAAATATACTTTTTACATGTATACACAGCAGTTGTCTTGTTTTAGTCTTGGTGTTAACATGTCTTATATGTCATGTTGCTAAAGATAGGGTTTTTCTGTATACTTACTGATCAGATTAAGATGTGTTTCAAACTCTGCATCCAGAGACCTTTATAGTGTAGTACAACATGACTGATTCCAGCCAGCCATCTTCACATGGCTTGCCTCACATGGATATTTTATTTGCAGAAGAAAATGTGGCATCTATAGATTATCCACAGTTTGACCTTTACACAAATAAAATGTGTACTAATGCTGTAATGGCATATTTTCCATATTATTTTGGTGTTAGTGTTCCTCTATTTAATCTCATTGTTTTATATAAATGTACTATCTCTTGGTATCAGATATGTTCTCCAGTCACTCTTGAGTAAAGGGTTCTAAATGTGACCCAGCCAATGGCTTGTGACTGTATTTCTTTGTTCTTACCAATTTTTTGTGTTTGTTTCTGCTATATTTATTTGTGAGAATTTTCTAAACAAGGCATTTCATTGACCAGAAACTCAGGTTTTTTGTTATACAGAAATTTACCACTGTTCACAGTTTCCAATTCAGTGTTTTTGAAAAGTTGTTCTCTATTGGTGACAGATTAATGCCACAATACATATGCTATTATTTCCTTTTCCTTTTATGAGTTGATAAATTGGCAAACACAAAAAACTGTGTTGTTAATTAAAACTTATAAAGCTGCTGTGATAAGTTTAAGGTGACAAGAAAAAGTGAGTTTGATAAGGCCAAAGTTAAATTATTGATCACAAAATCATATAGGAAATCACTAAGTAAACAACCTCTAGTCACTTAAATTGTAGCTTTCTTTGCTTTTCAACAAAGCTGTTTTATTTTTAGTTGTACACTTCAAGACAGTTTAGGTTCCTGCTATCATAATCTGTGCCATAAGGTGTCTGTAGATGCTAATCACCTGGATTAACATTAGTTAAGAGACCAATCAATCAACTAAATTAAGTAGCTCTTGAATCCATTTGAGATATTTAAGTACAGCTTAGATAACAATAAGGACTTCACATGTTTTTGTTTTGTAGAAACTTGTGGGGACACTGTTGTTATTTTGTATGGTATAAAATGCAACCCATTGATTCAACCACAATGACAATTTTATGATTAACTTTTTGGAATCAAGTTTTTAATTTGTTTTTCCTAATATAAAATTTTCAGCTTGCTTTTACTGGTCAGATGCTATTTGCTACTTGTCTATCAGATACACCTGCCCACTCAAGGTTTTACACCAGTGAATCAGACAAATTTCCTCTAGATTAATTTTTTTAGGTGAAGCTGCTAGGTGGAAATGGAATGAAATGTTTAGAGCTACTAGGCTCTGTTTTCTTTTTTTTGGGACCAAAGTTTTGCTGTAAGTGTGTAGGGTTTCACTGTTAATGTATCAAAAATAGCAAGGGTTTTCATTAAAATATGCAGTAGGTCATTCAGGGTTACCTGGTTTTGAGTTTTTGCTTTCTTTTCTATTTATTTTGTTGACTGCCATAGTTCTCTTTTTTAATCAAGAATGCAATCCTGCATGACATAAGGATCTTTTATGACCTTACATATTATTTTTGTGAAAAAAGAATTACTGTTACTGCAATAGTTTTGAAAAGGATAAAATGAAAAGATCTAAGAGTCCCAGTTGAAGCCTTGGAAATATTGTTATGCTACAGAGAATACACCATATAAAAATTTAGTTTAAGCTGAGTTTAGGGGGAAACATGGGACAGTGATTCAAGCTTAGGCATCAGTTACATAAACAAATATAATAATTACTTGATGCTTACCAAATGCTTTCCCAGCACTGATTTCTGTATTCCTGTCAAGTATTTTGTAAAAATACCTTAACCAACTAAATGTTCAAATTTGAACATTTTAAAACTTGTGACAAATATTTTGATCACAAAAAAGTTGTTTTTTTTAAATACTCGTCTTTTTATTTATAATGAAATACTCTGGGATTGAGCTGTGCACAGACAGTGTGAGGAGCTGTGAAAACATTAAAGAGAAAGTAATCTAGGATATAACCCTTCCCTCTGTTCTGAATTACTTTCATTTATTATGCCAAGCAACTTAGTTCATTTTTATCAACTACTGCAATTAAACATTGTTGATAAAAATGAAAAGTAGTAGAGTTGTTGCTAATGCAGTTGCATAGTAACTAAGCTGCCCGAGATTTTGTTGGGATATGTTTGCAAAACATTAGCATCATACAAACAACCAATTATTTTCACACTGTGAATTCCCTCATGAAAAAAACAAATAAAGGCAGCTGGTATATACTAATTACCTTGTGAATGTACAGTGTACAGATTAAAAGAAAGGTATGGACTGATCAAAGGCTTTAATCATTTAATCCCTTTTATAAATAGACTTGGTCTGCATTTTACAATTTTGATGGTTGTTTGCCACAGTTATGCACTTAAGGAGTTTTAGGCTTTTAAATCTGCAAAATTGTAAAATAATCTTACAGTGTCAAATTTACTCTGCATTCTTGAGGCTTGGTGTAGTTTTTACACTATCATTCAAGTTAGGTTTCACATAAATGTTTCAAATGAATTATTTATTGCAAATAATGTAAAACCAGTACCCACTTCCGCATGGAAATTGATGCTAGTTTTGCATTATTTGGAATAAAAAGTGATATACTAATATTAGTAATATTGGTAATATATACTATATACTAATATATATACTAATATATACTAATATTAGTATATTAGTAATATACTTGGTATATTATTTTCCCATATGTGCTAAGACTCTGTTTGAAAGAATATTTCTTAAATCATTCATTTTTCTGCTTGTTCAGTAGTGTTGACTATTTTTGTACCTTCTCATTCCAGAATCTCCTGTTTTGCGTATCTTGATTTCTATCATTGTCCATCCGGTGTTTATTTTAACGTTTAGACCTTTCTGATTGGGTTTTGGTTACTCATATAGAATAGGTAAGGAGACCATTCGAGCCTAGCTTGCATCTTCAGTACAATATTACCAATTTTGAGTTGAACACGGATGTTGATATTTCTCTTCTCATGCAACATTGTGATCCCAACAAATCTACGTAGCAACATCATTTCCTTTGTTTCCAAGATCCTCATCTCCTTCCTCAGTGACCATAACTCCATATATATATATATATATATATATATATATATATATATATGTGTGTGTGTGTGTGTGTCCATATCTATATATGTGTGTATGTGTAAGACGTATTTCCGTTTCCTTAAGTTTCGTGAAAAGTATGCTGAATAAATTATCCCAGGAAATGAAAAAAACAATACAAAATATACTTTGTTTACTCTTTGACATTTATTTTCCGCTCTACGTGGCCCTACATCATTGCCACTATCCTTCTTATTTAAGGGCCTTGTGTGTGCATTTGTGATCGATTGTAATGACGTGCTTTCTTCGAGTGAGTATTAACTTGTTTAAAATACCAGTGGAAGATTTTATTGTAATTGCATAGCACAGAAAAAAGCTAAGTGGGACGTTTTTATTAGTGCAGTAATACCGAAATAGTAGTAGGCCAGTAATTATATTTATATGCTTTGAATTCCATTTAGATTTATTTCTGTAAGCCCCGATACCTATAAACAAACAAATAATAAAAGATTTATTAATAAACAGTAACATAATTGGGTACCATCTCCCCCTTTTAATGGTAACAGTCTTGTTATCTACAGAACAAAGTATGTCGTTGTGTTTCGTCAATCATGTACAAATTTTGGGTAAAAGTATCATGAGTTCGTTTATTATGTTGTAATTCTACTAATACCGAATCAAAGAAAGAAGCAATTATGGTTAAGCCCCAATAAAACCTATAATTTTGTTTTGACCCGAATGAACAGGCAGAAGATATTCTCAAAGCCTTCAAAGAATTTACTCAAGGTTTTGAAAGTTTTGAAATGAGATGTGATGCACAATATCTGAACCTACCAAAGGTTTTATTAGATGATTTGATGCTGATTGAACGATGGGAAGTACAAGCTGCCTCTTAATATTTAAATGGTTGAGAATCGTACAAGGCACAACGCCACAAGTTGTATGGAAATGTGAAGAAAAAACGTAGAAAAAAAGAAAATGAAAGCAAGATTAAGCCATGGGTAGCATTAACCATAGGCTTGAAAACATTCAATTCATATGATGTAGGAAAGCACTCAGATCCCAAAGAGTTTCTCAATCTTGCAGTGCGAGGAAGCAGAAAACTACAATCACAACGAGGATGAAGACGTTAAAAGAAACAAGGCAGAGGTAATAATTATAAACCAAGTCCAAGACCAAACTTAACTTAGTATGATAGAATTCGAGATAATAGCGAGGAAAGGATCGAGTTGCAAAATTATTTGGTACTATTTTATAGGTTGAGGTGTGCTACGCCTTTGGAAGCACTACAATCTTTTTCTTTCTCCTTCTCAAGTGTTTTTACATTACGCATATTTTCCTGTATCTAGTTGGGAGAGGGACAAGATCGATAAATAAAAGTAATAAGGAGTTTTGACGCAGAAATCCAATAACACGTAAAACATATATGTAAGAAGAGAAAAAGTTTTAAGGATGTGCAAAGAGAAATGGTTTTTTGTACGAGATGTGAAGACGGAGAGAGGATTTTGGAGTACTGGGAGTACTTTCCGTTTAAAACACAAATTTTTTAAAGAAAGATCAACACAAAATATAAAATAGGTGCCAACCGCACTGCACAGGTAGGTAACTGGATTGTGAACTAAAAAGGCACCGAGAGCGGGATGGACTGTAAAGCCATACCAGTCAAGTCATATCATAACGTTGACTATTGTGCTGTTAACTACGAATATTAAAGGAAAAGAAAAGGTAACCAATTGTCAAGGCGAGTCGAGATATGCAAGCTTTTAAACACAAGGAAAACAAGGAGGAGTTCAAGGGAGGGTCCGTGTTAGTTTCGCTAGCTGGGTTGTCTAGTAAATGAAAATTAGAGTAATGTCAAAAACTCCGCCAAGAAAATAAAGTAATAGCGATGGAGTAATGGAGTAATTATAAAGAAATCAAACTTGACCATCTTTTAAAAGTTGTAGAAAGAAGCCATAATGAAAGGTAAAGGAAACTCATAGAAACTGATGATACTCAGTTTGCGTTGAACAAAGGAGAAGGCGCAACAGATGCAGTCCTTGTGATTCAGCAGCTTCAGGAAAGATGTAAAAAAAAATTCACTTCTTCACTTTTGTCGACTTGGTAAAGGCACATGGCAGAGTACCAAGGGAACTGGTTTATTGGTGTCAGAGAACAAGGGTGGCCTAGGGAAAATAATAAGACTTTTAGTGCCAACTTAGAAAGGCGTCAGGGCGAAAGTAAGAAGAGCAATTGCAATACGAGTTTTTTTGAGACTACAGTAGGCCTTCACCAAGGTTAACCACTCATTCTTATTTTTCTGATAATGGATACAATCAGCCAGAACTGAAGGCAGAGTTCATCACGGGAACAGCTTGTTGAAGACTATGTAATGGTTTATGGTACAAACTGAGGCAACAGAGAGGAAAATGTTGAGAACGGTCAAGGGAGTAAGCAGACGTAATAGATTAGAAAATGATGGAATTTAAGCTGAACTTGGTATGACCTGCATTGTGACGAAGGCACTTCAATTCCGTTTGCGTTAAAATGGATACTTGTTTCGGTTGGAAAATGGGAATATTGTACAGAAGGCGTGGTGAACGGAGATAGAGACCACAGGGGCGGCTGCAGAAAAGATGGATTAAAAATATACGAGAGGATTTGCAGCTGGCAGGACTAAACGACGAGGATGAAAAAATAGCATTCTGAGGACAGAAGATACCGAAGCTCCTACATGGCAACCAAGTTGTGAAATAAAGAAAGAAGACGATGAGCATACAATCCATTGCACTGACCTAGCTTCTAAACCTCTTAATAAATTAGGTCTCATTAATAAATTACTATGTTAGAAGTATGGCATTAAAATCGTAGAAAAGTATTCATATACCACGGTAAAGAAACACTTTCACGATGTGATCACTGGCTTTAGGCGTTACATAGATACGCAATAATAAATAGTCAGTAAAGTTCGAGTATCACAGGCGAAACAGGTGTGTGATTTTTAAGAAAATTTGACCACAAACAAAAATCCAAGAAGTACCTGTAAAGCTAAGCCAAAGGTTAAAGATCAAAGACTTCCATTCGTGAGCCGTGATAATTCAACTAATGATCGACGGTCAAAGTGGTTTGAAATTTTTATGAAAATGATAAAATTAGCACTAACGAACGGTGCCCAGATGACCAGTTACCTCAAGTATCCCTGAAGCTTTACCCTAGCTCTTACTAAGGCAATAGCTTTGATCGCCATGCCCTCTATTTTGCCCTCCGACCTTACCTTGAAGCTCAACCTAAACGCAACCTTAATGTATAATCCTTACCATAACCTGAACCCAACTGGCCTGAGTCTTAAATTGTTTAACCGTATTTAGAAGTTTACCAAACAGTCTTAGATTGGTGGCACTTTAAAGTACGTGATGTCACGTAATTAAGTATAGCACATTTAAAGAGGAAAATTAATCACTGATATCACTTTGATTGCAGAAATAAACCCTGCAGTTGTAGAGAGACAGTTCACAAGGTTTAAATTCAACGGCTTTTAGTGAACAGGAAAATCTCACTGTACTAAAGATGTTTGAAGATTCTTCTATAGTACTTAATATATTCATAGGTGGTAAATTGATTGGCCTCGTAAATTGTATTTGTACATTAAGTTTTCAGTTTGACTTTTACCCTCAACCTTTGGGAGGCATCTGAAATGTCTTTCTGTTGTTATTCTATTATCAATCTTATCTTCCTTTGAAAATAGAAATTACAAAGAAAATTTATATCCGTAATATGAGAACACTGAAGTGTGGGATTGGTACACTGGTAAACATAATCAGCTTTGTTACTAAATGAAATTAGGCGAGACCGGATCATGTTTGTTGTTAATTTCCGATCATAAAATGATGAGAATAATTACTTTGTTTTAGTTATAAAAGAAAAAAATTTACGCTTGAGAGAATGGGATTGTACTATAGTAGTTTTAAAAGAAAAAATTTTTAGCGAGTGAATGAAAAACTACATTTGGAATGAACAATTCCTGACTCTTTAAAGGTGCAGTACTGGGTAACGATTGACATTTCAGTGACCATTAAGAGTTAATAGCCAATACAGTCATATTAGTTGCACAACTCATGTTGACTAACATATTAGTGTTGTCAAGCATTTGAAAAGATCTGTGTAACGTTATTGAATAGAAAACCAAATAACACAGTAATTTTTGGGAAATGTAAACATTTTGCATCTTGGGCGAGACTAAGGGAGGTTTGTGATGTAAGCTGAATACCTTTAAAAACAAATAAACAAAGATTTGGGTAAATGTTGTTTTTGAGTGATGCAGTATAAATAAAAAAACAGGTATCAGTGACGTCTTGAGAGATCTTTTGTGTATTTACATTTTTGCTTGGACTGCTGGCAAGTACACTTAGTTATTTTTATGGTACCCTGTTTACTGTGATTCTGCACTTTCTTCTTTGGTTACATCTTTTTACTGTTAAAAGAATTAGCTACGCAAAAATTAAATAGAGTCAATCGTAAAAAGTTTTTACAGCAAAGAATAGGAACTGCTCAAAACTATCGCTCATCAAAAATCTTTTATTGAATTGCCGAGCTTTAAAGGCAGAGCGATAGTCACCTTAATAATTGGAATGCGCTACTGGTAGATTTGCTGGGGTTGTCTAGCATTTTCCCGTTTCCTCTTCTTGTTCCATTTTTCATTCAGGTTACGTTATGACAGGTCAACTAAGTTGAATTATTAAAAGTTTCTTTGCAATCAATGTCTACTAACCTCACCCCTGAGTTTAATAATTTACCTGTCAAAGTGAATACGATTTTATGGACACTACGTACGACCGGAGCTTGGCAGAGCGGCTTTATCTAACGATGCTGTAACAAAGATATCTGATAATTTGTGAATCCCGAATCGGATTTCAATTTTGTTTTAACTTCCTGATCGCCGTTGTTAACCTTAAATTTCCAATCTGGCGCTCCAGCACATAATTTTTTATACTAATCTGTTCATGCAAGGCTTTATGTGAAAAGCATAAAATCAACGCTTGGGTTGAAAGGTGGAAATAAGAGATTTTGCAACATTTGTATTGTTAAAATATTGAATCCTGTTTATCATATATGTGTGTTTTTTAGAATTTTAACACAATAAAAACTAACTGATAATATAATTCTTGTTTTAAACTAGGTCTTTTGTTTGAATAGAATAAAAAACACGACAAATAGCAATTAAATACACAGCTATTAAGCGATCAAGAAGCTTCGCAAATACATATGAAAAATAATTTTGTAAAAATAGCAATTCTGAAAATTAATCTTTTTCGTGCAATTATGCTTTTCGAAAGTTTTAACTCTAATTTAAAGCCACTGGAGATAATATACGTTGTACTATACACGCACAATTGAATCGTTAAGCCTATTTTATTTTAATTTATTCTCAGGTGCTCTTCGCAGTTGATTAAAATGGTTTCACCTCTTTTTTGCAGAGGTACAATTTTTTCCTGTGAATTCATAGAAATATTCTTGGGATGCTCCAATAGTTCAGAAGTTTTTTATTTATATACCTCTACATCCTCTTTCTTACGGGAGCTTTTCTTTGTCATGCCATTAATTTTTTTAAAATTTTCGTCTTTTTGCTCGCAAACTGTAACTTGAAATGATTTACAAGCGACATAAAGAGTACCCGTCCAAAATATCAATTTGGGTGTGTTTAATAGTGAACAAGACAACCAAAAGCTGAATGTTTAAAGAAGTTCCCAGATCACAGTTTCTTATCAGAATATTTACGTTTCCGGTTATCTTATTTACTATTAGTACCCATCTAATTACATTAACAAGAATGTACAGTCAAACACAACTTAACCAAATCGGATGTGGTACTTAACTATCAAAAAGTTTACTACGTTTGTGATAAAAAGAACCCAACAATTTTTCTATTCTAGTTTAAGACTTTTCCCCCAGAAAGAGACCAAAGTCTTATAATTTTTTACATTTTGAGCAATCGTAAGACCGATTTTTTTTTATTTCCCAGGTCTCTCTCCAGTGAAATGGGTACTGCCTGTCCTGCATTTCTTGACTTTAGAGCAAACAAATTTGTAATTCGATCCATCATTTTTTTCGTACCACACTATATTTTGTACTCTGTATTTTGCTTTAATTGATTCTGTTCCAATGTCAAGTCATGCAACACTTGTGCAGAACGTTTAAGAAACTAATGCATTTTGACGAAATCGTTCCAAATTATAATTGTAGGAATGTAATTGGCAAAAATGAGATGAAATAGGTATCCGATCTCTTTTTAACTTTGAAGTATGTTAGTTTTGAGTATATAATTTTGAGTTGGTCAAGATATCGAAAGTTTTATTCCTTTGCTATAAACCTGAAGTTAAATCTTTGAAAAGACCAGTTAAAAAAGGTTTAATATCCTTTGTATGAATTTCCTTTTGGGGGAATGTTTTGAATGTTGTAACATGGGCGTTGCCTGGTTTGTGGTTGTACCTTATCACGTAGTTTTTGTTCGCCCAACCAACTTCCCACCGAGAAAACGTGAATAAAATTGACACAGTGAGTTCCTTACAAGATCGACGGAGGGTGTTTAAGTTATTTAACTGTGACAGAAACATAGTTTTATTGTGATTTGTTAGAAGTGCCTTTTTTTCGAAAATATTGACGCTGCAAGTGGCCAAACAACGAACAGGTGCGAACTTGCTACTTTTTTGAGCACTTTTTTCTGTGCCCGTAATGAACAGCGACAGTGCTGTTTTAGCGCTGTATAAATTTGATATATTTCTGCAGGTAACTTATCGGTAGATAAATTACAGTGAGAAGCGGATGATCAAAACACATGACTAATTTTATGGTTTGTTTAGTGGGTTTATGTCGATAAGCAACTTCTATTTTCACAAAAGAGAGGTGAAAAGGGGTGAAAATAGACAAGCAGATGACTTGACATGAAACCTGAACTGTCGTTGATTTTCAGACCTGTTGGGGTAAAAGCAAACTTTTGTTGGATAAATAATTAAAAAAATTTTTTATTCGGTTTCAAGTCACCACATTTTACCTCTTAAAATGTTGATTAGAAAATGGCTGTGTTGTTTTTTCGGACATTTCGATTTTGAGTAGAAGGATATCTTGTGTCCGAATGAAACTTCGAAGAGTTGCATAATTACATTAAAATGTGGATATTTAATTTTCATTTTTAAAAAATTGGGAATTTAGAGAGGTTAGCCTACCTGTCAAAAGCTCGGTACAATTACGTAATATCTGTTTATTTCCGGTTATTTCAAAGCAAGCTACAAACTTTTGTCTCAAAAATGCAATTATTATTAAATGATGAAATGGTAAATGATGTTGAAATAATAAAGGTAAAGTTTGTAATTGTGTTTTATTGTTAGATGTTAACACCTTTGTCAGGTACTTGGTTTTGGCAACGGTTAAGGAAATGTTCCACTTAAGTAATTTTTTTCTGCTTATTTTAAGGAGTTGAAAAGAAGGAGGAATTGCATTTGTGTATCTATCTATCTATCTATCTATCTATCTATCTATCTATCTATCTATCTATCTATCTATCTATCTATCTATCTATCTATCTATCTATATATATATATATATATAAATATATATATATATGCGTGTGTGTGTGTGTGTGTGTGAGAGAGAGAGAGAGAGAGAGAGAGAGAGAGAGAGAAAAGAAAGAAAGAGAATGAGTGGTGTGTGTGTGTGTGTGTGTGTGTGTGTGTGTGTGTGTTTGTTAAACAATGTTTTTTT